>JALPQD010000159.1:1290565-1848239 GCA_023101885.1 Typhlomys cinereus
ATTGGATGTCACCCCCTGGCCAGAGATAAAAAGCTGTTAAACTAGAGTCTTATTATAAGAGTATATTGAAAGGTAGATGTAGTAAAAGTAGGAAACTGTAGTAAGGGAGGGGTCCATCACCCATTTGCAAAATGGTTACTTTTTATCTGCCAGACTATATGCCTTCCCCTTCTGATGAGATCACACCCCCTCACTTGTAAATGATCAGGAATGAAAGTCTGTGAACTTAACCAGATGTCTCATTACTTACTTGCAGTCCTTGATGAAGGCCTAATTTCTCTGCTGTAACATGGTCCCCTCTCTCCTTGTTTCTGGTGTGGCCCTCCTACCTCATCCCTCCTGTTCATAATCCTTTCAATTACTGTAGGTATTACAGAGATCCTTGAGAGTCTCTAGGTGGGTTTGGTACTAGGAGCCACCTATTAGGGAGTACATTCCACGCTTAATTTTCTGGGTCTGGGATACTTCACTTAATATAATTATTTTTAATTCCATTCATTTCCCGGAAAATCCCATTAACTCATCATTTTTGATGGCTGAGTAGTACTCCATTGTATAGATGTATCACATTTTCCTTATCCACTCATCAACTGTTGGACATTTGGGTTGATTTCATGACTTTGCTGTGGTAAACAGTGCTGCTATGAACATGGTCGTGCTTGTGCTATTGAGGTGAATTTTTACTGTATGGGGGCGGGATTATTTCCAAAAGTGGAATAGCAGAGTCATATGGCATTTCAATTTTTAATTTCTTTAAGAATCGCTAGATGGCTCGCCAGAGTGGCTGTCTGAGCCTACATTCCCACCAGCAATGTAGGAGATTTCCCTTCTCTACACATCCTCTCCAGCATTTGGTGTTGTATGCATTGTGGATTTTTGACATCCTGACAGGGGTGAGATGATATCTCAGGGAAGTTTTGATTTGCATTTCCCTGATGGCTAAGGATGTGGAACATTTTTTAAGAGATTTGTTAAACTCTGTTATCCAGTGTACACAAAGTACCTAGAACTTAGAAAACTAAAATACCAAGGAAACAAATGGCCCAATTAAAAAATCGGCCCCAGAACTTAAAATAAACTTTACTATAGATGATATTAAAATGTCTATAACAATCTTTTTTTCTTTTTTTTATTATTTCCACTCATACAAACTTAATAGGTATGACAATCTTAATGAAGGTTTTCACCTTTCTAAAAGCTCACAGTAATGTTCACAAATGTGAAAAAAGAATAGTCCTACTCTTTTTAGAAACAGAAGGCATAGATGTAAATATATAGGGAGATATAAATATATAGTGACTGATATGATAATGATTTCTAGCTAGCAAGAAGGTTCAGGGGGTGAAAGAACCTGTTTACTAATCTAGTGATATTAGTTCTAAGTTCTATCCATAGAAACCCATGATAGGAAAGAATTTCTAGAATGCTGCCCACTGACTTCCACACATATGGCTGTGGTACATGTAAATTCCCACTGCCCAATTAACTCATTCATCAATGAAATATTGTAAAACTATTGATTTTCTGTCAAAAATATTCTTTTTTTAAACATTTTTATTATTATTTCCGCTCATACAAACTTAGTAGGTACAATGGTTCCCTCCCTCCCTCCTTCTTCCCCCGAACTCCCCGCTCCCCCTCCCCTCAACCCTCCCTTCCCATCCCCCAGTGCCTCTACCCCCAATCCCCAGAGAATCCTTTAATGTACATGCCAGAGTCTTCTCTGGGCTTACCTCTCTGATGACATACAAGGACCCAGTGGCATTTCCCTGAACCCTTTCCTGTGTTCCCCTTAAGCATAGGAACACTACTGTGGCTGTCAATCCCTTGCCTCCGGGGATCTTGGTGCCTTTAACAAATGCTAGACTTTGTGGGGTCAATAGTGTGTTGGACATTGTGCAAGGCATGCAAAGTCCAATTATGTTTGCTTCGGCCCTAACTTGTGTGGAGTATCTTGCATATCATTGCTCCTCCCATCCTTTTGTTCTTACAATCTTACCACCCCCTCTTCCGTAAATTTCCCTGAGCTTCAGGATGGGGAGAGATTAGTCTGGCCTAGTTCTAAGTAGTTGATATAGAGTCTCTGAAGTTCTGGATTGTAGTTTGTTGATTTTCTTTTGCAATTTTGCTACTCCTGTAATGCCCTTCACTCCATCCGGATGGGCATTGTATGTCACCCCCTGGTCAGAGACAAAAAGTTGTTAAACTGGAGTCTTTTTATAAGAGCACATTCAAAAGTAGATGTAGTAAAAGTAGGAAAACACAGTGAGGGAGAGGTCAATCACCCATTTGCAAAATGGTTAATTTTTATCTGCCAGACTATATGCCTTCCCCTTCTGGTGAGATCATACCCTCTCAGTTGTAAATGATCAGGAACGAAAGTCTGTAAACTTAACCAGATGTCTCATTACTTACTTGCAGTCCTTGATGGAGGCCTATTTTCTCTGCTGTAACATGGTCCCCTCTCTACTTGTTTCTGGTGTAGCCCTCCTACCTCATCCCTCCTGTTCATAATCCTTTCAATTACTGTAGGTATTACAGAGATTTGTCTTTGAGTGTGTGTAGGTGGGATTGGTGGGTTTGGTACTAGGAGCCACCTATTAGGGAGTACATAAGGCGCTTAATTTTCTGGGTCTATGATACTTCACTTAATATAATTGTTTCTAATGACATCCATTTCCCAGCAAATTCCAGCAATGCATCCTTTTTGATGCTGAGTAGTACTCCATTGTTTAGATATACCACATTTTTCTTATCTAGTCATCAACTGTTGGACATTTGGGTTTATTCCATGACTTTGCCATGGTAAACAATGCTGCGATGAACATGTTCGTGCTTGAGCTATTGAGGTGAATTTTTGCTGTATGTGGGGTTATTCCTAGAAGTGGAATAGCAGGGTCATATGGCATTTCAATCTAATCTCAAAAATATTCTTATAACAATACTTGAAGCAGAAGACAATGCCCTTTGGTTTTTTTCTTTTTTGTTTGTTTGTGTTTCGGAATAGAGTCTGTCTTGTTCCAAACTTGTGGAAAGGAGGTTCATGCCTCAGATGGACAAATTCTGGGATTATGAGTAGGTGCATATATGCTGGATTAAATTAATTCCCCACTTTTTAATGAGTCACAAAAATATATAGAGAAAACCAGTCTATCTGCAAACACTTTTTGTTCTTATCAAAGCGCATGAAATGGCTAGTATTTATCTACTCAATTTGTTTATTAAATGATTTCTGAAATAAGTTTTCTTAAAATCCAAATATAAATTTAGCATAACAAATCACCAGGAAATTCAATGAATAATATAGATGAAATGTAATTTATTTTTCACGTAGTTGAGAAGTTATGTGATCACTTATTTCTGGTGAGGAAACCTTCTGAAGCATACTCCAAGAATTTAAACTGCTAATGAGAAGACAGAAACATAGAGGCTTTGAAACAAACATGGAAACAGGAATTAAAAGGAAAGCTATCCCAAATTTAATATAGATATATAAATAGATGGTAAATAAATAGACAGACAGATAGATATGATGATAGATGGACGGATGGACGGACGGACAGAAAGACAGACAGACGGACGGACGGACAGACAGACAGACAGACAGACAGACAGACAGACAGACAGACCGACACATAGATCTCTTCATTTGGATGGTGAAGTTTATTGATCTGTTCCTGGATGTAGGTTAAACTGATTGACACATTCCAAAAGGTACAGGATTGAAAGAGTGGTTAGTTGCAACATTATAGCAGAGAAACCTGACAAAGACTGTTAACCAATGACATTTAAAATCCCCAACAAGGAATAATATTGTTGTCATGCATCACTGATTGAACAAAATAGGAAAGTCAACTTACTTCTCTTTCCTTCTTTCTATTCATGATGAAAATACGGAGCAAATTTCGCTAGAGAGATAACAACATATTTGCCCCACATTTTAGTTTTTTCTTAATCATACAAGCTCAATAGGTAAACCTCTCCTCTCCATCCCCCCTCCTTTCCCCCTTCGTCACCCATTCCACTCTCTCAACTTCCACCTTCCTTTCTCCCCTCTTCCTTAGACATTTATTTGACCATTGAGTTATTTTTTCAGGTGAATATCTGGAAAATAAAGCACAATGGAGAGACTAGCATAGTGGAGAAAACCATCAGAAACTCTAATGTGCAATGTGCTATCTCAGATTATTCAAATAATAAAGGACACTAGTAACAATAAATTAATGAAATGCAAACATAATCTAGATGTTTATTAACAGTAATAGCATTTGATTAATTTTGAGAATTCTATAAAAATAATGTAAGATATTCCTATTAAGAGAATGTGTTACATGGAAACTCCAGTATTTTTTAACATATTTAGATATAAACCTAACTTAACGGGCTGTACAGATGGATCAGTAGGTTAAAGTGTGTTGTTCAAGCAAGAGCAACTCAACAAAATTTCTTACAACCCACATGAAAGCCAGGTTGGTAATTCAGGTATCTGTAATCTCAGTACTTGTGGTAGGTAATGGGAGGCTGAGAGTGTAGAATCACTTCAATTTTGTTGGGCAACTTCTTTGTTATATGAAGTAGAAGAAAGGAGCCAGTCTCAGAAACAAGATGGAAGGTGACACTAACACCCAGGTTTGTCCTCTGACTTCCACAGATATTCTGTGATGTGCATGTGGACACACCACACACACACACACACACACACACACAGGCACACACATGCACACACACGATTCCAAAGTAAGTCTGTTGCAGCAAAGCAGATGGAAGTGAGAAATGCTAGGTTAAATAAAATAAGCCAGACTCAGACAATTATGACGTTTTCTTTCATATATGTTAATCATGTAAGAAAATAGAAAGCTCTGAAAACATAAGAGGTATTATAGTTCCTTAGAAGTGTATGGGAGCAAGTGAAAGATATCATATCAATGTGTTATGTATATTACAAAGTCATATATAGAATTATAATAATAAATAGCATTTATCTTTCTTTTAAAAGGAAATAAAATTTTTCTAGCATTTTTGTTTCCATCATTACAGAACATTATAAGGAGATTGTATGAAAAGGGAAGGGGTAAAGGAAGGATTTATTTGAGAGCTGAATCTGCCTGAAGCTAAATGGAAACAGAATTTGTTCTGGTTGTCTGAAAGTACCAGAAAATGTGGCTTAGAAAACAGAAATCCATTTGTCACAATTCTGGAAGGGAGAAGTTCAAAGGGAAGTATCTGAAGTAATAATTGATTCTTGAATCTCTCTCTTTTAAAGGCAGATGGCCTCTTTCTCTGTGCATTTTACATGGTCTTCTTTCTCTATGTCTCTATGTCATACTCTTCTTCTTAAGATACGAGACAAATTTGATTAGGGATAATTCTACTAACCTAATTTAAGCTTTGCTTTCTCTTTGATACCCTATATCCTGGCTACCTGAGGTCCCATATATGTAATGTGAGTCTATAGAAATATTGTGAATATGAAGCCCACTTGAGCTACATAGCTACATGTTTCAAAAAGCAATCAACCAAATAAGCAAGCAAAGATCAAGGTCCAAATTAGTCATATTATAAAATGGTGGGAAATAGGGCTCAACATCTGAATTTTAAAGACTCAGCTCAATTTCAAACAGAATCTATATTACCATTAAAATCTATATTACAATTGGAGTACAAATTAGAGTTAAAATTAGTAGAAATGTGACTTTAAATAACTTAATCTCTAAGCATAAGCATGTGTTTCTTATCCATGTGAATTTGCTGAACTAGAAGCATTTATTAGAAACAACAATTGTGCATTTTTTAATGAATATTTGATATATCAATTTTGTTTTCAGCCTTGATGCTTTTTATTTTTTATATCTATGCCCCATGTTAAACTTACTCACCAGATTTATGATAGTGAGCAAGTGACCTCTGCAGGTGTGAGTTTAGGAACTTTAGACTCAAAATGTTGGAACACATTATAGATGAGATCCTGGCATTGACAGTACATATTAATAAATGATTGTTTGTTTATATGAGGGAAATAAAGAATATTTATAGATAATTGAAATATGTGAAATAGATCTTCAATGTCATTCTGACAGATTCACTAATCCTAACTTCATATTAAAATCGTATCATCAAATCAGACTGTCATTATAGATTGCATGGTATAATTTAAGAAAAAAAGTTTTGAGTCAGAAATCAGAATTTTTTGTCAGTTTATTTGTTCAGGATTAAGAATATTGTATTCTAAACAATGTGTACACCCATAATTTATGTGTTGATGTACATTCATTAGTATGATGATGTGAGAATGTATGAAGTTTACATAGTAATTATATTATATAGATGTACTCCTCAGAAATGGGTCTACTGTCTGTATACACAGACTTTAGATAGCTGCCTTATATCTTCTGGTGCTGGAAGACATAGTAGGAGCCTATCATCTACAAAAGTGAGTTGACATCTTAAATCCTAGTGTTTTTATTTTGGAATTTTAGTCTCTAGAACTGCAAGAAACAAATTTCTGTTGTTTATGCTCTAACTAGTTTGGCGTATTCTGTAATAGTACAAATAGAATAATAGAGGCAAGATAGATAATTTTGTTACACAAAGAAATGTTTCCAAACTTTTAGTCAGAAAGCATTCTCTAAGAGTGCATATAGAGGCCAGAGTTCAGCAAAAGAACTTACAAGATGAATATGATACTTTGGGAATGAAGAATAAGGTTGAAAATGATGTGTTTGTGTGACAAGTTAACAAGAGTTAGTGCATAGAAGTTTCAGGTGTCAGCGTGACAACTGAGTACTACATTTTTGGCACACTTATGAAGACCACTTGCTAAGTTAAGATAATGTACAACCTGTAAGCGATTATTTAATTGATATGGAAAATATATCACAAAGTGGGAAGGACCATTCTATGAACAAACAGGACACAAAGAGATAGTTGGTTGAAAAATAGCAAACAGGCCAGCTGGAAGGTGCAGGATATTTCTTCTCCCTGTTTCACCTCTTCCCATGTACGTGCTATGCCTGATTCCCTCAACTCCTAATGTTGATGGAATGTTTCTGCTCTATATAGACGATAATATTATGCTGTGATTATGAATAAAAATATCCTTGCAAAAATGTTCATTTTTTGAGATATAAAAAATGCTCCAATTCCCTAGTCACTAGGAAAATGCAAATCAAAACTTCAATGAGATATCAGCTCACTCCTGTCACGATGGCAAAATTCCACAATACAACTAACACCAAATGCTGGAGAGGATGTGAAGAGAAGGGAACTCTCATACATTGCTGGTGGGAATACAGGCTTATACAACCAGTCTGGTAATCGGTATGCCAATTTCTAAAAAGGTTAAGATTAATAACATATGCCATATGACCCTGCTATACCACTTTGGGGAATAATCCCCCATAATGCAGAAATCCACTACAGTGAACAATCATGTTCATTGCAGCATTATTTACAATAGCAAAGTCATCGAATCAACCTAAGTGCCCAACAGTTGACAAATGGATAGTAAAAATGTGGTATATTTATACAATGGACTGCTACTTAGCCATCAAAAAAGAAGAATTAGTGAAATTTGCCAGGAAATGGATAAAATTAGAAAAAATTATATTGAGTAAAGTATCCCTGACACAGAAAGTTAGACACCATATGTACTCCCTAATAGGTGGATCCTAGTTCCAAACCCACTTAATTACATATTCAAAGGTAAATCTCTGTAATACCTACTGTAATAGCAATGATTATAAACAAGAGGGAAAGGGAAGGAGAGCCTCTCCAAAAGGAGATAGGGGATTACGCTTCAGTAGAGAAAATAGGTCACCATCAAGTATGGCATGTAAGTAGCTAGACATCTGGTGAAGCTCACTCTCACTTCCTGTCCTGGGCACTTGGGACTGAACAGCTTAGATCTAATCAATCAGGGAGGTTATAGGGACTGGCAAATAGACATAAATGGTAACCATCCCTCAAATGGGACACTCACCTCCTCCCTCGCTCACTGCTGTGTCCTATTCCTATCTTTCCATCTACCTTTGAGACTCCTCTTATGTTAAGACACATATTTAAGCAGTCTTTTATTTTTGGTTAACAGGTGACTTTCAATACCAATCAGGATGCAGCCAAGGGTGGTGCAGGAAAAGCAAAAAACAACAAACCATAATTCAGAACACCAATGACCCTACATTAATCACCTGGAACCAGGTCAACCAAATCTCTCCCCATCCTAAATCTCAGGGAACCTTAAGGAAGAGGGGGAAGCTAGATTGTAAGAGCCTAAAGATGGAGAGGACCAACAATATGCAAGATACTCCATACATGTTAGGGCTGCAGCAGCCAGAATTGGATTTTGTGTGACCTACACAATGGCTGACATGTCAACAACCCCCTCAAAGTCTAGTATGGATCATACGGTAGAAGGCTCCAGACAATAAGATCCTTAGATGCAAGGGATTAACAGTCATAATAGAGTTCTCTTACTAACCTGAGCCCAAGAAGTGTCTTTGGGCTATGCCACTGAGTCCTTACCCCTCACTAGGGTGGAGAACTGATAGGGAGGTTTGGCATTCACACAAAAGTATGCTCCAGGGGATGGGAGGGAAGAAAGGGTAAGCACTAGAAGAAGGGGAGATGGAGGAGGAGGAAGGGAGGGGGTGAAAGGAATGAGGGAAGGGGATTGCAAGGGAGGACAACTGGGGAGGGGAGGAAAGATGGAGAGGATGGTTATCTATTGAGCTGGTATAATTAGGGAAAAAATAAAACATGGGAGAAAAGCATAAAGAAAAAAAAGAGTTCATCCATGAAATATGAACTATGGTCCACAATAACCATGTGTCCATCCCGTTATGTAAGGATGTGCTCCAGACAAAAATATCTTGCAAAAATTACTTGCTACATTCATGAAAGTGGTAGTGATATTTGTAATTAATATTTTCTAGGCCAAGTGAAACCATCTAGATCTTTATATTAGTCTTGCTAATAGAAAAGTCACACTTGAGATAGAAGTTGTTAATTTCCAAAATCATGTGGCCTTATTCTAAAAGTGAAGTTTGAATTAAGGAATGTACAGTGATATTTTCTTGCACATTTGTGTGCTTAATGTTTCCATTTTTTATATAATACATTTTTTATTATTATTTCAGCTCATACAAATGTAATAGGTACACAGGTTCCCTCCCTCCTTCCTCCTCCTCCACGAACCCTCTGCTCCCCCTCCCCTCACCCTTCCCGCTCCATCCCCCCGTGGCTCCCGCCCTGATTCCCAGAGTCCTTTCCTGTGCATGCCTGACTCTCCTCTGGGCCCTCCTCTCCGATGACGTAAAAGGACCCAGTGGCATTTCCCTGAACCCCTTCCTGTGTTCCCCTTAAGCATAGGAGCAATACTGTGGTTGTCAATCCCTTGCCTCCAAGGATCTTGGTGCCTTTAGCAGATGCTAGACATTGTGAGGTCAATAGTGTATTGGACATTGCGCCGGGCATACAATGTCCAATTATGATTGCTTGGGCCCTAACTTGTGTGGAGTATCTTGCAAATCAATGCTTCTCCCATCCTTTTGCTCTTACACTCTTACCACCCCCTCTTCCGCAAATGTCCCTGAACTTCAGGATGGGGAGAGATTAGTCTGGCCTAGTTCTAGGTGGTTGATATAGAGTCTCTGAAGTTCTGGATAGTGGTTCGTTGATTTTCTTTTGCAGTTTTTTGCTGCTCCTGCAATGCCCTTCACTCCATCCTGATGGGCATTGTATGTCACCTCCTGGCCAGAGATAGAAAGATGTTAAACTGGAGTCTTATTATAAGAGCACATTCAAGGGTAGATGTAATACTTATACCCAAAAGTGGAATCGCAGGGTCATATGGCATTAGGCAATGGGAGAGGTCAATCACCCATTTGCAAAATGGTTACTTTTTAATCTGCCAGACTATATGCCCTCCCCTTCTGGTGAGTTCATACCCCCTTAGTTGTAAATGATCAGGAACGAATTGTGAACTTAACTAGGTGTCACATTACTTTCTTGAAGTCCTTGATGGAGGCCTATTTTGTCTACTGTAACATGGTTACTTCTCTCCTAGTTTCTGGTGTGGCCCTCCAACCCATCCCTCCTGTTCATAATCCTTGCAATTACTGTAGGTAATACATAGATTTACCTATGAGTGTCTCAAGTTGGGCTGGGTGGGTTTGGTATTAGGAGCCACCTATTAGGGAGTACATATGGCGCTTAATTTTCTGGTTCTGGGATACTTCACTTTATATAATTGTTTCTAATGGCATCCATTTCCCAGCAAATTCCAGTAATTTATTATTTTTGATGGCTGAGTAGTACTCCATTGTATAGATGTACCACAGTTTCCATATCCACTTGTCAACTGTTGGACATTTGGGTTGATTCCATGTCTTTGCTATTGTAAACAATGCTGCTATGAACATGGTCGTGCTTGTGCTATCGAAGTGAACCTCTGCTGTATGGGGGGTTATACCAAAAGTGGAATCGCAGGGTCATATTGCATTTCGATCTTTAATTTTTTTAAGAATCTCCAGACGGCTCGCCAGAGTGGCTGTATGAGCCTGTAATCCCACCAACAATGTAGGAGAGTTCCCCTCTCTCGACATCCTCTCCAGCATTTGTTGTTGTTTGTGTTGTGGATTTTTGCCATCCTGACCGGGGTGAAATGATATCTCAGGGAAGTTTTGATTTGCATTTCCCTGATGGCTAAAGAAGTGGAGCATTTTTTAAGATATTTGTTAGACATTTTAGTTTCATCCCTGGTAAAATTTCTTTTAAGTTCCAGGGCCCATTTTTTAATTGGGCCATTGGTTTCCTTGATGTTTAGTTTTCTAAGTTCTTTGTGCACTCTTGACAGTAGAGCTCTGTCAGATATGTGGTTAGTGAAGATTTTCTCCCGTTCTGTGGGTTGCCTTTGAGCTCGTGTTACAATCTCTTTATCTGAACAAAAGCTCTTTAATTTCACAAGATCCCAACAGTTGAGTATTGGTAGCAGTGACTGTGCCATTAGATGTCTGTTTAGGAAATGTTGGCCTAAGCCCAATCAGCTCAAGAGAATTCCCTACCCTTTCAACTATGGTTTTTATAGTCTCTGGCCTGATATCAAGGTCCTTGATCCATTTGGAATTAAGTCTTGTACATGGTGACAAGTACGGGTCCAGCTTTAATCTTCTGCATGTGGAGATCCAGTTTTGCCAGCACCATTTGTTGAAGATGCTGTTCTTTCTCCATTGGATTCTTTGGGCCCCTTTGTCAAAGACCAAATGGCTGTAATTTTGTGGGCTTATATCTGGGTCTTCAATCCTTATTCATTGATCTGTGTGTCTATTTTGGAGCCTGTACCAGACTGTTTTTATAACTATGGATTTGTAATATAGACTAAGGTTTGGTATGGTAATACTTCCAGCAGTGTTTTTGTTACTCAGGATTGTCTTTGCTATCCTGGGTCTTTTGTGCCTCAATATGAATTTTGAGATTGTTTGGTCAACTTCTTTAAAGAATTGCTTTGGAATTTTAATTGGTATAGCTTTGAATTTGTATATTGCCTTTGGAAGGATGGTCATTTTTACGATGTTGATTCTGCCAATCTAGGAACATGGGAGGTCTTTCCACCATCTGGTGACTTCTGCAATTTCTTTCTGTAGGGTTTTAAAGTTTTCATTGTAAAGGTCTTTTACCTCCTTGGTTAGGTTTATACTAAGTTATTTCATTTTTTTAGGGGCTATAGTGAATGGGATGGTTTCTCTCAAGGCTTTTTCACTTCTTTCATTCTGGACATATAGGAAGGCTTCTGATTTTTGCACATTTACTTTGTATCCTGCCACCCTCCTGAACTTCTCAATTAGTACCAGGAGCTTCCTGGTGGAGTTTTTGGGATCACTCAGGTATAAGATCATGTCATCTGCGAATAGGGATAGCTTGATTTCTTCCTTGCCGATTTGAATCCCTCTTATGTCCCTTTCTTGTCTTATGGCTTCAGCTAAGACTTCAAGTACAATATTGAATAGAAGTGGTGAGAGTGGACAGCCTTGTCTAGTTCCTGATCAAAGTGGGAATGCTTCCAATTGTTCCCCATTGAGCATAATCCTTGCTGTGGGCTTTTTGTATACAGCTTTTATTATATTGATAAAGTTTCCTTTCATTCCTACAGTCTCTAGCGTTTTGATCATAATAGGCTGTTGGATGTTGTCAAAGGCTTTTTCTGCATCTATCGAGAGTATCATGTGGTCTTGGACTTTGGACTGGCTTACATGATGAATTACACTTATTGATTTGCGTATGTTGAACCAACCTTGTGTGCCGGGGATGAAGCCTACTTGGTCTCCTTGAATAATCTTTTTAATATGTTTTTGAATCTGATTTGCCAAGACTTTGTTGAGAATCTTTGCGTCTGTGTTCATGAGGGAGATCGGCCTATAGTTTTCTTTTTTAAGTGAATCTTTATTAGGTTTTGAGATTAAAACGATATTAGCTTCATAGAAGGAATTTGGTAGTGTTCCTTCCTTTGCTATTTGATGGAACAGTTTAAGGAGTATTGGTATTATTAACTTCTTAAATGTCTGGTAGAACTCTGTGTTGAATCCATCTTATCCAGGACATTTTTTGGTGGAAAGATTCAAGATTACTTCCTCAATTTTCTTATATGTTATAGGACTATTTACATAATTCACAACTTCCTGATTTAATTTAGGTAAGTTGTGTTTACTTAGAAATTCATCCATCTCTTGTGTGTTGTCAAACTTCACAGAGTATAATTTTTTGAAATATGATGTTATAATTCTCTGGATTTCTGGAGTATCAGTAGTGATATCTCCATGTTCTTTTCTGATTTTGTTAATTTGGGTTTTCTCTCTCCTGCTTTTGGTTAATTTAGCTAGGGGTGTATCAATCTTATTGATTTTTACAAAGAACCAGCTTTTTGACTGGTTGGTTTTTTCTATTGTTTTCTTAATCTCGATTTCAGATATTTCTCCCCTTATTTTGCTAATCGCCTCTCTTCTACTACTTTTCGGATCAGATTGCTCTAGTTTCTCTAAAGTTTAAGCTGCATTGTTAAGTTGTTTACTTCTGATGTTTCCATTTTTTTTGATGTAGGCATTAAGAGCTATGAACTTACCTCTTAGAACAGCTTTCATCGTGTCCCAGAGATTTTGGTAAGTTGTATTTTCTTTATCATTCGCTTTCAGGAAATCTTGAATTTCCTTTTTAATTTCTTCCTGAATCCAATTCTCATTCAGCATCATATTGTTAAGTTTCCAGGAGTTAGTGTATTTTCTCTTGTTTGATGTGTTGTGGATGTCCAGTAAATAACACTTTTTGTCATTCTTCCTAATGACTACATAGTGTGTTTTATGGAATTATGACTTTTTTTTTCAATCAGCTCCAAACTTAAAACTAGTAAATTATTCTTGATGATTTTGTGCTATAACAAAAATACAATTATACTTTTTGGTGTTTGAAGCTTTTATTTGTGGATGAATTTTATTATTTGGTATTATCATGCATGTGCATAAAATTTTCCATTTACTCTGCCTTCTTCTGTAACCAATTTTCACATTCTTATCAACATTCCATTTCTAGTCCTCCTTCCTAGTCAAGATCTTTTGTTTTGTTTTGTATGTTCTGTGTTCAGCTCGATTCCCCAGTGTGGTTTTTGGGTTGAGGTGTTTTCTTGGAGCCTGGTAGGTTCCACCATAGAATACTATTATATTTTCTTCAACATTATTTTTCAAGCACCGAAGTTTGATACAATAGGAGCTTATAAGCTAAAATTTTATCTAAGAATATTGAGACAATTTCAAAAACTATGGCTTAGAGGACAAGGGAGGTGTCTTGGATATTTTCTACCATGCAAAAGGGCTGAAGATAGAATTCTGGGTGGATATAGTTTAGGTCTTTACTCCATGTTGGCATTTGAAAGTATTATTGAGCTGATTAAAACTGGTATATGATGATAATTATTATTATTATTATTATTATTATTATTATTTTCTTATGTTCTACCTTGTCCATACATTGAATATTCATTTTGTCAATTTTGGTTTGTAAAATACAAACTATAAGATACATACTAATTAAAAATAAACTATTCAAGTTTTCAATTTGTTTTAACAACTGAGGACTTATCAACGATGTTCAAAATTTATTTCTGAAATATCAGATATATAGTTAAAAAGGTCAGGTATTAAACCGGGTTGCACAATGACCTATAGTAAGAACTATATTAAATTACTGGAATGCATATTCACATCATATTTGAGAATCTGGATCCTATGAGTAGTAAACTCTAAAGAATGGTGGCTTCAATGAATATGTAGAGGAAGTTGAAGACATTGTAGCAGCTCAAATGAACAGACTCTCTTGTTGCCTGAGAAAAATGACTAAAGTGCATTTTGTTAGTTGTGTAATCTCACAGAGCCAATGCTTATCTTATGAAACTTTGTGTTTTTTCTAAATTCTTGACAAATACAATATTATGGTTATATTATGCACAATAATAAATTATATGTTATAGCTAACTCTTATGTGTCCCTCCACTTTTTACAAGTTACTGACTCATTTAACATGCATGGATGGCAAATCTTTGTGACACTATTATAAACTTCAATTTTGGAAAAGTTTGTCAGATATCCCTAAAGTCACACACCTAAGTCACATTTTGTCCATACTTAGAAAAGGAAATTTTTTTCCAGAATTATTCCATCACACTCGACTATTTATTTTTCCTTTTTCCTACAGATATTACCTCTTTAATTGGCATTCATTTGAATTCTCTGAAAGTTATTGGGAATTAAGTTCTTGTCCAGATTAATAAGGAGAATATATGTGAATTTACCTATTAACACTTCATCACATGTGGAATTTAAACTGTCAGTAATCCTCATGAGTGGGGCTGGAGAGGTGGCTCAGGGGTTAAGCTTCTGCCTTGCAGGTGGAAGGTCCTGAGTTAGGATCCTAGACCCCACGTACAGATGCCAGTTAGAAGCGGGGGCAGATTGCGTTTCTGGTCCTGGTAGGGCGGAGCCTGTGAATTCCAGGGCAGAGTAAATAAGGAGGAGGTGGAGGCGTCCATGGTGGTTCCAGAATTTGTCCGTGGTTCTACACACACACACACACACACGCACACACACACACACGCACAATTGGATACATTAAAAAAGAAAGTTAAAAAAATAATCCTTATGAGTATTGAGGTCCCAAAGGACGATTCAGAACCATATAATCTTTGATGATATCTGATTCTCCAGCCAACATAAAGCGGATCCAGGGAGAATGTAGTTTCCTAAACTAGCAAAAGCTATTAGTGGCATAGGTCTTAGAACTCTCATTCACAGCTTATTTTTATTGTAGCCACTATGGAAGACAGATTTTTTATACCCATATAATTTAAAATATCAAAATGTCTGCTACATTTAGAATAAGCCAGAATATTGCTATTAAGTATAACTTTTAGGAATTAGGATGTTGATGAATCATAATCAATCCATTTTTATCTAAGAAAGAAAATGTGTTTTAAATATTATCAAACAGAGGTAAAAACATCCACCAAAGCTAAACATTGGTTTGTGCTTGGCTACATTCCAGGGAAAGAATATTGCTTTCACTTGAGCTTTTATTTTCCTTGCAAAATAAACTTTTGGAAAATGCGAAGAGTTGTTCCCTTCATTGTTGTGGTGAAACAAAGTTTTGGAGGGGACAGAAGGAAAATGCAAACATTTTTTTTAAATTTTTAAATTATTATTTATTCAATTGTGCGTATGTGTGTATGTATGTGCGCGCATGTGTGTATGTGTGTGTGTAGAACCACGGACAAATCGGGAACCACCATGGACGCCTCCACCTCCTTCTGCCCCGGGATTCACAGGCTCCGCCCTACCAGGACCACAAGCGCAGGCCGCCCCCTCTTCCGCCTGGCGTCTATACGTGGGATCTGGGATCCAAACTCAGGACCTTCATGCCTGCAAGGCAGAGGCTTAACCCCTGAGCCACCTGTCCAGCCCCAGGAAAATGCAAACATTTTTAAAAACATTTCCCACAGGCCAGCTGATAAAATCTTTTGCAAAGCGCACAGGGAAAACTAAACAAATGTGAATTTTAAAAAAGAAAGTGCAAAGTACAGTGTTTGCATACATGATTCTGGGAATTTGTTTGTAATAAAAATTAGTCTAGGCAAACATTTTTTGAGAACCATCACCATTATCCTCTGATAGTGATGTGGTGTAAGTAAGTCAATTTTCGGCTATTGAGATAAAGCTTAGTAGTCAATTTCAATTAAATCAGTAGGACATGATCTTCATCATCTTCTTAATAAGCACCTGCTTCAAGTTAACACAATGTGCTGGACTCCAGGCACTGAATATTTGAGTGATTTGGTAGGTATTGCTCAATGTCCTTGAAATCTATAAAATCACCAAGTCAAGATTTTCAATTAAAAGGACTTAAGTGATATGTATGCATGGAACATAAAAAGATTATATCCCTTTACTTTCTTCATATAATTAACCATAAGCCAAATATATTAGACATTGTGGAATGAAGTCTTTGAGTTTAACCTTTGGAAATGATGTCAAGTTTGTGAAGTGAATCATGAAAATTTTGTAAGCATGCTTTGCTCTTTGCTCTCTGTGAACTGTATTGTTAGACACAATTCAAGTATGCTATGTTTCTGACAGCAGGAAAATGATCCCCTTGACTGAAGTTTTGGGACAAAATAATATTCTATATGAGATAGTTGAAAAATAAATTGCATTTGAATATAACACTTATTTCACAAAATAAAAGTGGTAGTCAATAATAATAGGGAAAATTCTTCATTTTAGTAACATGAATATTAGCCTAGAAAACAAACTATGGGATACATAAGGGTTATCATTAAAAAGGTTATTTTTCCAAAAGGATATTTTTAATTTTGACTCATTATTATACATATGCCTGTGTTGACAGACCCAATAAGGCACAAATATTACTACTTTCCAAAACTCTATGAGAAAAAATATATGCAAACAGATAACAATACATAAAACCCACAATGCTAGCCATATACGATAGTTCTGTAGGAGTATGGTCACAATGGCCCAAGAGAGCCTAAAAAAACACTTATAAGATATTACTATAGCTTTTATTTTCTCACCTGAACCCAACAGCAAGATTCTATTGATAAAAGTAACATACACTTTGATTACAGGACGTGAAAAAAATCAAGTTGGAAGTGACTTGAAACTCAATCCTTACAGGGGTTTCCTTCTTTTTAAAAGGTGATATGTAAGCTGAGCAGAAAAGCCATCAACAGTCTTATCCAACAAGGAACCCTGTGAACTTCAAAATGGTCATCCTGACAAGATGCACATTTCATTTCAAAGTGGCATGAATGGTACAAGAACAACAATGGATTAAGATCCATTTATTTATGACTGACTTAGCAGGAGGAAACCTATGCCTGCTCACTGTAGACTGGAGTGAGTGCCCTTGACTACGGAGAACCCAGGCATTAGAAGAGAACATACAACATTCTGCATTCAAAAAGAGGTCCGTTCATGTAAATTGGTCAATACAGAGCAGTACAAATAATCCAAGGACAGGGAATAAGAGACAGGTGAATATTCCACCATGAATATGTCATCCAAAGCTCCCCCATCTTACTCAGGATTCTGATTTTGCACTTTCTGAGACAAATAGAAATTTCATTTCTATGTTTATGATATTTTCAAGATATTTTGTCATCCTACAGTCTCCATTTTGCTCTGTTACATACATAGCTTTTTCTCATATCTTTGCTTTGATGTCATCTTTGCAGAGACATGGCTGCTTTGGACTATATATTACAGAATAATCTTTCATCCCAATTTCTGCTCTTTTGGTTATATTAATCATCTTCATATGTCTTTGAAGGCATCTACTATTTAAAACATATGTATCATTTTGCATTTAAAATGTAATTATGTTTAGAATCAAAATTTAATCAGTGTAGGTATTTTGTATGTTTATTTGTTTATTTCTATTTTTACCTTATTTATTTATTTATTGTGTGTGTGTGCACACATATGTATGTTTGTGTGTGTATCATAGGGCAATGTGTACTTTGGTGGTGGATGAAGGATGACTTTGGGAATCATCCTGGATTGCTTCTACCTCATTTTGTTTTCTCTGGAATTCCTCAGGCGCAGTCCACTAGGGTGAGAAGTATAGGCTGCTGCTGTTTCTGCCTGTTTTTTTTTTAACATTTTTTATTATTATTTCCCCTCATACAACAATAACAAATATAACAATATTTTACATATTGCCTCAACATTTTCTTCTTCGTGTTTACTTTATCCTGCAGGACTCTGTTTACTTGGGTTTGTATCATGGTCTTACATGCAGGAGACAGTGCATCCAGAGCTCTAGTAAGATTAATTTGTATACTCAGCATCTAAACAACCAGTAAAGAGGATAAATTTATACTATGTCATTCTTCTGAAGCCAAATGTGTGCTATGCACATAGGTAGAGTTTATATTTGAATTATTGACACTCACCTTCCAAAGGTGCACCGAGTAAATATATATAAAATTATTTTATTTTTCTACTTTTGCAAGCATATTGAGCACATATCCCTGCTTTCTTCCCTCCCCCATCTTCTTTTCTTCCCTTTGTCAATCCATCCCAAGCCCTCCTATCCTCCTGCTTGTCTGCTTCTATGGATCCCAGGGTTCCCTCTGACTTGTATGCTCTTGTGGGAGTTCAAGCTTCAGTGACATGACAAGTTGGCTTGCTTTGGCCCACCCCACTGAGAGGGGCATTTCCCTTCACTCATCCAAGTCTAGTCCCAAAGGTTTCCACTGTATGTTCTTATCTCTCTTGAGTTCCTCGACAGTCTATGGGAGCATATTGGCATATCAGTCATTATGCACGTCTGGGAAGGACAAGTTTCACTCTAGTGAGTTCCTAGATAAGGAAGTTCTCCCTTGAATGGAATGTCTTGTCCAAAGTGGAACCTTCCCATCTTTAGGTTCTTACAATCTCACCACCCTCTCTTCTGTGAGATTCTGAAAGCCTTAGGATGGGGAGATTGTGCTGGTCTGATTTTGGGTGAGCCTTGCTGAATCGTTGGTACCCTACATTATGGATGACCATTACTGTCTACTTCACAGCTTTTCCATTGCCTTAGACTGCATCCTATAGGTGCACTGAGATTCTCTACTGTTGTAGAAGAAAACTTCTAGGCTGAATGTTGTATATTCTTCCAATCTATGGGTATAATAGCAGCTATTTATAGAGAAGTTTGCTGTACTATCTTCCTACCTATAGATTTATTGGCTGTTTTTCTCTATTGCTCTAATACCTTCCCATTTTTAGGTTTTTGTTCTAGTTAACTTTAAAAGGAGTGTGTTCCATTCTGGTAAGTAGATCTTGAGTTCATTCAGAAAACTGATGGTTGTCTGCTTGATACTCATGCCACTATTAAACTGGTGGTCACCTGCTGACATGGTGATTTTTATTGCAACTTAAAGAACTCATGCATTGATGGATCCTGTGTTTATTTCTCTGCCCAGTAACTTCTATAATATTCCTTGGTACTATGTCAGCTATTTAGCAAGGAGGAAATTTTCAGACCAGTTCTTATTGATATATATTTTTTATTTAATACATTTTTATTATTATTTCAGCCCATACAAACTTAATAGGTACACCAGTTCCCTCCCTCCTTCCTCCTCCCCTGAACCCCCTGCTCCCCCTCCCCTTATCCCTCCTCCCCATCACCCAGTGCCTCCCCCCAATTAAAGAGTCCTTTAATGTGCATGCCAGACTCTCCTCTGGGCCCTCCTCTCCGATGATGTACAAGGACCCAGTGGCATTTCCCTAAACCCTTTCCTGTGTTCCCCTTAAGCATAGGAACACTACTGTGGCTGTCAATCCCTTGCCTCCAAGGATCTAGGTGCCTTTAGCAGATGCTAGACTTTGTGAGGTCAATAGTGTGTTGCACATTGCACCGGGCATGCAATGTCCAATTCTGATTGCTTCGGCCCTAACTTGTGTGGAGTATCTTGCAAATCATTGCTCCTTCCATCCTTTTGCTCTTACAATCTCACCGCTCCCTCTTCCTCAAATTTCCCTGAGCTTCAGGATGGGGAGAGATTAGTCTGGCCTAGTTCTAGGTGGTTGATATAGAGACTTTGAAGTTCTGGATTGTGGTTTGTTGATTTTCTCTGCCTGTTGTTTTTATGTGGGACCTGGGATCCAAACTCAGGATCTTCTGTTTATGAGACAAAATCTTCACCCCTGAACAAGCTCTCCAGACCTACTTATCTATTTCCAAGACCAAGAAATTCTTTGGATCTAAATATTAATGAACAATTAAATGAGTTAGAGAATGAATAAATAATGAATGTGTGATAAGTGAAGTAATACAAAAATTGTATGTATTTCTAGTTAGGTGGTGTGGCACTCAATTTTTATTGCTTTGTTTTACATATCATCATCTGGATCTTTTTACGTAATGAGAATCTATAAATTTTGCAAAGGCAAATATGTAATTAAAGTTATTTTCCATTAAGAATTTAACAATTCAAAGACTAAAGTGAGTAAATAGTTGAATCTAGAGGTCACTGTGTTGGTAGCCCATTTATAAATTCATCTTTTGTACTTCTAAAGCTATCAGTGTGATGAAAGAGTGACAAAGAGAAGGAGCAGAAAAATGGATGATGGTAAGTCTAAATTGTCTAAATATCAGGCAGAAATAACTGAAAAGAACACTAGCACAAATAAAATAATGAACATGAATAATTTTGATTGCTTATGAACAATATTTGGAATAAAAATAATTCACTCATAGTTGTACTCAAAATATTTGTCATATGTACTAGAGAATGGAAAATACACTTTTTTAAAATGATGAGTTCACAGTTTACTTACAAGGAAACCTATGTTTTCAAATAATACAAATTTTTCCATTGTCCCTTTGGAAATATTCAGCTGTTTGAATCATGAAAATGTGGCAACTTACTACACACTTTTTTGTTTCAAAACTAAGGAAGAGTGAAATTTCATCTTAGTATCATGGAGGATTTTCATGCAACATATGCAATTTAAGGCCAGAAGGAGAACTTGCACTTCATGAAGAAACAAGAGCCTGGAATGGGGGGATATTGTGGACATTGGTAGATTGAGAAGGGGGAATAAATGGTAGAGTTCATTAATGAGAAATGTGGAATGAACAAATGAGTTTCCAGTGATGACATAGAATGAGAGAGAAGCCACACAAGATTGTTTGGACCAATGATATGCTGGTAAATGAACATTCATTTCTCTAGAAAGTTATTGCTTATTGTTTTGCATGTGTGTGTGTCATAAGGACTCTCCCCATGGCTAATTTACAATTACTAATATAAGTCACTTCATATGAAATTTGAAATGGATCCTTTCAATCGATTACTCTTACATATCCTACTTTGCAGTGAATTGATTTACAATTTTGTAAAAGATGGGAAGTTCCTGATAAGGCTTAATAGAGAGAATGATGTAATTAAGCCTACTTCTCAGAATGGGTAAAATGTTTCTACAAGAACTGGAGATATATTCTCAATTGAGAAACCTGTAAACACAGATAATTTGAATGTTCATATAGTGGCATATGCTTACTAAAAAGTGGAGCCACCATGATGATAACCAATATTAAAATACAAAAATGAATGAAAGAAGTGGTTTGGAAATTAAAGGCCAGTCTATTCTACAGCGTCTTTGCTTCTCAGATTTTTTGGCTAACATCAAGCATAAAAGTAGAAGTAACTGAATATCAAGACATGGAAGAGGCAGAAAATAATTTTCCCCACATTTCTGCTTCAGATGCTTTTGTTAGAAGTAATTATAAGTGGAGATTGTAAGGAAGAGAGGTAAATATCAACAATGAAGTTTTTTAGAAAAATGAGAATGGACAAGAAGATAATAGTACTGAGTTGGACAAACACTAAAAAATTAAAATTTTACTGATTAAATAAATATACAAATCTTTTGGATGGATTACTTTTTTTAAACTTTCTAATGATATTTAGAGAGTAAATTCACAATGCGAATTAAGCCATAATCATGGATCATGTTTGATTCACAGTATAATTATTAGAAAATTAAAGTGCCTTTCTGTCCTGGACCGAGACCAGCTCAGACTCCCTGCTTCTCAGGTAAGGGCCTAGACAAGCACCAGGCCCCAGATCATCTTCATGCCTCACAAGCAGCCAGCTTGCTTTTCTGGCCCTGAGGAAGACCCCTAGGCCATGCCTTAGGCCCCAGGTCATCTTCACACCCCACTAGCCACTCTGCCTTTCTGTCCCGGACCCACACCTGGATCTGGACCAAGGCAGACTCTCTGCTTCTCAGGTAAGACCCCTAACATTTCCGTATAACCACCCAAAAAAACCCATACAACTTCAGAGACTATGCCATTAACCATTACATGTCACCAAAGAAGTAAACACAAAAAGTGTACTACCACACTAGTATTCATTTCCTGTCTACTAAACCCACCTTAACTGATGTACTAACCGTTCAATAGCCTCATCTAGGAAATAACACTAACACCAGACAAGTATACCCAACTCCAAGGCAAACACTAGCAATAACTGCTGAAGTGTAGCAATATTGTCTAATTCATTTCAGCCAAAAACACACAAAAACAAAAATAAGGGCATAAGAGATAAAACAAAAATGCCCAGATCACAGCACAAATTTATGAGAAACAAAAACCAAAACAATAAATCTACAAAAAGAATGGACCCCATAATGTGGAATCCAACCAGAACAAATTCACAGAAAAATCATGATAATGATTTTCAAAGCCAGATCTTCACTATGATCAAAGCAATGAAAGAAGAAATCCAGGAGAAGTTAAATAACCACAACAAACCAGTTTTAACAGGAGTGGAGAACAGCAATTGAAGAAACAAAAACAGGCATAGAGTAGTTAAAACAAACTCAAGCACAGGTTAAACTGGAACTAAAAAGCTATCTCCAACCCAGAACTCAACAGAGAGTCTTATCAGCAGAAATAATGCAGCAGAACATAGAATACCAGATCTTGAAGGCACAGTAGAACCAGTTCAATGGAAGAGGTTGCTAAAGCCAAAAAGATACCTGATAGGAACATTCAAAAGTTATGGGACACCTTGAAGAATCCTAACATGAACATTCATGGAATACCAGAGCAACAATCCCAAAATATCACACCAGGGGAAATTTTACAAGTTATCATAAATGAAAACTTCCTACATCTAAAGAATGAGAGACCCATCTAAATACAAGAAGCATTCCACACCCCAAACAGATATGACCAAAATAGAAACTCCCAAAGGCAAATAATAGTAAAAACACTGCAAATACAAGACAAAGAAAATGTGCTGAGAGATTCAAGAGAAAAAAATCACTTTCAGAGGTAAACCCACTAAAACGACAAATGATTTCAATGGAAACAGTAAATGCCAGAAGAGCTAGGAGAGACCTACTTCAAGTATTGAATGAGCACAAATGTCAACCCAGGCTGATATACCCAACAAAATTATTGGTTATGATTGAGGGTGAAAGAAAAGTTTTGACCATAAAGATAACTTGTAGGCTTATATGACCACCAAACCAGGCCTTCAAAAAATGCTAGAAGAGATACTCAAAATGAAGAAAAGAACAAGCATATACAGAAGAACAGAAGAGAAGTATAATACCACCACAACATACATGCTAAATAATGCACTTATGAAAGCCACTAAACACAAAATTGTCAGGAATTAAAAGTAGTTTCTCCATTATAACCATAAATTTCAGTGGAAGTAACTCACCAATCAAAAGGTAGAGTTTATAAATATGGATTAGTAATCAAAACCCATCCATCTGCTCCCTTCAGGAAACACATTTCACCATAAAAGATAGGCATATCCTAAAAGTAAAAGGCTGGTCAAAAATTCTTCAACCTAATGGAACCAAGAAAGAAGCAGGGGTAGCAATTATGCTATCTGAAAAAAAATGTACTTCGAAAAAATCATAAGAGATACAGAAGGGTACTGCATTTTAGTAATAGGTACAATTCACCAGGAAGAATTCACAATAATAATCATATATGCACATAATATGGGCTCCTTCACATTCATTAAGTTACAACATCTAAAATAAGAAATGAATCTCAAAATGATTTCAATACTGCACTCTCAACACAGGATAGATCAACAAGCCAAAAACTCAACACAGACACATTGGAACTAAACCAAATCCTTAATGAAATGGTTCTAACAAATCTCTATCAAACCTTCCATCCAAGCATCAAGGAACATAGATTCTTCTTAGCAACCCTTGGAATTTTCTCGAAAATAAACCACATATTGGGTCACAGAAAGAATCTTCACACATATAGGAAAGTTGAAATTATAGCATGTATCCTGTCAGACCACCACGGTCTACAACGTGACATCCACAACACAACAAACAGCAGAAAATACACTAACTCTTGGAAACTGAACACTATGATACTGAATGAGAAATAGGTTCAGAAAAAAATCAAAAAGGATATTCAAGATTTCCTAGATGCAGACAATAATGAAAATACAACATATCAAAATCTCTGGGACACAATGAAAGCTGTGTTAAGAGGTAAGTTTATAGATCTTAATGTCTATATCAAAAAATAAGAACATCACAAGTAAATAAGAATGCCACTTAAAGCTTTAGAGACCCAAGAGCAATCCAATACCAAAAGAAGTAGAAGAGAGATTTGCAAAATCAGGGAAGTATACAAAATTAAGATAAGGAAAATGATGCAAAAAAACCAACCACTCAAAAAGGTGGTTCTTTGAAAAACTCAATAAGATTGATATGTCCCTAGCTAAATTAACCAAAATCAAGAGAGAGAAAACCCAAATTAACAAAATTAGAAATTAAAATGAAGTTATCACAACTGATACCCAAGAAATTCAAAGAATTATAAGGTCATTTTTCAAAACCTTATACTCTGTGAAATTTGATGACATGAAAAAATGGATGAATTCCTGAGTAAGCAAACCTTACATAAATTGAATAAGGAAGTTTTGAATCATTTAAATGTTCCTATAACAAATGAGGAAATTGATGGAGAAATCTCAAATCTTCCCACCAAAAATGTCCTGGACCAGATAGATTCAGCACAGAATTCTATCAGACATTTAAAGAACTTACACCACTACTCCTTAATCTATTCCATAAAATAGCAAAAAAAAGTAACACTTCCAAATTCTTTCTACGAAACTAATATAATACTAATTCCAAAACCTAATAAAAATAACTTAAAAAAGAAAATTATAAGCCAATCTCTTTGATGAACACAGATGCAAAGATTCTCAACCAAATCTTAGATCTGATTCAAAAGCATGTCAAAGAGATCATTCATACTGATCAAGCGGGATTTACTCCAGGCACACAAGGTTGGTTCAATATATGCAAATTAATAAATATAATCTATCATATAATCCAGTCCAAAGTCCAAGACCACATGATACTCTCCATAGATGCAGAAAAAGCTTTGGACAACATCCAACATCCTTTTATGATCATAACCCTAGAGACACTTGGAATGGAAGGAATACATCATCATATAAAAGTTGTATACAATAAGCCAACAGCAAGGATTATATTCAATGGGGAAAAACATGAAGCATTCTTGCTCCAATTAGGAACTAGACAAGGATGTCCACTCTCACGACTTTTATTCAATATTGTATTTGAAGTCTTAGATAGAGCCATAAAGAAAAGGAGGGAGATAAAACTGATTCAAATCTGAAAGGAAGAAGTCAAGATATCTCTACTTGCAGATAACGTGATCATTTACCTGAGTGATCCTAAAAACTCCACCAGGAAACTCCTGGAAGTAATATTTCGGTTCAGCAGAGTTACAAAATAAATGTGCAAAAATCAGTGGCCTTCCTATACACCAAGGATGAAAAAAGTGAAAAAGTTCCAAGAGAAACAATCCGATTTATTATAGCCCCTAAAAAATGAAATACGTTGGTATAAATCTAACCAATGAAGTGGGAGAACTTTAAAAACCTAAGGAAAGAAATTACAGAAGATACCAGAAGCTGGAAAGACCTCCCATTCTCCCAGATTATCAGAATCAACTTTATGAAAATGACCATCCTACCAAAAGCAATATACAGATTCAACACTATACCAATCAAAATCCCCAAGAAATTCTTTAAAGACATTGACCAAACAATCTCAAAACTCATATGGAAGCACAAAAGGCACAGTATAGCAAAAACAATCCCCAGTAACTGATGAAGGAATCACCATACCAAACTTTACTCTATAATACAAATGCATAGTAATGGAAACAGCCTGGTACTGGCTCCAAAATAGACATTTAAATCAATGGTTAATGGTTGAAGACCCAGACACACAATTATGCCCACACAATTACAGCCATTTGATCTTTGACAAAGGGGCCCAAAAATTTCAATGGAAAAAGAACAGTGTCTTTAACACATGGATATCTGCAAGAAGAAGATTAAAACTAGGCCTGTATTGGTCACCATGCACAAAAATTAATTCCAAATGAATCAAGGACCTTAAAATTAGGCCAGAAGTTATAAACACCCTAGTTGAGAGGGTAGGGAACTCCTTTGAGTTGATAGGGCTAGGCCAACAGTTCCTAAACAGAAATCCAATAGCACAGGCACTAGAACCAACAGTGAACATATGGGATCTTATGAAATTGAAGAGCTTCTGTTCAGATAAAAAGATTATAAATTGAGCACAAAGGCAACTCACAGAATGGGTGAAAATTACCACTAACCACATATCTGATAGATCTCTATTATCCAGAGTGCACAAAGGACTTAAAACTCTAAAAACCAAGGAGATAAATGGCCCAATTAAAAAAAGGGCCTCAAAACTCAAAGAAACTTTTCCAAGGAAAAAATCGAATGTCTAACAAATATCTTTTAAAAATGCTCCATATCTTTAGACATCAGGAAAATGCAAATCAAAACTTCCATGAGATATCATCTCACTCTGGTCAGGATGGCAAAAGTCCACAATAAAAACAACACAAAATGCTGGAGAGGATATGCAGACAAGGGAACTCTCCTGCATTGCTGGTGGGAATGCACGTTTATACAACCATTCTCTCGGCAATTTCTAAAAAAGTTAAAGATTGAAATGCCTTATGACCCTGCTATACCACTTCTGGGAATAATCTCTCATAATGCAGCAACTTACTTCAGTGACACAAGCACAACCATGTACATCGCAGCACTATTTACAATAGGAAAGTCATGGAATCAACCCAAATGCCCAATAGTTGACAAATGGATAATGAAAATCTAGCATATTTCAAAAATGGAATACTACTCATCCATCAAAAATGAGGAATTAATGAAAATTTCTAAGAAATGTATTGAATTAGAAAAATTATATTGAGTGAAGTAATCCAGATACAGAAAGTTATGTATGTATCCTCTAATGGGTGGATCCTAATTACACACTCACTTAATTGCATATTCAAAGGTAAATCTCTGTAATAACTAATATAATAGCAATGATTATAAACAGGAAGAAATGGGAAGGAGGGTCCACCCCCCAAATAAAGAAGATAGGGGATCACGCTTCAGTAGAGAAAAAAGGTCATAATCAAGTATTGCATGTAAGTAACGAGACATCTTGTGAAGCTCACTGTCACTTTCCTTCCTGGTCACGTGGGCCTAAACACATTTGATCTCACCAATCAGGGAGGGTTTAGAGATTGGCAGATAGATGGTAAATATCCCACAAATGGGACAGTCACCCCCCCCCTTACTGCTGTGTCCTACTCCTATTCTTCTATCTACCTTTGGATTTCCTCTTATATTAAGATCTTCATTTAAACAGTCTTTTATCTTTGGTTAAGAGGTGACCTTCAGTGCCAATCAGGATGCAGCCAAGGGCAGTGCAAGAACAGTGAAACTGAGAACAACAACAAATCATAATTCAGAACACCAAAGACGCTACATTAATCACCTGGAACCAAATCAACCAAATCTCTCCCCATTCTAAAGCTCATAGAACCTTAAGGAAGAGGGGGAAGCTAGATTGTAAGAGCCTAAAGATGGGGAGGACCAATGATATGCAAGATACTCCATACATGTTAGGGCTGCAGCAGTCAGAATTGGACTTTGCATTACCTACACAACCTCCCAAAGTCTAGCATGGATCACAGGAGAGAAGGCTCCAGGCAGTAGAAGCAAGGGATTAACAGTCATAATAGAGTTCCCGTTCTAATGGCAAGCCCAAGAAAGGACTCTAGGCTATGCCGCTGAGTCCTGAACTCCCAATAGAATGAAGGACTCAGAGGAAGGTTTGGCATTCACACAAAATGATGCTCCAGGGGATGAAAGGGAGGAAGGGTGAAGCACTGGGAGAAGGGGAGGGAGGGAGGGATGTGAAAGGATGGGGGAAGGTATGTTAGTGCAATTGGGCACAACTGGGGAGGGGAGGAAAAAAGGAGAGGAGAGGGATATTGAGCTTGAATGATTAGAAAAAAATAAAATGTAGGAGAAAAAAAGTAAAAAATAACAAAGTGGCATCATTTTGTAACAAGATTTTGTATTTATTTAACCAGTATGTACAAAATAGCAATTTTATTAATATATTTTATTAATTTAACATTTTATATACATACTCCTTGCCTACCTGATTCCCCCCACTTACTTTTTCCCTTCCCTACCATTCTCATCCCATCCTACTTTCCCTCTCATCCCTAAATTTGCCCAGTCTATGGCCTCATGTTCTCTTGTCCTTTGGTTTTATGGATCTTGGTGTTCTCTTGGTATTTTCTGTTGTCATGGAGGTTCAGACCTCTGTGGCAGACAGAAAAACCGTTATTTGGGTGGCCCACTGATGTGGGTACTTCCGTAACACTATATGATCCCTTGCCCTTAGGATTCTATTGCCTAGAACTATTTTTCCTGAGGTCCTTGGCAGTTAATGGGGACATGCTGATATTTTCACCACTGTACAGACATAATTAGATCAAATCCAATTGCCCTGAGTTTCTGGTTGTGGCTGCCCTATCTTGAGTGGAGTGGCCTGTCCAGCAACGGGACTCTTCATCTTTAGGCTCTTACAAACTTACTTCCTCCCCCTACCACAATGTTCTCTGAGCCTCATGATCGTGAGAGGTTTGGCTGGCCTGGTTCCAGGTGATCATTGTAGGACTTTCAGTGTTCTGTATTCAGGTTAGTTGTTGTTGTCCATTTTGCTATTCTTGCACTGCACAAGGCTTCATCCTAATGGGTATTGAGATCTTCTCCTATCCAACAATACAGAAACAGTTAAAGTGAGGTCTTTATATATGAAAAGTCTTGAAGGGGAAGGAGATTCAGGAGTAAGGCACAGTAATGAGTGGGGTCAACCTCCAGGACATCATCTGGCTGTCAACTAATCACTAAGCCCTCCCCCACACCATGACTGAGAACACATGACCAGCACTTCAAACCAATTCAAACACCAATGATTAAGAAGGAGACTTACCATGGATTGAATCAGATTATCTCACTAATTAAGGGTCTTTCTTGATGGTAGTCTTATTTCTCCATTGAATTTAGTTCCTTTTTCTTCATTCTCTTTGAGTCTTCTTTGCCTTACCTTCCTATTTCAAATTCATGATAGTTGGAACGTGTAAGAAAATGATCTCCCCTTCAGTATGTTTTATGAGGGTTTGGAATTTGGTTCCACTTATAAGGAAGAACATGCAAAATCTGATTTTCTGTGCTTGGGATACTTTGCTCACTATAATTTCTCCCAGCTTCACCCATTTAGCAGAAAATTTCACTAATTCATTTTTGATAGCTGTTTAGCATTCCATCATATATATGTGCCACATTTTCATCATCCATTCATCAACTGTCGGACATCTAAGTTGATTCAATCACATTGAAATAGCACCTTTCCATATATCAATGCATTTACCAACAAGTTTGACTTTGAAATATTTATTTTTTGCAGTCTGATTTTCTATAAGAAAATAGCTCCAAATTATTTGACTGTCTTCACATTTCATACTTCCATTCACATTTAAACTACCATTTGATCACTATTAGCAATTAATTTTCAAGTAGCTTTACTTTTAATACAAATTTTTTTATTTACTTCTTTACTTACTTCAGTTTCCATTTCTAGAATGCATGTAATTTCTTACCATTTCATTTCCTTTCCTCAATTTTATAACCAGAGCTGAAAGCAACACCTGGTAGCATAGTAATCATTCCATAGATAATGTTGATTAAATAATATTCAGTCTAAAGTAGATATCCCTATTTATAATATTTTTCCAGTAAATTCTTGTGAGTTTTTCAGACACTGAGAAATAAATAAATCAATGTGAAATGTTTTATTCAGTCTTATTTTTCATACATGGTGAGTCTATATTGATGCTGCTCAAAATTTATATGTAGCAAGGACATAGATATGACTTTTCTAATTATTCTGTATCCTTGTTCCACATGCCTAGAGCAATATCACAGATGTATTGGAAAATAGAAAGGGAATTTTAAAAAGTGTATAGTTTGTGATAATTTCAAAGAAAGATTTCTGTTTATGGAAAGCTTCAGGGTAATTTATTTTACCATAAATATAACTTTGAAAGCAAGTTAGATAGAAATAAGTTGATTTCCTGATTCTCATATTTTTAGTGTGAATTAAGAAAGCACATTTTCTCTACCAAATAAAAATGTCCATCGTTTCAGACAAGATTCTTCACAACTAGAAGCAAACATTAAGTCTGCACCAGTACGTTGCTTAGTTTAGAAAACTTTAAAGAAATTTCAGGCACCAAGTTGTTTAAAGAATATGCATTAGCTACAATCTTCCTCTAATAACATTTATTAAAATATATACTCAGTACACATAAGTGCATATAAATATATGCAAACACATACAAATTTGGTGTATATATATGCATATATATCCTATGTATGTGTTTTCATGTGTGTATACATATCATATATATTAAAGTCATTTATTTGGAAATTTGGGGAGTGTTCAAATCCATATAACATATATCTATATAATGTGTGTATATATTTTTCTTAACAAAAGTCACCATATCAAAAACATTTCTTCATTTTCTTTGTAATTACTGTTAAATTCTAATTGTCTTCTACAAGAACTCTGATGTGCAAATTTTCACTTTAAAAGGAATGTCAGAAAATGTGTTTTCTACCCACCCCACCTAGAGATAGTAATTGCAAGAATTATGAACAGGAGGGATGGGGTAAGAGGGCCACACCAGAAACAAGGAGAGAAGGGACCATGTTACAGCAGAGAAAATAGGCCTCCAGCAAGGACTCAAATAAGTAATGGGACATCTAATTAAGTTCACAGACTTTTGTTCCTGATAATTTACTACTGAGGGGGTATGATCTCACCAGAAGAGGAGGGCATATAGTCTGGCAGATAAAAAGTAACCGTTGTGCAAATTGGTGATAGACCCCTCCCTCACTGTGGTTTCCCACTTTTATTACATCTACCTTTGAATGTGCTTTTATCACAAGACTCTAGTTTACAGCTTTTTATCTCTGGCTGGGGGTAACATACAATGCCCACCAGGATGGAGTGAAGGGCATTGCAGGAGCAGCAAAACTGCAAAAGAAAACCAACAAACCACAATCCAGAACTTCAGAGACTCTATATCAACCACCTAGAACTAGGCCAGTTTAATCTCTCCCCATCCTGAAGCTCAGGGAAATTTGCGGAAGAGGGGGCGGTAAGAGTGTAAGAACAAAAGGATGGGAGGAGCAATAATATGTAAGTTACTCCATACAAGTTAGGGCTGAAGCAATCATAATTGGACTTTACATGCCCTGTGCATTTTCCAACACACTATTGACCCCACAAAGTCTAGCATCTGCTAAAGGTACCAAGATCTTTGGAGGCAAGGTATTGGCAGCCACAGCAGTATTCCTATACCTAAGGGGAACACGGGAAAGGGTTCAGGGAAAGGCCACTGGGTCCTTGTACGTCATCAGAAAGGAGGGCCCAGAGGAAAATCAGGCATGGACAATAAAGGACTCTCTGGGAATTGGGGTGGGAGGCACTGGGGGATGGGAAGGGAGGAGGGTGGGGAGGAGGAGCAGGGGGTACGGGGGAGGAGGAGGGAGGGAGGGAACTGGAGTATCTATTAAGTTTGTATGAGCTGAAATAATAATGAAAAATGTATTAATAAAAAAAGAATTGTAAAAAATAAATAAAAATAAAAAATAATAAAAAATAAAAAATAAAACAAATAAAAATTAAGAATTTTGGTTAAAAAAAAAGAAAATGTGTTTTCTATCCAGATCAGCAATGATATCAATGATTCACATGTTTAAGGATTTTGCAATTTTCAAGGCACTGCTCAGATTTTTTAATTATTTCCACACAATTCTTCCCAATTTAGAAAATATTGCACCAGGTGTTCAGTATGTGAAACACTCTTGTAATACCCACACTTTGAAAATAGAGACAGGAGGATTATTATTTCAATAACACCATTAAATAGTGAGTTTAGTGAAATTCTAGACTATATGAAATTTCTAGATAATGTGTTTGTGTGTATGCATGTGTGCGCGCGCGTGTGTGTGTGTATGTGTTGTATGCTGCCACATATTTATTACCCATTCTGCCAATATACATCATGTTGTCTGATGACAAGCTCAAATCTTTTAGCCAATTAGGACAGAAGTAGAGGTGCAAAATCCAGACTTGCTGGCTTGTGATCCTTTTTAGAAGCAGGATGTTAGGAGTTACATTGTTTTCTATTTCTGACTATTGAAATGCGCATAAATGAATACAATAACGACTTCTAAAACTTTTAACCCACATAACCTATTTCCTTTATTTTAAGAATTTCTTTACATCTTTCATTGCATGTTCTATGTGCAAGCTGATTAATTTGTAAAAATGGAATATATGGTGTGAAAGTTAGATACAGGCGTCAACTGTATAGTTGAAGGTTGAGATCTGGGTCCATTTGTGAAGAATTAATGGTTAAGGCAAGCTGTTGAGAAAGCCTGGAGGAGATTGTCTGATAAAGGAAATCACAGCCCATGATGTGTAGGACTATTCCCTTGGCAAGTAGATTACCTTGGGGAAAACCTTTTCTCAACAATCCTTCTGGATATGGTGTGCTCACTTTACCCAGCTTCTGGTGTTGATATTTAGTCTCCTACCAAGCTGGAGTGAGAAGTATAACCAAACAATTATAAACCAGAAAAACCCTCCTCTTGTTCCCTTAAGATAATGAATTTATCAGCAATATACAAGGACATTGCAACAGGCATCAGTTTTCACTAATTTCCGTCACAATCCCAAATCTGCCAAATTTATATGTGGGTACATTTGGCACCTTCATTGGTAAGATAAATTGGGGGAGACATGTTTGTCCATGGTTAGTTCATGTGAAAATCTTATTTAGAACAAAGAATTACTTATTCAATGAAAAAGTACATTTAATTTTGAAGGCAAAATGAGTAAAAGAAAAATATGTGTGTATCAAAGATAAAGACAAATATCAGCTTCTGTGCAAAATTTTAAAAATTGCATAAAACTTATAAATCTCTTCAGAGCATGTTGGATACTGGATGCCTGAAACACTACAACTAAAATCTATTCTAAACTAGATATTAAAGAGTCATGAACTTTTCCATCTATATCACTTTTCACTTTTGAAATGTACACTAACTAATAAGCAAGAGTGATATTCTGTTGGCCTCTGTTGTTAGTCCTAAGGAATCCGTATGTCTTGGTCTAAAGCATGTGGTTAATTTCCAATGCAAGGATTAAATGAATTATTTGAGGGACCCAATCAATTCCCAATGATTCACTTCTTGGGTAGAATTGGAGTGGGACTGACTTTATTGTTCCATTGGATTAATTACTGAAAAACAGATATCAAGAAAGACTCACAGAAAGAATCTCAAAGGTGAGTACTCTAAACATGAAGTAAATCAGAAAAAAATAAAATAGGATTTGAAGTAATAAATAAAAAATAACTCCCAGTTATTTTATTTTATTTATTTACCGTGTGTGTGTGTGTGTGTGTGTGTGTGTGTGTGTGTGTGTGTGCATTTGTGTGTGCGCGTGTAATCGAGGACACTATGTATCCCTGTAGAGGACCAGGTATGTCCTGTAGAGGACCAAGTGTGACTTCGAGAATTACGCATCACTCTGGGATTCCCCAGGCACTTCCCAGAAATATAGGCCCCTGCAGTTTGTGCTCGGTGTTTTTATGTGGTACAAGGGATCCAAACTCAGGGCCTGCTCACGAGGCAGAGTTTTAACCCCTGAGCCATCTCTCCAATACCAGTTGTTCCTTTTTAATGTTGACCTTTTCTAGAGCTCTTTACTTATCAATTCAAGTGTTACTTTGTCATTTTCACCACATGCATATTCACCTTGTGTGTAGTTTATTCCCCAGGCTTTATTCTAATGGATAAATGACTGATTTATTTCATTTCATTGGAAAATAAAGCCCTGGAATCACACTGTATCTTCTAAACATTTAGTCCAAATGTCTTTTTTTTCCACACAATCTTGGAGGCAATTCAAAACATACTTCTGATTACATAATAACTAAGCTATTATGTGTGATCAGAAAATGATATTCACATTCTCTCTTTTTATACTTATCTAGAGAACAAAACGCTTGTTTTTCATACCTTCACTTACTGTAGAATGCAGTTAGGTCTGACTTTCTCCTAAGATTGAAGCAAATTACATATGCAGAAATCATTCTATTTTTTCAAACCTTTCAGATGCTATTAAAAACATAATTGCATGGCTTTCTTTATTTATACTTCTCCATTCATCTCTAATTCTCACTCAGGTAAGCTTTATTTAATGGACAATCAAATTGTAAGCTGGAACAAATAAGAAATGAGTTTTAGCAGTGATATGCGCTTTTAATATTAGGCAACACACTGAATAAATGTCCATTTTCATTTAAGATTCTAATTTAGTGCCTTTGTATTTGTTAAAATGACAACCCAAATTAAACTGTGATTGAGTATCTCTTCGTGTTTAATGACTATTTGCATACTTTTTTTTCTGCCTGTCTATGCCCTTGGATCACATTTCAGTTAGGTCCTTTATGTTTAATACCATTTTTGTCTGGCATTTTTATGGGGGATCTGGGTTCTTAACTCAGGTCCTTCTGCTTGCAAGTCAGAGGCTTAACCCCCAAGTCATCTCTCCAGCACTGTCTTGCTTTTACTCCAATGTATCCCCTAAAACATGCATTGCCATATATTATGTGTGGCACAGTTTGCTTCCCTGTTTCTAATAAATTCATGACTAAATGGCTTAAGGAGGATCAAGGGATTTCATTTTGGCTTATGATTGTCTGACCACAGTTTGTAGTCTAGCCTAGCAGCAGAGCTTAAAGCAACACTAGAAGCTGAGGAACTGGTCATACTACATCCTTGAACTACTGACAGAACAGAAAAATCTAATTTGTCAGAGAGCATTTCTATCCATATATGCTAAATAATGTTAATTCAATGAACCAAATAAAGAAATATGGCAGTGGTCTCATTTTCATGTAATTAACCACTATTACAAGTTCAGTTCAGAAATTGAACATGAAAGCAGTCCCAGTCTGGTGGTAGGGAGTACTCAACTTTACTAAATAACTTTCCTCAGTCTTATTTACCTGCCCAGGACATAGTGTCACTCACCATGGGCTGGGTCTTCCACTTCATTTAGACAATCTCTTGCAGGTTTGCTCTTGCAGGACTTAACAATTCTCTAGAAATGATCCCAGACCTCTAAGTATTCAGTTGTCCAGTCAATCCCTGTATCTAACTATCAAAATGTGATTTATATCTATATTTTTAATTTTATGTACTCAATCATTAGAAGATGAACTTCATATGAGCTGGTGGTCTATGTTCATTGCTTTATGATTGAGCACAAAAGGTAGACAAGTTCATAATTGCTTGTCTGATATTAATGTGGTTCTCTAGATCTCCTTGGTTAATTTCAAGATATTTTCTCAAGATTTTCAGACTAAGTTACTTGCTTTTACTGAGTTAATATTCAAATTTCAAATTAAATATCAAAGTTGAATCTCAATGGGATTTTGCTTCATATCATGTTATGCATATACTTTTCTTATTTTGTAGGGAAAATTTTGAATGTTGTTCTATTATTATAAAAATAGGAGCTTTTTAGGTACCTTGAGAATAAAGAATGTTATTTGTGATTTGAAAAAAGGCACCACTCTCAATATCCTAATACACTTAAAAATTTAATACTGGGATTGACTAATTTGCATGAAAGTAAGATGATGTCCAAGAAGGAAAAGATTTATCATGTGATACTTCCTGATAAGTTGTTTATTAGGATGGTCTCAATGTCTATCGAGCAGTATAGTCCTTTACAATTGCAATTGGTTGCCCTCCAGAAATTGAAAGCAATACCTTGTTACTGAAGATGTAATAACACACATGACATGGACAAAAAAACATCAGCTGGAACTGAGCTGGAAGCTTCCTGCTTCCTGAACAGCTTTCAAAGTACCAGAAAGTATTACAGAAGCTACTGATGGAGAAAAGCAATTAGCAATCTCCTGTATGTGTGAAAGGTGCAACTTGCAATACCAACCACTCTGGAAAGAGACAACCATTAGTGTAATAATGGCATGAAGGTCAAGGGTGGCAAAACAGCTTTCTGATTAGATTTAAGACCCTCATTTCATTATGAAACATACTCCTGATCATGTAAATTGCAATAAGAACCTATGAAAAGGGAGTATATGGGCCCTAGAAGTAGAATGCAACCTATGAAAGTTTAGCCACACTGCATCAAACTGACTTTTAAACTACTGCTATTATACTCAAAGACTGGAAATGCACTGAGCACACAACCTAAAAGCTTCCTTCTGCAATGGAAGATGTTTAATACAGAAAAACACAACTGACCAAATTGCATAAATTTTCTTTAGACTATTTGATCCAAAATAGGATATATTAGCCACTTATTTCTACCCCGAGATTCATTTCAGAACGTTTCAGAAGAGATAAAATAAGATTGTAGGCTGCATCCAGACACCATTTCCTGCAAGTAACAGGGTTACTACATTCATGAATTCAATGAAATTATGTGTATTTGCACAAGACCGGCATAGGATTTGTCCTATTATCACTTCATCATGGAAGGGGAAAGTTCTCAAAAGGCTCCACACCTCTCTGAGACACTAGTAAGGATGAATGCTGATGGATAGGAAATGGAAGATGAATTATGTTTGCAGTTCACCTGCATCGCTGCTGATTAATTATTATCAAACAGTTTAAGAGAACAAGGGATTTATTCTCTCTTATAATTCCTAGTTACAGTTGCTTGTCCAGCTTGACAGGACAGTATGTTCCATTACCTCAGGGTTGCGGGAACTGGCTGCACTACATCCATGCACAGCTAAGAGAGAAATGATCCTTATTTTCCATACCAGCATGTGTGGACAAGCATATGCAAGGATGCCCCCTTTTTCAAAGAATTTCCTCCATTTTATTCACCTTCTTGGAGACTAGTCCCACCCACCATGGGCTAGACTTTGCTCATCAACTAGACAATCTTCTAAGGTTTGCTCTTGGCTTAACTCCTAATTCTCTAAAATGTGCCCAGAGCTCAAACCTTCAATTGTCGAATTTACACTTGTACCTAAGTATGAACCTTCACTCCTTGTCAATTTGATGCAAAAACAATACACTTTTTAACTATAACCTTCAATTCTTGTCCCCACATGTGTTAAATTTATCTTATAAATACATTTAATCCTAAAAGTGCAAATTCTCTTAACCATAAGATCCTGTCAAATAAAGTTAAATATTTCAGCACAGATAAAACATTAAAACGGAACTACTATGACACAGTAAGAAAATATCAAATTAATTCTAAAGTCCAACCGACAATAACATTCTATATTTCAATGTCCCTCTTCTGTTGTTCATCACATAGAGTGGTTCACAGATTTTGAGCAATCCCAGTTCCTCTTCACAGTTTGAAATTGTACAAACAGCATTTCCCTGAGCCAGGTTGAGTAACTATTCACAGTCATCCTCATCATACTTCCTCTGTGTACAGTTCTCCTTGGCATATGTCCCATGTTGATTCCTGAATCTCTAACATCTTCACTCCTCAATGGAAAACTGGGATTTTACTTCATAGCATAAAACGCCCTTCTTGGGCCTCTCTGCAGGTTTCTTGCCACACATTTCCTGGATTCTACCATTCTCTGAAACCTTGAAGGAAGGATTCAGTAATCTCTTCCTCTTGCACCTTTGTTGCCTCTAAAACTAGTACCACGAGGACTACATTGTCAGGTTCTGTTATAGCTTGCATGTGGAGATTGGCTCCATGGAATCACAGCTGATTCAGCTTCTCTGTGCTGATTCTCAGAAGAATCTCTATGCTTGGCAGAATCTCTATAAGGTAATATCCATTTCTACTACCATCTCAGTGCAAAACACTAAGTTTTATTTCAGTGGTCTTTATTTCTCTAATAACCACTGATACTCTGATGTCTGCTCTTTCTGCATTAGAAACTTCAAGCCTTCCAAAATAGCTCTTTCTATCAAGCAAACTAGGCCATCATCTTTAAATTTGATTTTGTCAAAGTCCAAATATCTTTATCACAAATGGGACCCAAACAATCCACAACTCTCTCAGGATTTCCATTATCCAAATGTCCCTTTAAACTCTGAATAATGATATTTGTAATCCACAGACTCAAAATATTCAAACATTTTAAATTTTATCCAAATCACCAGTTGCAAATCCTCATAGAATTATCAGCAACACCACAATTCTGTAGTACCAAATTCTGTAGCAGTTATCCTACATTGGTGCTGAAAACATAATGATAGAACTGCTTAAAGGAACAAGGGGTTTATTTTCTCCTATGATTCCTGGTTACAGTTGCTTGTCCAGCTTGGCAGGAGAGCATGTACCATTACAAAAGGGCCAACAGAACTGTCTGCATGATAACCCTGATGTACGATCTGAGAAGGACAATATACTTTCCAGACCAGTGTTTATGGCCAAGTATACAAAAGGTTTCCCACTTTCTAAAACAGTTCTCTCCATTTTATTCACTTGTCTAAGACTAGTCCTACTCATTATCAAGGAAGGCTGGACTTTTCTTATCAGCTAGACAGTCTCCTGAAGCTCAACATTATGGGCTCAACTCAAATTCTAATTCTCTACAAATGTGTCCAGAGCTCAAACCCTCATCTGTCAATCTGACACCTGTATCTATCTATGACACTTTCCTCACTGGCATAACCATGGACATATAATAATATAAGCTCCAGCAAGTACTCAGGTGCATGCCATTAAAGGCAAGCCAGAAGAAAAACTCTGTAGGTAATACATTAGAAAGAAGAGGGGGATTGGGGATTACTATGTGAAACTATCATAAATTCATTATATTCATATATGATATGTTAAAAGAATAATAAACGAAAAATGCAAGAGGTTTAACTCTGCCTTATAGCCCTTTGGAGGACTGCTTATCTGACCTAGACCTTTGTGTATGGACAACCAAAGGTTCTACCAATTGAATGGCATCATATTCCCCACTTTTGAAAGAGTAAGGTATCAGGACTTCTCTATTATATCTCCATGAAATTAGACATTAAGCAAAACACTGAGCAGGTATATCACAACATCTTTGGGTGGAGGAATAATCTTTGAGAACGTGATTGTGGAGTAACTGTCAGCATGTCAGTGAGAATTAAAAAATTAAAACCATGACTACTCTTAACACGTAGAAATTGAATTTTGTGATAATAACAAAGGATAATGTCATGGTATGCTTAAAATGACTTACTATATTCTTTCTGAAATATGGAAGCAAAAATTCTTTTTATGTTAAATAATTCTTGCTATTTTACAAAGTAATAAAATTATAATGAGAAAAATATATAGAGATTAAAGGTGATGGCATGAAATTTCTATTAATGTAGGAAATTAACTACTATAAGAAAATGTATTTGATTTCATACCCTTAAATCATAGAACTGATTCATATTAGTTAGACATTATTTGTAGCAGTTATGTTTTACTTATTTGATTTTGAGTCTTTTCTATTACCTCATGAATATTTTGAGAACACCTGTGTTTAATTCATGTTTTGCTAGCTATTGAATAGTTTTTGTATTACAATAGCAGATAGTTTCAGCCTACTATGTTTTTGAGTAATGAATAGATTAATTCAGCAAAATATTCAGAAAAAGAGGATGAATTCCAATAGAATCTTAAGCCTTTATATTTTTTCACCTTTAGTATGCTTATGAATTTCTGAAGCAAAATAATTAACACAATAAACGAACCAACATATACTGTATTGATTTGTGTTATGTGGTTTAAGAGATGCTATACAATGTGCCCCCTGCCTCTGGCCATAGGAGAAAATTTAATGGTATTCAACATTATGTATTAAATTTTTGAAGTTCCATTTTAATTGAAACAATTTGAACAAACAAATATTACCTTAGCTTACATACATAGATACTTTTGTTCAAATATTTTATAAAGTCATGTGAACTTGGACCTCACTGGCAAATGTTATATCTTTCTATAATACATACATAATTTTAACCCAAATATTCATTAATACTTAAGAGTTCACATTAACAATTTTATTTACCATTGGGCTAAATAACTTACCTTTTTAAATAGAAATGCATAGTACTAAAATTCATGTTATGCTTATCATACTTTTGCTTTGTATTTGTAACTTATGTATATTTTTGAAGGTAAAATATTCCTGTTATAGACTAATGGCACATTTTCATCTATTTTTGTGTTGTTTCCTTACCCAATCTTAGACTTCCTCAAGAAAATATTTCCAAAGTTAACAAACATGACATTTTTCCAAAGAAATAAAAGCTTTGTCATTCTTGATTTCTGTTTCTTTTCAACATACATAAATCAAGTAGGAGAAACTTTAGTTTCTAAATAACAATAATGTAAAACATTCAATATTTTTCAGTGTACATAATCTTCCCTGTAAAATATGAGCAAACTGTGTTTCTCACCATGAGAATGTGCAATTTAGTTGAATTTTTATTGTATCAATGGAACTAAAATATTTTCAATGAGTACTGAGAACTTGTTACAGATTATTCAGCATGATGTATATTCCAACTGAATACCTCAAACTGAATGGAGAATTTATAAATGTAAAATGCAATTTTCCAATGAATTTGCTAAAATTAAAAACTATAGTTAATATTTTCCCATATAGTACCTATCTTACCAGCAACAGAGAGCAGAATTAATTTGATGGTTGCTAGACAGTTTGTTACACAATGAGATAATCTCATAGAGAGAGTAAAATAAAATTCTTTAGTTAGAATGACTAGAATGTGTTTGACCAGTGAAAGCAGAGAAAATAAGACAAGAAAAATGTAAGAGATAGATTTTTTTCATGCTACAATCATAGGAATAAACTGAGTCAGAAGCACAAAGAAGTTTCAACAAATTACACAAAAGTTGTAATTGAAACTTAGCCACATGGACCCAATCACATCACTAGTTTTGATGGCTATTTCCTGGATCCTTTATAATGATAATGAAAAGACCTATTTGTGTATGTTAAATTATACTTACAAAGTCTATTAATAGGTATATATCAGTCTAGTCCATCTTTAGGAAATAAAAAGGAAAATATTATTTAATGGCCTCATATACTAACAGTAAGTTATGAGCATGCAGTGATGGATTTACATAGACAGGAAATTAAACTGAATTACACTTTATTATGATTTAAATTACACTTTAAATAAGATCACATTTCTAATATCCCAAACTATGGTCATTACTTAGCAAATACATTTTAGTCAATAATGATAACCAGTAATTTTATAAATGTTATCTTATCTCACCTATTCAACATATGTTCATTGCTTCATGAATGTATAAACAACCACTGAGAAAGGTGTAAGTTTCTCAATTTGGTATGGTAGTTTTAGGTAATTCAGGGTAGAATGGTTTCCAATGTGTCCCCCACAGTCTCATTTGTTTGGGAAGACCATGGCACCTTTGAGAGGTGGAGATTTGATGGAGGAAGGTGGTCATAGGGGAGTGGGCCTTGAGGTGGATTGGTCCCACCCTACCTTATGGAGAGGTCTGCTTTTGAAGCAGGAGTCATGCAGCCCTCAGCCTTGCAGATGGGTGTAACCTAAGCCTACTCAGCTCATGTCTCTAGCCATGCCATGTCTGCCATGAAAGAATGTATCTCCACTCTGGAACAGTAAGCTTAATAAATCTCCTTTTCTCCCTTAAATTGCTTGAGTAACTAGTACATATGGTGTGTTTCTATCAATTCTTGCTACTTTTTTGATTGGTTCCAGTAGTTTTCAATGCTATGGAAGGAAATTGATTCTACCCAAAATTGACAACATAAGAGAACAGGGGAGTTAACAAGTACTTTTTTCAGTATGCATTTTGGCAACATTTTCTAGTGAGATTGAAATTAATACTCATGGCATCTTTGTTAAAATTACCTCCATTTTTTAGAAGATTTTATTTATTTTTATTTTTTTATTTCCACTCATAAAACTTTAACAGGTACACCAGTCCCCTCCCTCCCTTCAACCTCCCACCGCCCTATCTCCCCTCCCTACCCCCTCCGTTCCCATCCACCAGGGCCTCCCCCTCCCATCCCCGGAGCATCCTATAATGTGCATGCCAGACTCTCCTCTGGGTCCTCCTCTCCGATGAGGTGCAAGGACCCAGTGGCATTTCCCAGAACCCTTGTGTTCCCTATAAGCATAGGAACACTACTGTGGCTGTCAATCCCTTGCCTCCAAGGATCTTGGTGCCTTTAGCAAATGCTATAATTTGAGGGGTCAGTAGTGTGTTGGACATTGCGCAGGGCATGCAAAGTCCAATTATGATTGCTTCGGCCCAATTTGTGTGAAGTATCTTGCATATCATTGCTCCTCCCATCCTTGTGCTCTTACAATCTTACCGCCCCCTCCTCCACAAATTTCCCTGAGCTTCAGGATGGGGAGAGATTAGGCTGGCCTAGTTCCAGGTAGTTGATATAGAGTCTTTGGTGTTCTGGATTATGGTTTGTTGATTTTTTTCTCCAGTTCTTCTGCTCCTGCAATGCCCTTCACTCCATCCTGATGGGTATTGGATGTCACCCCTTGGCCAGTGATAAAAAGCTGTTAAACTAGAGTCTTGTTATAAGAGTATATTCAAAGATAGATGTAATAAAAGTAGGAAACCGCAGTGAGGGAGAGGTCAATCACCCATTTGCAAAATGGTTACTTTTTATCTGCCAGACTATATGCCCTCCCCTTCTGGTGAGATCATACCCCCTCAGTTGTAAATGATCAGGAACAAAAGTCTGTGAACTTAACCAGATGTCTCATTACTCATTTGCAGTCCTTGATGGTGGCCTATTTTCTCTGCTGTAACATGGTCCCCTCTCTCCTTGTTTCTGGTGTGGCCCTCCTACCCCATCCCTCCTGTTCATATTCCTTGCAATTACTGTAGGAAAAAATACCTCCATTTTTAAAGTATATCTCTTTCACAACAGTCCAGATGCTAGACTTTTTCTCAATTATTTAGCTACATTGATAAACAGAGTAAAGGTTAGCGATAAGACTGAAGAGTGAGCCAGCATAACTAAGGTCCTGGGCACATGGTATTCTCTTAGTGTTGTAAATGCTTTTCTTGTAGATCACACTGTTTTCCACTAGAAAAAGGTTAAACTTATTTGCTTTAGAATGTATTTTGAAATTATATTCTTAGACAAGCCACTCATGTTAATGTTTTCAAAACACCCTGCAAGTATATTGTAATCATTAAATGTTGAAAACACCAGTGTGCATCATTTCATTAGAACATTTTCATGGGCATATTGTGCCTGCAGATTTGACAGAGCCAGTTGGCAGTTTGGAAATTTACCATGTGACATATACTCAGCTATCTTCAAAGAATTATTTGATGGGTAAATATTTCTTGCTTAATATAAACTTATAAGAATATACAAAGGATGCTTAAGTTTAGACTCATTAATGTTAATTCATCAGACCTCATTTCAGATAAACTTGGGAAAAGGAATTAGAAATCAATAAGAAGGAGCAGCTGGCCTAAAGCAATTTTCAGTCTAATAAGCAGGGAGACAACCATTCTATTGCAATAAGGACAGATGTGATATCTGCCCTAGACATTCACATTATAAGTTTAAGCAGTCTACAAAGATCTATGACTTAGAAAAATGGTCAGTCTAGAACCAGTTTTAAACAGAAATTTCATGTTACAGTCAATATTAACATGATCAAAACTAACGAATTTTATATAGACTTCTTGATGATTGAAAAGCTCCTCCCCTACAACTTGAAAAACATACATAATAGAAAATGTTTAAGTAAGAATTTTCTATTGTTTCATAGAAAGAGTTATTACAATCTATCATATTTACAGGAGGATGATTCACAAATTCCTAGTGATTCGAATTATCTTGATGCTCAGAGTTAATAGTGTAATTCACTCAAGAATACATGGAATTGTTTGAAAGTGAGAAAATCGACATTTATTGAACTGGGCCATATTTTTGAGTTTCACATTACAATGAAAGTCAGTTACCTCTTTTATTCAGGATCCTTTAAAATTGACTGGATTCCAAACAAATTTAAATCAATAAATGGAAGTGAATTTTAAGTTAAATATCTAGGTAAAACTCAAGTTCTAATTTATGTCTTTCTTAGCAAAGCACTATCAATATAAGAGTAAAGCTTGATTCTAAGAACTCCCCCAATAAAAGCCATGCACGCTATATTGAAAGTATTGGTTATTTTTTCAAGATAGTTCCTCAGATTCTCTTTGAAATTCTTTCAAACCCAGTATCAACATTGATGGGTCATTGTTGAATTTTATTTTAATATAATTCCTTTGCTTAATCCCCTTGATTAAGTAACTGCAACAGATGGTATGACATATCTTCTGGCAATATTTATATGAATATATGATATTAAATAATATGTAACATTTCAAACTTCTTTTGCTGAACTGTTTCCATGGGAACCAAAGGCAAGTACTGAAAATTAAAGCGTGCTTTCTTCTTTGTTAGATAGATATAAGGAGACCTCGTCTTAGAGATCCTGTAGCACAAGAGCTAAAATCACTAACTTCATTAATTGTAGACATTAATTACCTTAACTGAATTTCTTAAAGGTCAAAGGAAGGAGCATAAAATGTATTTTATGTAATTTGACTTTAAACACATCACCTTTATAAAAGGTAAAATCAAAAATTCTAAATTACTCTCAATGTAAAATGGCTACAGATGTTTTAATTTTAATTATAACACACAGATCAAGAACCATGGAGACTCAATTTAACTTAATTGACACAATTTTGTGATGAAATTTTTTATTGTTTATTCCTATCCACAAAGAAGGAATAAAGTATTTCAGGAGACTATTTTAGCAAGCTATTCTCTCCCTGGGATTTTGATTGTGGGGAACAGAAATGATTTCATGGTAGTCTGAAAAAAGTTAGCTCATATTTTTCTTTTCTGTTGTTTATGTTCTATTCATTTTCATATTGAAGAAATTTTACTATGACCCTAATGTTTTCTTAAGCATATTAAGGAAATATAAAATTCTTTCCCTACAGGGAGCCTACAAGTTAATGACAGATTTATAGGTCACATGAAATTTTAAAAAGCAGATACATGTACAGTACAGAACACAGCTGGTCTTTCAATTCATGTTTAAATCTGTCTCCCAGCACGTTGCATAGTATTTGGTACTATAAGATGAATCAGAATTACTAATAAAATGGTGCTTCAGCTTCCCAAAACACATTTGTAATAATGACATTTTGCCCAATTGGGTAGTGTTCCATTTCAAAAGTATTAACATAATTACAGCATACATTTTTATTTTGTCACATCAGGTAAGGGTTTTGTCGGTTTCAAAGATTAGCACAATGGACCACATAGAATGATGTCATAGTTAGGCACAGGTGTCAACTTGACCAGTGAGAGTTTGAGCTTTGGGCACATTTGTAGAGAATTAGTGGTTGAGTTAAGCCCAGAACAAAACTGCAGGAGATTGTCTAGCTGATGGGGAAGGCTCAGTCCAGGGTGGGTGGCACTAGGCCCTGGAATAAAATACTGACAGCTGGTTGAGAAAGTTGGCATCCTTGTGTACACTTGGCCAGACATACTGCTCATGTAAATAAGGATCGGATCATCCCTCTCTCAGCTGTTATGTATAGATGGTAAGGCCAGTTCCCTATGGCCTGGTGTTGGTATGAGCTCTCCCCTCAAGCTGGACTGAGAATTGTAACCAGACAATCATAAGAGAATAAACCCCTTGTTTCCTTAACCTGTTTGATGGTGATTTATCAGCAACCATGAAGGCTAACTGCAACAGATGGTTATTATTCAGTCTTTCTCTAGTCTTATATTCACATGTATCTCATGGAGAAAGCACATGCATCCAATATTAAGTTCCCCACAATGTTAAGCCTATTGAGGAACACTCTCTGAACAAATAGTTCACCAAAATTTTGTTTTTAAGACTAAAAATTCTGTATCTTACCACATAAATTATTTAATGAAGCATGCATAATTTCCTTCAGCAATCGGTCCAGAAATAAAATTCCCTTCTGTCACAAATCTTAGAAAATGAATTATTATGTCTCTTGATCCATAAATAAAATGTGGGTGCATGAATAGAACAATATATACAAGTATTCCCATTAAAACCGAGGGAAAACGCAATGAGAGATTAATGTTTAACTCAGCTGGTATAGTGGAAAATAAAACTGTGCATGAGGGGTACAGCTTTGTTGAAAAAATGTTCTAATGTTAAGCAAGGAGGGCTAAACAGTCTTATTAATATTATAAAAGATTTAATATACCTTTTACATGAATGACTTTTATGGTATATGAATTATCATTGAATAATGTTATTTGAAAAGGGAAAGTAGGCTGGGCATGATAATACACATCTATAATCCTATCATTTGGATGTGGAGGTAAAGATAAAAGAAGGAGTTTAAGGTCAGTCTCATGTAGCAGCACTTGGTAGTTTAGCCCAAGACATGTGAGAATCTATCTAAATTGAAAGGCAGTAGGAGGTCCTGCAGAGATGATTTAGCCCTCAGTTCTTAAAGCACTTGCTGTGTAAGCAAGAGGACTCAAGTTCTAACTCCCAGCGCTCAGAATGCCAAGTTAATGGATGTAGCAGTGTACCTGTAATACCAACTGGATGAGGATATTATATCTGCAAGGTACGAGTTTGATTATTAGAGCAGAAAAACTTCCTCAGAATAAAGAGAATGTGCAACTGAGGATCTGACATCAATCTTGGGCCTTCACATGAAAACACACACCTACACACACACACACACACACACACACACACACACACACACACACACTTGAAATTTCAAAAGTAAATATAAATAAAGGCAAAAGAGAAGGGAAAAGACTAAAGTGATCAAATGAAAGGAAAAAAGCATCAGTCACACAATTTTATTTTTTATTGTTTTTTATTTATATTATATTTTTTTCACTCACAAAAACTTTTTTTAAATTTTATTAATTTTTCGCCCTGTGCCCCCCTCCCCTCCCACCTCCCTCCTCATTCCCCCTCCCATCCCCTTTAACGCACATGCCAAACTCTCCTCTGGGTCCTCCTCTCCAATGAGGTGCAAGGACCAAGTGGCATTTCCCAGAACCCTTTCCTGTGTTCCCCTTAAGCATAGGAACACTACTGTGGCTGTCAATCCCTTGCCTCCAAGGATCCTAGTGCCTTTAGCAAATGCTAGACTTTGTGGGGTCAATAGTGTGTTGGACATTGTGCAGGGCATGCAAAGCCCAATTATGATTGCTTCGGTCCTAACTTGTGTGGAGTATCTTGTATATCATTTGCTCCTCCCATCCTTGTGCTCTTACAATCTTACCGCCCCCTCTTCCGCAAATTTCCCTGAGCTTCAGGATGGGGAGAGATTAGGCTGGCCTAGTTTCAGGCACTCACACAAACTTATAGGTATCCCATTCCCCTCCCTCCTTTCACCCCTCCTTGGATCCCCTTGCTCCCTCCCCCCTTTTCCCCTTCGTTTCTCCCCTCTCTCCCTTTCTCCCAGTAGCCCCTGTCCCCATTCCTGGAGCATCCTTTACTGTGCATGTCAAACTTACCTCTGGGTCCTCCTCTCTGAGGTGTACGGACTCAGTAGCATTGCCTAGAGCTCTTTCTTGTATTCCCCTTTTGTATAAGAACACTATTGTGGCTGTTAATCCCTTGCCTCTAAGGATCCTAGTGACTCCAGTCACACAATTTTAAAATCCAATCAGACAGGCTATGTTATGATTTAAAGCCTTAGACTCATTCTGTTATTCCTGACTCTAAAATACATAGGAAGAACTACAAGGGAACACAAGGCAAAACAGCTCTTTTCCCTTAACCCATTACCATTAAAAGTTTGTACAAACCCTGAAATAAACTATCAGATTAGTCTACTAGGACAAAAACTCAGAGTCTCAGAGCCTTTTCAGAAAGTAAACCAGGCAAAATTAGGGGCTATCCAAATGATAAAGGCAAGGAAAATTGCTATCTCTTACAAAACGAAATTGACTTTGAAGCTACACTTGTGGTTAACTTAAAGAAATAACTAAATTTAGATGTGTCAAAGCAAAGCAAGAAATTATTAATTTCCCAGCAGTTTTGTTAACAGCTCTGTGGTTTATAACATTTTTCTAAGTTACTTCACAGAAACTAAAAGGCCACTTTTGTTTAAAATGCTGACTCTTCACTAGGGCCCACTAGTATGTGATTGAAAAGTTTGGCATCTGTGTTTTGATACTGAATCTGTCTCCTTTGCCCTGTTCATCTGAATCAGACCCTACTCAGCTCTGCATGTATACATGGTAGTAATTTAAGAAATATTTTATTCAAAGCTGCAGTGAAGGTTTACCTTGGCCTGTTGCCTGTTAGAACAAAAACATTTATTTTACTCCATCTTTTTATTTTCTCACCACCTTGAACACCTGCATTCCATCAGATTTATTATAAACTTCAGACAAAACAATGAGATGAGGTTCTTGATGAGAAATTATAATATCAGTAATATGAAAGAATAAGCAGGCTCCATTAGCCTACTGAAAACATAGTAAAAAAAAATACACAAAGTCACACAAAGAAAAATATCTTTTGAAAACAATAGCTTAGCTAATGGAACAATTGCCACAGGTTAGTTAACTGCTTCCAAATCAACTCTTCTCCACTTTTATACATTAATCCCTGTTACTTCTAATAAAAAAGCTGTGTCTGTCTTGCTTAGGATATTTAGCTTACTTTTATTCCTACTTTACTCCTATGTCAAGATCCCTCGTTTCAGTATCGGCTCCTCCCACTGATTCTGTTACTCCACCCTCAGCTCTGCCTTGAAATACTTTTTTTTTTTTTAAATGAAAAGTGGCAAGTTACCACCATGTAGATTTTTGTGCATATTACTTGACTCTATAATTTGGCAGATGACAACCTTTTTTTGTCATCATATGTTACAAAAGAACAGTGTTTCTGCTGAAATAAACTTCACAGAGACTGTGAGTTTTCTGTGTCAAGGGATATACTCCATTAGACCTCCAGAAAGTTTTTGCCATATTGCCATCTCCATATTTGGCTCCTTTTGATATGTTAGAGGAAATACATGAATCAAAAGAGTAATTGCTCCAAAGAGACCACTGAGTGACCGAAACTTCTTTTATTCCTTTTGAGGAACTATAGCAACATTTAGTCACACCTAAGGCTTCCTCTAAAAAAACATAATATCCTAACAGCAAACCTCAAATCTTTGACATTTTCTGCTGTCTGAAGAGACTGATAATTTAAATTATTGATTCATGATTTTACCTTTCATTATACTCCTCCTGATACTTGTTGGTGTGTAATCACATTACTCCTATACATGACTAGAAACAGTAAGATGAAAATAGACCACACATTCAATACCTTAGATATTCTCTCCATGAAATATTCAAGTATATCTGTGAGAACCTTTCCTTCTCATTTCACTTGGGACATTTCAGCCAAGTTTTCTTGAATGATATGACAAGATTTTATTGTTCTGAATAGCATGTATGCTATTTCCTTTTGCAACTTCATCACCACGGCCTTTGACTTCTAGATTGCTACCAACAGTCAGTTTATGCCAAGTTCCACAATTCTTTAATTCAATTTTATTTTACTGTTTTCTATGTCTCTTCCTGATCCCTCAATAGCAACACCCATATCTCAACTATTAGGCTGCTCAAGGCAATCTAAACTTTCCTACCATGTTTCACAAACTTTTCCAGCCTTTACTAATGATCCTGTTCCAAAGTCCCTTTTTGTTAGATATATGTAACATCAGCATGCCCCATCTGAAGAAAATCTACTGTAGAGCAAATTAATATGAACTGAGTGATTTAGAGCAAAGCAAATATAACTCTTTACAGTTGTAGGGTTCAGAAATTCAAATCCAGGAAGTCAGTAGTGAAGGCTCATATTACTTATATTTTATCCTCTTCCTCCAACCCTCTTGCTGTCAGGGTCACGTGTTCTGATAATTTTAATAGTCTTGTCTTTCTATTTTATTAAATTGATTGATTGATTGATTGATTGATTGATTGTTGGTGGGTATCAGAGAGCAAGGTATGGGTCTGTAGAAGTCCATCAGTGACTTCAGGAATCATACAGGATTTCTTCTACCTCCTAACTGCTTTTGCTATCTATACTTTGCTTTCTAGAACTGGAAGTACAGGCTGCAGCCTTTACTCCCTCGCATTTTCACATGGGATTGGGAATCAGAACTCAGGCCTTTTTTCATGGAAGGCATTCAATGCCTGAGCCATTTCTCTACATCTTGTTTTTCTATTCTAAATATCCATTATGAATATATTTGGCTTCCCTCTATAATGAAAGATAATCTCTCATTTTCTTCATAGTTAGTGTATACCTACAAAGCCCCATTAATCATATACAGTGATGCCAGGTTTCAACATGTGAAGAACATTTGCGAGACTATTATTCTAACTAATATGCATAGCAATGTACAAAAGAGGAGATTAATAACTACACAAGCAAAGGACCACAGTTCAGATCTCCAGAGTTTGGATCCAAAGTAAAATGTCAGGCTCGAATTGTCACAAGCTTATAAGTCTGGTCCAGAAGTCAGAAATTGTGCATCCTTAGAGCAAAGTGGCTACTCAGACTAGACATAATGGCACTTTGAACATAATTAAAGACCTGGCCTCAAAAGAATTAGAGGGAAGAGAAATGGAGAATGGTTCTTGATATCAACCATGGGCCTCCACACATAGAAACTCTTGTGGTACATGTGCATACACATATATATAAATCCACCCACATGAAAACATGCATAGACACATATATTCAAATTATACACACATGAATAGGAAAGAAATATTAAAATTAATTTTAGTTAAAATATGGATCAACAATGAAAACATTTATAAAATCATTCTTCCAGCCATTAAACATTGATTAACAACAGTAAATTATGATATAACCACATGTAAAATTTGACTTAGAGAAGGGAAAATAGATTGCATTGAATAAGCTGAATTTTCCGTTACCAAAATGCATCATTAGCAGTTAATAAGCAATGTCTGAAATTGATGCATACTGTTTATGTGTGTATGTATATATATACCTTCATATATATGTATATATACCTTCATATACATATACACATATACATATATATACACACATACATACATAAACCCAATTGAACGTGATAGTGACAGTAATAACAATTATTTTCCTTTTGTTGAGGAAAAACCCTTTGCATATCAGAAAACCAATTAAATATTAGAAGCAGACAGCAAGGATGACTTTTGTAGAAACCACAGTTTACAAAATATAGCTCCTTATTATCTCAGTATTGTAGACATATCAATTGATTTGAAGTAGCTTCGAGTGACACATTTTATAATCAGTAAAAGATAATGAACAACAAATTCAATAAATGACACAAAAGCTGCTGTTTAAACCAACAAACTAAAATTGGAATGAGTCCTAAGTACTTTTTTCCTCCTTAAAAATTGGCTGCTGTAGGTCTCTATCTTCTTATTATTTTGAAAAACTGGGAAAAAAGACCTTGTGGACAATAATGAAAACACTTCAATAAAAACAACTGAAAGACTGTTTTACATTCATTCATCTTTACTGGCTATATACACTATTTGTCATTTAAGTACTAATTATCTATATTTATTGAATAGTTCACCAAGTGGTGAGCAGATAGGTAAGTGTTAAGAATAAAATTATTTGGGGCTGGAAAGGTGGCTCAGAGGTTAAGCCTCCGCCTTGCAGGCGGAAGATCCTGAGTTCATATCCTAGACCCACGTATAGACGCCGGGCGGAAGCGGGGGTGGCCTGCGCTTTGATCCTGGTAGGGCGGAGCCTGTGAATCCGGAGGCAGAGTAAACAAGGAGGTGGAGGCGTTCATGGTGGTTCCCAAATTCGTCTGTGGTTCTACACACACACACACACATACATATGCGCACACATGCACAATTGAATAAAAAAAAGAATAAAATTATTTGAATCACTGTTCAGAAAGCATATCTTCTCATTGCTTATGCATATATACAATAAGCACTCATGGAAGCTTTAGTATGGGCAAAACAGTAGGCTAGAGTATGGCAATACAATCTAAAATGACCCATGCCTTTGCAAATTAGGATGATCCAGTAAACTTATGGTTTTATGTCATGAAGGAAATAAGTATTGAAAATAATGTAAGCTCATTAGAAAACACCTGTTTTAATCTTAGTGGAGAAAAGTTAAGGTATCAAAGACTTCTAGAGATAATGTCATTTAAATGATACATTTACTGATATGTCTAAGCTTTTCAGACCCACAATTCTGGGTTGCTATAATTTTTTGATGTGAAATTTAGATTGATACTTTAGAATATTTTCAGATTTTCAGAAATATTGGCACAATGGTACAGGGAATTCCCTTGAGTTATTTACCAATTTTCCCTTGCTATTATGAAACAATGTTCACTTCCTTTTTTCAATTATTTCATTTGTTTAATGAGCCAGTGTTCATATATTATCATTAACTAAACTTCACATTTTATTAAAATTTTCTCCACTATTAGGTAATGGTCTATTCTTATACCAAAACCTCTTCTGCATGCACTATTCCGTTAGTGGTATACCCTCAGACTTCCATTGCTCTTGCAATTAATTACAGTTTCCTTGTTTCTGAAAATATTGAAAATTTGTGGTTGATCAATGTGTATTTTGACCCATTATCAACCTTCAGAATTTGTGTAGATATTTCTTTTAGTTATACTACTGTCATTTGGAATTTGATTATATTGTGAATAAAAACGAAGAGAGTGAACAGTCTTATGATGTTCCCAGTACAAAAAAGAAACCATCTGGTCCCTTAACATTAATGTGATATTAGATACACCTAATTTTTGTATATGTGCTTTATCTTGTTGAAAATCCCCCAACATGCACATACAAACTTACAAGTATCATTACAAGAGAATTTGACTTTCACATATGAACTTGGAGTTAAAGGCACCTTAGCATTTATAGCATAACATATGTTGTTTACATTGCAGAAAGATTAAAATATTCTAAAAGTTTGTGTATTCAATGTATGTGCTATTTTAATTTTCAAAATTCAAAACAATACTTTCTACATCTCAGAAAAGTTCATTAGCCTTTGATATTTGTTTTATTAACATGAACTTTAACTGCTGATTATGTGGCTAATTATTTCTTGTTATTCCCTTTATCTGCACCATCCTTCACTCTGAGTTTAAGTTCTGAGATATGGATAGATAGATAGATATATAGATAGATAGATGATAGGAATCTATCATACACTCATATATTAAACTTCTCTCAAAAAGTAAAAGAAAAATGTTCAAAAGTTTATGGCCATAAGTGATGACAAAGTATCATTTTCTTGAGGTCAGGGATAGAAAAGTTATTAAAGTAAAATCCAGCAGCTGACATTTGGGACATTGTTATTGTTATATTGTCAGTGAATACAGTGAATTCTTAAAAAAATATGGTAGAAGCTAAAATTTATCCTAGTATATTAAAAATGGACTATTTCTACACAATTGAGTCATGATATCACAAAATATTTATTGGAACATTAGATTATTAAAAGGAGAGGTTCTTGTTCATTTTATTAAAATAATGCTATGCATGGAATGAAGCAGTCAAGACCACAAGTAATTTAGTTTATGTATATATTAACTCATATCCAGATTAGATAATTAATATCTCAAATTATCTTAACCTGTGTATAAATTAAGGTAAATATTTACATTTAACATATAGTAAATACACTTGAAAAAATCTTAATATATTATGATTTAAATTATAGATAAGAATACATGTGAATATGTTTCTTTGCCATCTCTATCATTTAATATTAAGTACATAAAATCTTATAGATTGAGCTGTTCTAATAAAAGGGAAAGAAATACAAATGTACATATTTTAGTTCAGCATCATTTATGAAATGTATCAATCTTGTATCCTATAAGCTCCTGTGTTTGCGTCCTTAGTTGTGGTTAACGGTTTTGAAAATTTGTGATACATTCAGGAAGTGGAGCTCTAACAAAAGAAGACACAATACAGAGGGTGAATCTTGAGGTTTGGTAGCCATATTCTGCTTCCTCTAGCACTTTTTCCTTGCTATTTCTGCGTCCATGGTGACTGGTGTGACCTGAGACATCTCCAACTTTTGCCAACAGCCACAGTTTCTCTTCCATAAGGGGCTATATTCCCTCTGGAACTTTAAGGCAAATAAATCTCCTTTTCTTCCCTTAAGTTGTGTATGGATAATGTCTCATGGAAGCAGAAAGAAAAGTACTGCAACAGCATCCCAAATGCATAGCATAAAGCTCATAGTTTCATGCAGTACAGTTTTATATATGTGGTCTGCTAAAGGCCAGCATCATGCACTACAGATATACAACATACACGTAACATAATAACATGAATACTACATTTCTCTCAAAAATTGTGAATCTTGAATTTGCACCACGAATTGAGCAAGAAATTATTTATTAATAAGGTATAAGTCATGCATAACAATTGGAAAACATTAACCAAAACAACTGGCAACTAATTAAAGTATTTTTCTTTAAAGCAGTGATTTGCACATTGAAAAGGCATCAGAATGATCTTGAGCATTTGGTAAAGTAGATAATGATAAAGGTTTCATTCAGTAAATCCAGAGCTATACTACTTGATTTTCCATGAAGTTTTCAGAAGAAACTGCAGGAATTAAATTTTAAAAACTAGTGCATACTATTAAAAACTGTGCATTAATAACTGGCGAGTTGACCAAGCCACCTTCAGTATACCTCATACTTTTGCCTTGATCCTAAAATATAATTAAAACATACAGAGCATATCCAAAATATGTGATTATATACAACCCAGAAAGTAAGGATTCTTTATCTGAAGGTTTATCAGAAATATTTGTTGACAATTGCTTTATTTTTTAATTTTTAGCCTTGTGTACAAGAATGTAGTGAATTTATTATATTTTCATCCCTTAATCCCCATTACCAGACCTCTTTTTTCCCCCTGACAACCCATCATCTCCCCTGCCAGACTTCTTTCTACTTTCAAGTCTTTTCATTTGTGTGGCCTACTAGGTTTCATCTAGTTTGCCTTTGATCACTGACTTGATTCGTGCTCCAAGCTATCATAGATTAGTGGGTATACTATTGAGAAAAGAAATCTTCCTTTCCTTCCTTACCAGCATTAGTCCCCATCTGTCTCTCAAAATGACATGGAGCTTCTTGAGATCTTTCCTCTTTCATGGTGAGATTTTGATGGAAAAGTTCCCGTGCAGTTCCTACGGAAGTTGCATACCTTCCTTTAAATCATGGATACCACACCCCTGTCATGCCCAGGATATAAAATCTGGTCTGCCACTTATCCACTTCTTGCTCTTACAATTTTACTTAGTCCTGTTTAGAATATTAACAACTGCTTTAAATAATGCACTTGTTGACAAAAACAAATGACTTCATCTAGAAAAATTGTAAGTAATTCCATAATTGATAAAAAAGAACCAGATATTTATGTTCTGCTATTTAAATAACTCTGTTTATAGTGTCTCAGCTCTGACTAACTCTTGTTTGGCTGTTTATATTTATTTTAGATAGCATAAGAGTAATTTCAATTATTCTGTTAAAGCATTTCACCTCACTCAAGTGTAGAAATTTCAAAAATATTAAGTTCACAGACATTCGTTCCTGATCATTTACAACTGAGGGGGTATGATCTCACCAGAAGGGGAGGGCATATAGTCTGCCAGATAAAAAGTAATCATTTTGCAAATGGGTGATTGACCCCTCCCTCACTGAGGTTTCCTACTTTTATTACATCTACCCTTGAATGTGCTATTATAACAAGACTCCAGTTTAACAGCTTTTTGTCTCTGACGAGGGGGTGACATACAGTGCCCAGAAGGATGGAGTGAAGGGCATTGCAGGAGCAGCAAAACTGCAAAAGAAAATCAACAAACCACAATCCAGAACTTCAGAGACTCTATATGAACCACATAGAACTAGACCAGCCTAATCTCTCCCCATCCTGAAGCTCAGGGACATGCGGAAGAGGGGGTGGTAAGATTGTAAGAGCAAAAGGATGGGAGGAGCAATGATTTGCAAGATTCTCCACACTAGTTAGGGCCAAAGCAATCATAATAAGACTTTGCATGCCCGGCGCAATGTCCAACACACTATTGACCTCACAAAGTCTAGCATCAGCTAAAGGCACCAAGATCCTTGGAGGCAAGGGATTGACAGCCACAGTAGTGTTCCTATGCTTAAGGGGAACATGAGAAAGGGTTCAGGGAAATGCCACTGGGTCCTTGTACGTCATCGGAGATGAGGACCCAGAGGAGAGTTAGGCATACAGAATAAAGGACTCTCTGGGAATTGGGGGGGAGGCACTGGGGGATGGGGAGGGAGGGGAGGGGGAGCAGGTGGTTGGGGGGAGGAGGAGGGAGGGAAGGAACTGGTCTACCTATTAAGTTTGTATGAGCAGAAATAATAAAAAGTGTATTAAAATATTTAGTGTGTTACTTGAAAAAAGCAAGAATCGCATTAGGTTTTTTAAATATCTGTTTTATGTTTACTGATATTTAAATTCTGTTGAAAATGTTCTATGTGATCTTTTTACATGCCACATTTCAAACTTAAGAAAGCAAGCTTAAGGTATTTCTTTCTGAACAATTATATACTGTTGATATTGCATATTAGCAATATTAGTACATCACAGTAGGGAAACAACTTGGATTTCTGTTTCTTTTTACCTAATTTAAAAGAATAAGCATAGCCTACTGAATGTGGCTATTATATCTAAAGGTTGCAAGTTATCCATGTATTGGCTGTAAGATGATTATTAGAAGACCCAACCAGGAGTATATTTGCCACCAATACATATAAGAGAAGTTGATCTTATTAATAAACATATGAATTAATATATGCTAGAGGTTAATGTTAGTATGAAAGAAGGCTAAGCAGGACTCAATTATTGCATAAGCAGTCAGAGCTTCTTTTGTTTAATTTTTTTCAGAAGATCAATTGTTTTGATTTATTTGTTATTTTATTTTTCTACTTTTATGAGCATATTTAGTACTTATCCCTGCTTTCCCCCATCCTTCTCCTAACCATAGCCTTCTGTTCTTCCCTTTCTTAATCCATCCTACTCCCTCCTACTCTCCTACCTGTCTGCTTTTATGGACCCTAGGTTTGCCATTGCTCTTGGTGCTCTCCAAAAAGTGTCAGTAAGAATATATTAGTGAAGATGTGGCACATGTGGATCACAGAACATCAGCAAAATACATCAACTAGAACTGATCTGAGAATTTCCTCCTTGCTAGATAGGTTACATAGTATCAAGGAATAGTGTAGAAGCTACTCGGGGAGAGAATCACAGGCCCCATCAATGCATGAGAAGTCAGAGCTTCTTAGGAGAAAAGATGGAATCCATGGCAGAGAAGAACAGGAGACAAGCCAATGAACTATCCAAATGAACCAGAATGAAGAGGCTGATTGTATGAACAGACATTTGGTTGACTAGAGTAGGCTAAGGGATATTTTCCTCTATGATTTATGCATGGACCTGAAGCCTAAATTAGGCAAGGAAGACATTTTGGGGCTGATGTGGGGTTTGAGATGTAGGTGGTAGAAGACTGTTTCAATGTGAAGGAATTGATCATAAATGCAATATACTCAGGACAAAAAGGGCTAGAACAAGCTGCCATGCATACAAAACAAAAACAAACAAAAATGCCCTGAAATACATTCAATAGCATGGGACTGAAACTGGATACATTAGGCATCCCCTATGTTCTGCTGTGTCTATGTGTCTATGAGGTTCTGAGTGTCCCTATAGGATTCTACCAGTGTTGGAAGGCTTATATCTTTGGGAGTATGATGGAGATCCCTTTCTAGAAAGGTGGTACATTGTTCCAAAGGTGATGAACCAGTTCTTCAGGCATCCTGACTGTGAAAATTGCAATTGGAAATTGCATGACTGTGTCCTATGAAAGCCTGTATGCAAAATGTAAAAATAACTGTCATTTAACAAGATGCCACCACCAAAGTTACACTTGTAGCAAGTGGTATGTTGTGCAATATCTTTATCAAGCTTTACAGTTTTTCAGCACCTACTGCGTAGAAGACAACATTGAACAAAATATATATGTCTTCAACAGGTATTGTCTACTTTAGGCTTCCTTGGTTATATGAAGAATCTGAAAGCAAAGAGGCAAAGAATTAAAGTTGCCAACTGACGGGTAATGAAATGCACTTAAAGACACACAAGAAGCCTCACCTCATCTTGTAGCTTGCTAGTTTTCACATTTTAACAGGTTAATTTTCTTCTAGCTTTGATTTTTACTAGGTAGACATTGTCCTGTGTATTCAAACATAGTTCAATCAGTATTCTGAATATAATCCTGAAAGAATGAAACCAAATGAGGTCAGAACAGAATGTATGAGTCTGAAGGGGAAGAGGGTATAAGGACCTGGATCACAAGAATATTGTTCCAGGGCTGGAGAGGTGGCTCAGGGGTTAAGCCTCCGCCTTGCAGGCGGAAGGTCCTGTGTTCGGATCCCAGATCCCACGTATAGACGCCAGGCGGAAGCGGGGGCGGCCTGCACTTCTGGTCCTGGTAGGGCGGAGCTTGTGAATCCCGGGGCAGAAGGAGGTGGAGGCGTCCATGGTGGTTCGCGAATTCGTCCGTGGTTCTACACATACACAGACACACACACGTGCGTGCACATACACACGCACATGCACACAGTTGAATAAATAATAATAAAAAATTAAAAAAAGAATATTGTTCCAATGATCTTCTCAACTATAACAAATTGTCATGCCAAAACAGATGACTTATATTTGACTTATCAATTAGAATCATTTATCATTAATAAGTGCACTAAATTTTACATGTAAGTGAGAATTTATTGTGTCAAATCCAGTTATCTAATAATTTAGGATGTCCTGAGTTGTTTGGATATTGTGAAATTTGCTCAAAGTGCTAAAATTCTAACCCATTTAAGAGGATAAAAATGTTTTTGATTATATATATTTTAGTAACCAAAGCGTCTGGTTCCATAAATAAAGGAATGTGTATGGAAACAAAAGCATTAGAATGAGTTTCATGAGTTTCATCTTAAATTAAAAAATAGCACTTACAGGAAGCTTCTTAAAAAGATATTTTTCTTAAAAAATATTGTTTCCATTTGGAATTTCACTTTTATTTGAATGTATACAATGTATTTTTAAACAAATTTTGCATTAACTTTTACATATGCCAAAAAATATTTACATATAATAAATTAAAATGGAAATATTAGTGAACCTGTGATTCTACAGACATGTAAAAATTGTGTCAGAATTTGTATATGTATGTATAAGTGTATATATGTATATCTATATTTAATAAGGGATTCTGTGATTAATGATAGATTAATAGCTGAGTAGCCATGCCATGATTTCTCCTAAAGGAAAGAAGTTATTTGTTAAAAAGGGTCTTGGAAGGCGTGGAAAAATCAAGACCTATCTAGACAACCATGTGTCACAGAATAAGGGAATACTTCTATAAATTATAAAGCATGCCAGAAATCAATAAAAATAGTTTGAGGAATTTGGTTAAATTATATTTACCTGATTTAGACAGTTTGAGTGTTAAAAATGAATAAGAAATTTATTTTTTACAATCATTTTGTAGTTCATATTGGTCTCATACTTATGTATGTTCTTTTTGCCCCAACCTCCAAAACTAAGTTGTCAGATAATAAGTGTACACTAACACAATAAGTTGACAAAACACTTATTAATTACAATAGGAAAAAGGATAATTCCATAGTATGTAATCTAAAAAATTGTAATATCTACAATAATTATCATTACTAGTAATTAAGAAGAACTTGAGCTCTGTGAGATGGTGTGCCCTAAGATAAACATGATATTTCCTGTGTGATATTCTTGTGAAGTGGCTTAATCTGAATGAATCAAAAGGAACTACCAGAAATCACAAAGGAATTGCTGTACTTCATAACTAAGAAGCAATATTGAAGAGAATCAAGGCTGTAAAAGTCAAGGAAGATCAAGGAAATAAACCTGAACAAAGAAGACTAATAAAACATATCAATGAATGTACTTTATCATTCAGAATTGGTCTTTTCAAAATAAATGTCTGTCAGTAGTGGCTTTATATATATTAATATATGTGTTAATTCTTAAGGATAATGATTTCAGTAGGTGAAAGTTAATTTCACATTCATATGGTTTTAGAAAATGTACACCAGATTATTTACACAGGATATAATATCGTATCACCAATCTACTCTAGGTTATTTTTGTATAAAATGTTTGTATATTACTAGATTTTCTGCTACAGTATGACTGAGTGTATATTTATGAACACATAAGCATGAGAGTGTGAGGTGATTGTATTATGTTACTATTTATATCAGACCTAGGAATCTTTTGGCACATTCTATGAAAAAGAAGATAAAGGGTCAAAATGAACAGTATTTCAGAGTCTGTGGATGATCAGGTAGCCTACACTGGGAAATCTCAAAGACTAAAGCAAGTATAGTCACATAAATTTGCATAAGATTTGAACAGTCTTGCAATGCAATACTTCACCTTTGTGAGATGGGTGTCAAAGTGATAGCATTACTTTAAGTGGGAATGAAAATACAACCTGAACCATAAGAAAATCTCTGGAAATTACACATTTTATGACTCCATAAGAATAGAAAAAAGATCCACTTTGCTGAAAAAGTGTAAATAATGTAAGTCTACTATTAATTCAGTCCATGCTTTTGTTGCATGTCCTCTGTATGGAAGCCACTCTTGACCAACTGAAAAATATCAGTTCAGAATTAGCTGTCATATTCTGTTCTTATTTGGTTATAGTTACATACCTGATGCTGGAATCAAGATATATATATATATATATATATACATAGAAAATATTACAGAAAATTACTTCTTTGAAAAATATGGGTATAACTACTTCAAAAAGGAAAAAAATTAATAACACAAATGACACAAAGTAGTCATTAACTGTATTTAGAAACTTCAACAGACCACCAGATAATCTGCCAAATTTTTTTTAAATTTTATGTTAGCAGAAAGTTATAGCTTTCATCATGGCATTTTTAGCTCAATAATGTTACTATATTTTGGAATTTTTAGCCATTGAAATTGACTTGTCTCACTCCCTTACTCAGTTCTTTCTCTCCTTCTCCCAAATCATTACCAGTCCTGTACTCTTGTCACATACATTCCATTACTGTGTCCCCTTCTCCTTCCTATTCCCTTTGTATTTCTTGTCCCCTATCTCTCCCCGTGTTGGATCAAACAATGAAAATACATAATTTACAACACTCCAAACCAATGTAGCTCTACTATAAATGTTGAAGTGAGAGAAAAATACTTTACTGATGAGTACTTTTCAAATATAATATTCTGGGAGTTGTAGGCACATGCTAAAATATATAAAAATTGGAATGTGACTCCTTTATTTAGCACAGCATATGAAACCCTTTGCACATATGTGCTAAAGATAAATATTCACTAGTTTTCAAGTTATCATATTTAAAAGCATTCTTTGTCACGTAGACTTTACCCAAAATTTTTAGGAGATGTTAGGGATTTGCGTTATCTATCTAAAGAAAATGAAATATTTCCATATTTATGACAATAGATCACTTTGTAACCTAAAACAAGGTAACTCAGATTGAATTATTCCTTCCATGCAAATTAATTCAGACAAATAAATAATGAACAGAGTGACAGTTTTGCCAAATTTGTACACCTTGGAAACGACCATCAGGGCTGAGAGAGAAGTGGCAACAGCACTGTTTAGTTACTAAGACTTACAGATGACATATTGCTTAACCTGTATCATGTTTTAGGTGTGCTGTGACAGACTGACCTTATTAATAAAATCATAGTAATGGAGAAGGCAAGTCTTTTTTTTATTATTATTATTATTTATTCAACTGTGCGTATGTGCGCACGCGCGTGTCTGTGTGTGTGTGTATGTGTGTGTCTGTGTATGTGTAGAACCACGGACGAATTCGCGAACCACCATGGACGCCTCCACCTCCTTCTGCCCCGGGATTCACAGGCTCCGCCCTACCAGGACCAGAAGCGCAGGCCGCCCCCGGAGAAGGCAAGTCTTATTTCAGAACATCTAGGAGAGATAATATGATTTCTTAGTTAATGTAGCTTCATTTCTTGCCATGCTTTCCGGTCGACGTCTAAGATCAAGTAGTAAGTATAAAGTGGATTCCCACTGACTTGTCTACTCCTGTGGGGGTTCATGTCTCTGTGGCATACCAAATTTGCCCTTCTAGGGCCACTCCACAGATAAGGGCATTTCCTTTCACTCAACCAGCTCTGGTCCCTAAGTGGACAGGCAGAAGGTGGGAGGGAGTAGAATGGATTGATAAGGGAAACAGAAAGAAGATGGAAGAAGGAGGATGGAAGGAAGCAGGGATTAGTACTCAATACACTTGCAAAGCTGAAAACTAAAACTGAAATTAAAAATTAAAAAAGAAATTAGAATGAAATCATTAGGTGATAGGTGTAGGGAGTCTGCATAAATGATCACTTCAAGTTATTTACCTTGCTGCTTTATCTCCTAATGTTGGAAAGAAGTATTAGATAGTATTCATCCCAATTTTACTTATTGTCTAGGACAGAAAGAAAGTGAGCAATGAGCGTAAGGAAAAGGAAACAATGACTAGAGAGTAGCTAAGAGTTCTAAAGTAAATTTCAGCCATCAAGAGTTGCCTTCGATGAAAGGTAGTGATTCAGTTATTTGTTACAAGAAACCAGTAAAAGAATTTATTTCAGGCTCAAAAGAGCTTCAAACTGTGGCCAAAACTTTAAGTAGGTCTTATTAAAAGGAGGGAAAACAGCCAACCTCTAAGTGAATGAGATCATACCAAGACAGTAAAGGCTGAGCTTAAAGACCCAAATACACAGATTTAAAAGTCTAGAGACACATCCTTGTACTGTGGCAGAAAAGGATTGAAGCAGTCCTCTATCTAGTAATATGTCAAAATTATATATTAGCTTTATGCAGTCTTATAGGATTAAATTCACAACTTGTCTCTGAATAGTGATTATCAAAGGATGAGGAGGAAAACTGCAAAATGGATAAATAAGAACAAGCATGTGTGCAGATGAAAGTAAAACAATTCTTAGCCAAACAAATACAAGCAAATGAGAAAACTTCATTTATGCTTTGTGGCAAAATTTAATGAAATGGCCCATTATGGAGGGAGTTTAATTGGTACTGAGAAGTGAGATAAGAATATGGAAGAGTTGGAACTTTGGGCTAGAGAAAAACATCAAAGTCTATAAGCTAAGCAGAGCTTAATGAGATGTTGTTATGGATTCAGAAGAAGTGGTGGGAGAGCTATGGACTGTGCAGGCCTAGTTCACGGGGCTACATAGGGGCATGAGGACTCTAATGGGAACTAAGAAGAAACTCATCTTGTGTCATTTTGATCAAGAATCTAGACTCGTTCTGCTGGTGCCCTGAGGAAATGTAGTTGCATTGAAAAGTAATAGACTAGTCATGGCAATGAGGTCTGACCTGGGGAGGACAAGCTTGTGAATAACACACAAGTGTTTCCTTCATTTTGCCATGCAGCCACAGTGCCTGCACATCCATGACAGTCTATGGACCAAACTGCTCAGGGACAATTCTTACCTCTCCATCACAGGCTAACCTTCACAAAGTTTCCAAAGATATTTTCAACAAGGGATTTAGATGGACAAACAGGATGAGAAAACGGTTTCATACAGGGTCAAGGAATGCTCATGTCATTCATCTACTAAAAGCACTGGTAAAGTTACTGGGACTTAGAAGATCAAACAGAAATGGTCTAAGTATAGTCTAACTTCCCAGAAAGACAGAAATTGCAATTGAAGACCACATTGGCCAAGTTCTGAAAATGAAATTTGGCATTCTAATTTCACCAAACACAGCAAAGAGAAGTTACAAAATCAAATCTTCTTACAAGAGGGAACGTGCAAACCTTGGCTGTGGTGTTGATTTTTATTTTTCTGGACCTTCAATCCATAGTTCGAATCTCCCTTACTGATAAGGGGTAACTTTGTGGTTAGGTATCAGACTTCTAATTGTATATAGTAGTATATAGTTATTACATATTAATGAAATTTTGAGAACTGCTAAAATTATGTTTATATCACTGATATTAATATTCAAAGTTTAATTTCAGAAGTAATATTGTAATTATTATTATAATTGTGCTTCTAGTGAGTTGAGGATGGATTTCTTCAGTAATATAAAAGAAACTCATCTTTTGGAGATGGTAAAAAGAATCTGCTTTCAGGTTTCTAAATAGACTTCAACATAGAAAATCTCATGATGTTCCCAAATGATAGCAACATTTGATTCAAAATGGTAAAAATGATACAATTGAACTGCAACTTCCTTAAAGTAAATCTAAAGACATATGAACCTCATATAAGTGTGAAATATACACAATGTTTTCAAAGAATGTGATAGTTAAAAAATCATATTCCTGAATGTATGAGTGCATATAAAATTAAAAAATGAAAAATTTCCCAAAATTAATCAGTGAATTCAGTGCTACTTCTGTCAAAAAACTATTAAGAATTTTTTGGGCACTATTATGTAATTTCTAAAATTTATACTGAGAAAAAAGGCATCAGAAAATTATATAGTTCTCATAAAATCATGATAAGAGAAAAATTTATGTATATTCTAAAATATACGTTACCAGCAAACATAAAGAATTTATTTTTATTTTTTTATTGTATTTTTTATTTTATATTTTTTTGCTCATACAAACATAATAGGAACCCCTGTCCCTTCCTTCCCTCCACCCCTCTCTGACCCTCCCTGTTTCCTCCCCACTTTGTCCCATTTTCCCCCCTCCCTCCCTTTCTCCCAGTGCCCCCTCCCCCACTCTCTGAAGCATCCTTTAATGAGTATATCAAACTTTCCTCTGGGTCCTCCTCTCTGATGAGGTGTAAGGACTCAGTGGCATTTCCTAGGACTCTTTCTTGTGTTCCCCTTAAGTATAGGAACACTATTGTGACTGTTAATCCCTTGCTCCTAAGGATCCTAGTGCCTTTAGTCCATGCTAGAATTTGAGGGGTCAACGATATGTTGGTCATTGCGCAGATCATGAAGAGTCTTGTTATAATTGCTTCGGCCCTAACTTGTGTGGAGTATCTTGCATATCATGACTCCTCCCATCCTTGTGCTCTTACAATCTTACCGCCCCTTCTTCCACAAATTTCCCTGAGCTTCAGGATGGGGAGACATTAGGCAGGCCTTATTCCAGGTGGTTGTTATAGAGTCTCTGATGTTCTGAATTATGGTTTGTTGATGATTTTTTTCCAGTTTTGCTGTTCCTTGATGGGTATTGGATGTCAGCCCCTGGCCAGAGATAAAAACCTGTCAAATTAGAATCTGGTTATAAAAGTCTATTCAAAGGTAGATGGATTAGAAGTAGGAGACCGTGGTGAGAGAGGGGTCATTCACCCATTTGCAAAATGGTTACCTTCTATCTGGCAGTCTATATGCCCTCCCCTTCTAGTAAGATGTACCCCATCAGTTGGAAATGATCAGGAAGGAAAGTCTGTGAACTTAATCAGATGTCTCATTACTTACTTGCAGTCCTTGATGGTGGCCTATTTTCTCTGCTGTAACTTGGTCCCCTCTGTTTCTGGTGGGGTCCTCCTTCCCCATCCCTCCTGTTTATAATCTTTACAAATACTGTAGGTATCACAGAGATTTGTCTTCGAGTGTCTCTAAGTGAATATGGTACTAGGATCCACCTATTAGGAGGACATATGGTGATTAATTTTCTATGACTGACATACTTCACTCAATATAATTGTTTCTAATTCCATCCATTTCCCAGAAAATTGCATTAAATCATCATTTTTGATGGCTGAATAGTATTCCATTGTATAAATGTACCACATTTTCCTTATCCATTCGTCAACCATTGGACATTTGGGCTAATTCCATGACTTTGCTATTGTCAACAGTGCTGCTATCACCATGGTCATGCTTGTGCTAACGAGGTGAATTTTTGCTCTGGGGGATTATTTCCAAAAGTAGAATTGCAGGGTCATATGGCATTTCAATCTCTAATTTCTTTAAGAATCGCCAGACAGTTCACCAGAGTGGTTGTATGAGCCTGCACTCCCACCAGCAATGTAAGAGAGTTCCCCTCTCTCCACATCCTTTCCAGCATTTGGTGTTGTTTGTATTGTGAATTTTTGCCATCCTGACAGGGGTGAGATGATATCTCAGGGAGGTCTTGATTTGCATTTCCCTGATGGCTAAGGATGTGGAGCATTTTTAAAAATATTTGTTAGACATTATAATTTTGTCCTTGGTAAAGTTTCTTTTAAGTTCCAAGGCCCACTTTTTAATTGGCCAATTTGTTTCCTTGGTGTTTAGTTTTCTAAGTTCTTTGTGCACTCTTGATAATAGAGCTCTCTCTATCAGATATGTAGTTAGTGAAGATTTTCTCCCATTCTGTGGGTTGCCTGTGTGCTCTAGTTACAATCTCTGTATCTGAATAGAAGCTCTTTAATTTCACAAGATCCCCTCTGTTGAGTGTTGGTTGTAGTGATTGTGCTATTGAATGTCGTTCAGGAAATGTTGGCCTAGCCCAATCAGCTCGAGGGAGTTCCCTACCCTTTCATCTATGGTTTTAATAGTCGCTGGCCTTATATCAAGATCCTTGATGCATTTGGAGTTAATTATTGTATATGGTGACAAGTACAGGTTCAGTTTTAATCTTCCGCATGTGGACATCCAGTTTTGCCAGCACCATTTGTTGAAGATGCGGTTCTTTTTCCATTGGATTTTTTGGACCCCTTTGTCAAAGATCAAATGGCTGTAGTTCTTTGGGCTTATATCTAGGACTTCAACCCTTACCCATTGATCTGTGTGTCTATTTTGGAGCCAATAACAGGCTGTTTTTACAATTATGGATTTGTAGTATAGACTAAAGTTTGGTATGGTGATACCTCCAGCAGTGTTTTTGTTACTCAGGATTGTCTTTGCTATCCTGGGTCTTCTGAGACTCCATATGAATTTTGAGATTGTTCGGTCAATTTCTTTAAAGAATTGCTTTGGGATTTTAATTGGTATAGCTTTGAATTGTCATATTGCCTTTGGTAGGATGGTCATTTTCATGATGTTGATTCTGCCAATCCAGTAACATGGGAGGTTTTGCCACCTTCTGATGTCTTCTGAAATTTCTTTCTTTAGGGTTTTACAGTTTTCATTATAGAGGTCTCTTACTTCCTTGGTTAGGTTTATCCCAAGGTATTTCATTTTTTAGGGGCTATAATAAATGGAAATGTTTCTCTCAGGGCTTTTTTGCTTCTTTCATTCTGGGCATATAGGAAGTCCTCTGATTTTTGCACGTTTATTTTGTATCCTGCCACCCTGCTGAACTTCTGTGTTAGTTCCAGGAGCTTCCTGGTGGAGTTTTTGGGATCACTCAGGTATAGGAACATGTCATCTGCAAATAGAGATAACTTGACTTCTTCCTTGCTGATTTGAATCCCTTTTATGTCCCTTTCTTGTCTTATGGCTTCAGCTAAGACTTCAAGTACAATATTGAATAGAAGTGGTGAGAGTGGACAGCCTTGTCTAGTTCCTGACCAAAGTGGGAATGCTTCAAGTTTTTCCCTATTGAGTATAATCATTGCTGTTGACTTGTTTTATATTGCTTTTATTTTATTGATAAAGGTTCCTTCCATTCCAACCTTTTCTAGGGTTTTGATCATAAAGGGCTGTTGGATCTTGTCAAAAGCTTTTTCTGCATCTATCGAGAGTATCATGTGGTTTTGAACTTTGGACTCGTTTATATGGTGAATTACACATTGATTTGTATGTTGAACCAACCTTGTGTGCTGGGGATAAAGCCTTCTTGATCCCCGTTGATGATCTTTTTGATATGTTTTTCAATCCGATTTGTTAAGACTTTATTGAGAATCTTTGCATCTGTGTTCATCAGAGAGATTGGCCTATAGTTTTGTTTTTTAAGTGTACCTTTATTAGGTTTTGGAATTAAGACGATATTTGCTTCAAAAAGGAATTTGGTAGTGTTCCTTCCTTTGCTATTTGATGGAACCGTTTAAGGAATATTGGTGTTATTAGCTCCTTAAATGTCTAGTAGAACTCTGTGCTGACTCCATCTGGTCCGAGAAATTTATTCATTGGAAGATTTGAGATTACTTCCTCAATTTCCTCATGTGTTATAGGACTATTTAAATAATTCACAACTTCCTGATTCAATTTAGGTAAGTTGTGTTTACTTAGAAATTCATCCATCTCTTTTGTGTTGTCAAACTTCCCAGTGTATGTTTTTGAAATATGACGTTATAATTCTCTGCATTTCTTGGGTATCAGTAGTGATAACTCTATTTTCATTTCTAATTTTGTTAATTTGTGTTTTCTCTCTCTTGGTTTTGGTTAATTTAGCTAGGGGTGTATCAATCTTATTGATTTTTTCAAAGAACCAGCTTTTTGACTGGTTCATTTTTTCTATTGTTTTCTTAATCTTGATTTCAGATATTTCTCCCCTTATTTTGCTAATCTCCTCTCTTCTACTACTTTTGGGATCAGATTGCTGTAGTTTCTCTAAAGCTTTTAACCGCATTTTTATTTATTTCTGATGTTTCCGGTTTTTGGATTTAGGCATCAAGTTCTATGAACTTACCTCTTAGGACAGCTTTCATTGTGTCCCAGAGATTTTGGTAAGTTGTATTTTCATTATCGTTCCCTTTCAGGAAATCTTGAATTTCCTTTTCAATTTCTTCCTGAATCCAGTTCTCATTCATCATCATAGTGTTAAGTTTCCAGGAGTTAGTGTATTTTCTCTTGTTTGTTGTGCTGTGGATGTCCAGCTTTAGGCCATTTTGGTCTGATAGGGCACAGGTTAGAATTTCAAGTTTTTTGTTTATGTGTAGATTCGTTTTGTGGCCCAATATGTGATCTATTTTGGAGAAAGTTCCGTGTGCTGCTGAGAAAAATGTGTATTCTTTGGTACGTGGATGAAAAGTTCGATAGAGATCTGTAAGGTTCATTTCAGTAAGGGTTTGATTAAGCTCCAAAGTGTCTCTGTTAAGTTTTTTACCTGTTGATCTATCCCATGTTGAGAGGGCGGTGTTGAAATCGCCCAGAATTATCATTTTTGGGATTGACTTCTTACTTTAGCAGTTGTAGGATTTGCTTAATGAATTTGGGGGACCTGTATTGGGTGCATATATGTTCAGTATTGTGATGTCTTCCTGGTGAATTGTACCTGTGACTAATACGTAGTATGCATCTGTGTCTCTTATGATTTTATTTTGGTTTGAAGTCCACTTTGTCTGACAGCATAATGGCTACCCCTGCCTGTTTTCTGCTTCCATTAGCGTGCAGAATTTTGGATCAGCCTTTTATTTTTAGGATGTGCCTATCTTTTGTGGTGAGATGGGTTTCGTGCATGCAGGAGATTAATGGATTGTGATTTTTAATCCAAGTTTGTAATCTGTGTTTCTTAATAGATGAGTTAAGTCCATTAACATTTAATGTTATAATGGAGAAACTATTTTTAATTCTGGACATTTACTATGTTTATTGGCTTTTGTAAGTGTATTTTTACACCTTTAGGTTTTGTTAGTATTATTCTTCCCTTCTGTTCTCCTGGATATGCCTGTTTTTTTTTTTTTCAAGCTTGAGTATCATTTATAGCATTTTTTGAAGGCCTGGTTTGGTGGACATGTATCCCTTTAAGTTGTCTTTCTGCTTGAAGATTTTTCTTTCTTCCTTGATCATGATGGATAGTTTTGCATGGTATATCAGCCTGGATTGACATTTTTGCTCATTCAATACTTGAAGCATATCTCTCTAAGCTCTTCTTGTTTTTACTGTTTCAACTGAGAAGTCATTTGTTACTTTAATTGGTTTACCTTTAAAAGTGACTTGGTTTTTTTTTTTTTTCCCTTGATGCTCTCAGCACCATTTCTTTATCTTGAATGTGGAGTGTTTTAACTATTATTTGCCTTGGCGAGTTTCTATTTTGGTCATATCTGTTTGGGGTGCGGAGTGCCTGTTGTATATGTAAGGCCTCTCTTTTTTTTTAAATAAGGAAAGTTTTCCTTGATGAACGTTTGAAAAATTTCCTCGGGTGTGGTATTTTGAGATTCTTGCTCTGGTATTCCATGGATACGCATGTTAGGCTTCTTCAGGGTGTCCCATAACTCTTGAATAATTCTTTTTTGCTTTAATAACCTCTTCCATTGAGCTGGTTAGTACTCCCACTTTATCTTCAAGGTCTGAAATTCTGTTTTCTGCTTCGTTAATTCTGCTGATAAGACTCTCTGTGGACTTCTGGGTTGAAGATAACTTGTCTTTTATTTCAGTTTTTAACTCTGCTTGAGTCTATTTTAACTGCTCTATGCTTTTTTTTTCTTGCACTGTTTTTCTCAACTCCTCCAAGTGTGTGTCGTGTTCCTCTTCAAAGAGATTGATGCAGTTATTTCATTCCTCCCAGATTTCCTCTTTCATAGTATCGAACATGGTAATGATCATGTTTTGAAAGTCGTTACCCTGGGTTCAGGCTTTCTTGGTCATTTTTTGTGGGTTTGTTCTGGTTGGAGTCTATCATTATGTGATTAATTCCTTCAGTGGGAGATTTGTTTACTTGGGTGTTGTTTCTCTTTGACTTGGGCAATTGTCCTTTTAACTCTTGAGACCTTCTTTCAATTTCTGTTCGTTTTTCACTGAACTGAATTATTTGACCTGACATTTTGGGGTTGGCCGGGAGCAGAGCTTACCTAGGTGGTGGTGAGTCCTGGCTGGACTGCATGCGTCCCAAGCGGCGGGTTGGGGAAAGGGACGATGCAGGCGAGCAGCGGGGCACTATTTAACCTGGGGACCTGGGGCGTGGCCTGGGAAGATGGGGTCCTCCCTGGCCTGGCGCACCTCGGGCTCCGGAAGGCTGGTGGGAGGAGCTGGGTCCCTTGGGCTGCCTGGGGGTTCTGGGGGTGAGCTGGGGCAGAGCTTACCTAGGTCGCGGTGAGTCCTGGCTGGACTGTGCGCGTCTCGGACACAGCAAGTTGGGGAAAGGAAACAGAATTTATAAAGATTTAATTCAATAGGATTCATGGATAAAGACTTAGTGAATAGAGTAATAAATAAATAAAATATGTAATAAGTATTAAAAAGTACTTGTACAAGTCTGATGACCTACATTGAAGCCCTAAAGCCCACATAAAATTGAAATTAAACACACTCCAAAGTATACAATGTCACATTCATTTCCATATGAATAAATATTATTCAAATACATTTTATAAGCCTTAGAGAAAACCATATTTTTGCAAGCTTGCAGTGTGAAGGATTATCTTCCCCTCTGTTTTTATTTCTCCAATTTCATATGCATTTGAGTGGAGGGTGTGTATATGTGTGTATATTCTAGCATGTGTGTGGGTAGACATTTGTGTACAGCTGCTAGTGTACATGTGTTGTTACCCAAAGTGATACCATGGACCATTTTCTCAATCAGTGTTCTACCTTATTCTTATTTGTGGCAAGGTCTCTAATCAAACTCAATCTAATCAAATGTTCAGTCTAATTAGTCAGTTTGCTCTGAAAATTTCAAGTAAATGCCTTTTCATGTGTAATTAGAGTAATTATTGCCATGGAAGTAAAATTAAGCACTAGGTTAGTTTAACTAATTCATATTAGGAATGATCTTGGAAATCATTCCCGATTTCTAAGAGGAAAAAATTAGCTTGTCCAAGGATACATTATTTCAACTCTATTCACTGTGCTTATCTTTTATTTATAGAATAGCTCTCAAATGTATATCAACAATTGTGATTTTTAGTCATAAATACATTGGTATTAGAATCTTATGTGCTTCTATTTTCTATGTATTCAAGAAGACATTAATTCACACAACAGGATCCAAATGGGCCTAAGTGGACCTTTGGGTTGAGTGGATAATTTTTAAAAAATTAGATAGCAAGTATATTTGAAACTGGTTTTGGTAAAGACCAATAAAAAATACAAAGATTTTGGATTACTTGTGTATGTGTTTTCACCACTCGCTCTCTCTGTATGTGTGTGTATATGTGTGTTTGTACATGCATATGTGTTTTATAATACAATGTGTCTGTCTAATATAGGGTTGAAAGGGAAAGTGATAATTTTAGGAAAATAGATGATATTGAGGAGACAATAATATTCATGTGATTCTTAAAGGATAAAAGAATGAAACTGGGGATTAGGGATAATCTTAATTTCACATATTAATTTGCCTTTTTCCTAATGGGTAATAAGGGAAATATTATTTCCTAAGTAATAAGGTTAAAAAGGCCATCTTCTGGAAAAATCAATAGTATGGGAGTATTGGCTAGTTGAATACAGGAAAGGCCCTTCTGCTTGCACTCATAAACAAAAGCAGAATGCAGTGGGAGATTTGATTAAATGAATGCTTTTATCTCTTGATGTCTTGCCATAAGAAAGAATCTATATACCCTTCTCCATCTTGTCTGTCACTCACAAATGAATCACAGATTTTACCAGTTTGTAAAAACTTTTTCACAAAACAACATGAAGATAATATTCACTATATCACAGTTCATCTCTCAGGTGGCATTTTCAATGAAAGCTTCATTTTTTTCTTGTCTTAAAATATATTAAGAATGATTTCCAATGAACTCAGGTGCCTGCCAGCTGTCAAACCAGAATGTCATATTTTTTGGAAAAATAAAGAAAGAAGCAAATTAGTCTCATTCCCACTGCAAAAAATTCATTGTCTTATCTAGTAAATATTCTCAACAATTCAGCTGGTGTTTTGTAATAGCATGTGAAGAGAAAATAAAGAAATATCTGTTCAAAATTTTGTACAATTAAATCATCTGACCTCCTACATACAAAGTAATGTTTCTAATTACTACCTATGTGTAATGAAAACCTAATCAAAGAATAATTGAAGAATTATCCATCGCTCCATTTGTAATAGAAAAATAAAATCTTGTGTCAAAAATTTAGAATTTTTGACATATGTTTTCAACAATCACTTGTTTATGTGGGCATCAAGACACTTGGGATGTGTGTCTAGTTCCAAAAAGTTGTGTTAATTTCCAATACGAAAAACTGCCTATGCTTTTGTTAACTCTGAAGTGAAACTTGGATGATAGTTAGTTAACATGATATATTTATTATAAAGCCTTAAATACTGTTCAAAGGATGTCTTTTTGTATATAATCTTTAGAAAGATCTATCTGTATATCTATCTATATCTTAATTTTGCTATGTACAAACATAAAAGAAATAAAAACAGAAGGATATCAAGTATGAAAAAGAGATGAAGTCCTTGTGTTTTTTCCAGTGTTTTATTTTTATTCCTTTACTGTGTCATACATAAATATAGGAAATTTATGATATATTTCCACCTTAATTCCTAGTTCTGTGTTCCTTACTCTTCCCATTATAACCTTTTATCTTTCCTGTAGATTTTCTCCTATTTTCACCTCTTTTCACAAGTGACCCAATGGGTTTCATCTAGCTTGCCTTTGATGGCATATTCTAGAGTACTTGCTAGAGCATGAATCATAAGTTAGTGGGTGTACCATGGAGGAAAGCATCTATTCCTCCATAAGTATTAACATTCATCACCCTCTCAGGCATGTGTGAGGGCTATTGAGATCTTTCCCTTCCATGGTGAATTGTTGATAAGACAAATGCCATGAATGCCTTGTAGAAATAAATAGATGATAGATAGATAGATAGATAGATAGATAGATAGATAGATAGATAGATAGATAGATAGATAGATGATAGAGTGAATTTATGGATGCATCAGCCTGTCATGTCAAGAAAATAATTTGTTTTTCCACACTTGCATCCTTCAGACACAATATTACTGCTACCTCTTCCACAGTGTTCCTTGAGCTTTGTGTTTAAGAAGGTGGTAAGGTTACATGTAAGTTCCATGACTATTTTCCAATGATCCAAATATTCAACATGTACTTCATTGGATATACTTTTAATTTTGTACAGACATATTGCAATTGCATAGAATACTCTTCATTATAACAACTGATGCAAGATTTTGTGATGCAGTTTTAGTGAAATTATAATGGTAACATCAAAATACATACTTCCCTCAATAAATAGGGCACTCAGGAAACACATTCAATTTTTTCTCAAAAATCGTTGTGTTTAAAAATATCAAGGTGCACCAAGCAAATCTCATCCACAAAGACTTTGATTTAGAATAACAAGCATTCTACCTATATTTATTTACATCATGTGTTTCTGTTTTGATTAATTCACATTAATATGAATATTGCAATACCTACTTATAATTTGTAAATAGTACAAAATCATTGTTTCATGTCTTCATTAACTTTGCCCTATTTTGAATATCTAAATGGCCATTTGTATTTGATCTTATGGAAATCTCCCCAATGTACATTGCAAACATGAACCTCTTTTTAAAGTGTATAACTGAGTTTGCTATTCTGCTAGTCAAAGTATGTTCACAAATTCCACATGGCTGGAAGGGAAAATACGCTGGGAATATAAAAATAAATTTAGTGCCTTTTTTTTCAGATAATAGTTCTATCATTTCTCCTAGGCAGTGCTAATAGAAACTGCATTGAGCTACTCGTATTAGAGTTAATGTTAAACTTGTCCAGATATTACTTTACTTAGAACACTGTTTTAAATTGGAAGGTTAGCTGAGTCACCACAATACAATAGAAAGGTCATATCCATAGTGAAATGTTAGAATAAAAAGATTTTCAATAGAAATTTTTTAAAGTGTGAATTCATTTGAGATTAAATTTAAGAATAATTTCCTGAAAATAATCTGTGAGATGAAGTCATTATGATCTGCCGGTTTACTGCTTCACATGCTTATTAGGAAGTAGAAAAGTCATGATTGAAGCAGATAGAAAAATCCAAGGGACTCTGCTTCACAAGTAGAAAATTAAGAATACTTCAGAGAGATCTGCAATAAGATGCGTAACTTTTCAGTTTCCTCACATTGAGAAAAAGAAAATACCACAAAATAAACTAAAAAGCTAAATATACAGAGTGATCTCTTGAAATATAAGAATGAATACAGACTAAAGAACTAATTATAACCCATGTCAAGATAGGAACACCTTGTTAAATGTCCTAATGTTAAGATGAAATATGGGATGAAGATGAAAAGAAGCTATTGTTGAATAAGGTCATCCAGGAATTTCTTCACACTTTTCTATGGCTGAAGAGCAAAACATATTCCAATGCGCAGAGACAAGCAATTAGAACATCATAAATATTGTGAGGACTATATAAGGAGTGGAAAATGTAACAGAAACTGCCCTGAAATAAAAGAAATTTCCAGTACGAGGTATGTGAAATGTCCTAACGAGTTGTTGGTCAGAGAGGTCTCAAAGGCCCTGAAAACAAATAGAAGCTTTTTCCATTGTTCTTCACTGCCCTCCACATGATTCGAAGTCACTATTTTTGATCAAACAGCACACATTGGTCAGAAGACATAGAAAAAACAATATGGAGCTAATATGGAAGCTTTCTCCTTACAGACCAACTTTTCATAGTACTAAAAGGCTGCTACTGAAGGAGAAGAGCTTGTTAACACTATCAGCTAAAACTATCACTCTGGCAGGAAATCCTAGTAGTATAATACTATGGGGACAATGAAGAGCTTACAGATCAGTGCTAAATTCTACTTTCCAGCAGGGTACATACATACACACACACACACACACACACACGCACACATGTACACATACGCACACACATATATATGCCTGGTGATAGACATCAGTCCATAAGTGTGAGGAAAATAATTTAGCTACAAATGAATGATATGAAACAGTCATCTAAACAATTGTCATTACACCCATATATTAGAACCTCTCTCACACCCCAACCAAAAGTCTTTCTTTCACAATGGAAACAATGTTCAATTTAGATACCCACAATAGACCAAATACAGAGAATAAACCACTGTGGTCCATTCTGCCTGATACAGAACATTTACCACCCCTCTGGATCAGGAAATTTCTAAGGGAAAGCGTGAACAAAAAACACAATTTTGGGAGTGATTTGGCTAGAAAGTATTTCCCAGATAGAATAGGCTGTTACACACATGAACTCTCTGCAATGGTATCTACTTCTACAAAACCTGGAAAAACTAGTCTATTAGTAGTTCACTATGGAAGAGAAAAGACCACATGCTGCCCCACAACTCCCTTAGAAAATAAGGGAGGTTTAGGTCGGGTGGGAGTAGCAGAGCTACGGAATATCCAATCATGTAAAGTCCATGTTTCCATAAGTGCTAAAGTGCATGTGAGCACTGGCATACAGACGAAAATATGGTGCCACACATTCAAAAAGACTAGAGATCAAGAGGGCAACAGAACTGGTTAAGAAGAAAATTTTCTGGTAGGCTGTTGTCAGAAAACAGGGGGGAAAAAACAGCTTTCATTGGGTGAAGTAAGGATGAAGAGATTGGATAACACAGGGTAAAAATAATTTAAATTCATTACATTGATATATGAAAATAAATTAGAATAAAAAGATTCTAAAAGGAAATGCTATGAATATTGCTATACAAAAGTTTACACAGATGGCTGTGTGATTGTCCAGTTGGTAAAATCCTTGGTACATAAACATGAAGACATGATATAGGATCGCCAGAATTCATGTAAAAAAATGGGAGAAGAGTTACTTGCCTTTAAATTCTATGTTTGGAAAGGCAGAGACAGGATGAAAGCTAGTGCTTTCTGGCCAGCCAGTATAACCAAATCATTAAGTTAAAGGATGACAGAGAAAGACAGTCTCAAAAGAAATGTGGTGGAGAACAATTGAAGGAATCATTCTATGCTGATGCCTGGCTTTTTTATTGAACTTTAATTTATTAAGTGTGTGTCTGTGTGTGTGTGTGTGTGTGTGTGTGTGTGTCTGTGTGTGTGTGTGTGTGTGTCTGTCTGTCTGTCTGTCTGTCTGTCTGTGTGTGGCAGAGGGCACTGTATTTCCCTGTGTAAGACCAGTAGTGACATCTGGAATCATCCTGAATTGCTTCTACTTCTTGCTTTGCTCTGGGATTTCCCAAGTTCTGATCACTAGGAATAGAAGTGTAGGGACCTGGGATCTGAACTCAGGACCTTCTGCTTCCAATGGTGAATCTTGACCTCTGATCCATTTCTCCAGCCTGATAGCTGGCTTCTTTAGACACACACACACACACACACACACACACACACACACACACACATTCTCTCACAAAGAAAGGCTAAAGACAATTGCAAGTGAAGTGTGAAGGACAGGTGAAGAAAAGAGTCATATACACAGTAGAATGATAGGTAGTGTTAAAACTACTATGGGGAGAAAGAACAGTTTGAGTAGCAGGATTTAGGGTATAAGAGGCAGCCTAAGCCAATGTTTTATCATAAAAATGATATGAAAGACAATATGATAAAAGATACAAATAAAGTGAAATAACCTCACAAATCTTAATTTTGTCACCCTGCCATTACAAAAATTTTTGGTATCTAAAATATTCAAAATTTATCTGTCAATTATTAAGAATGACATCATCAAAGCTATTTCTCAGAAGTTTTCATTACTAGACATAACATAAACTTCTTTCTAGTTTTGTTTGGTCTTTTCTTTCTGCTTATAATCTCCTACTATATACTTGTATCTCAAAAATTCTTATAATAAACTGAGAAGACTGGATTATGATGAGGATATGAAGAAAGAGGAAGTCTTACTAATGGTTGTTGGGAATGTACATTGGTATAGCCAATGGATAACAGTATAGAGTTTCCTCAGAAAGGATGGGATGAAACTATTGCATGATCCAGCCGTATACTCTATTTCCTACAACGGGGACATCAACAAACCTATGTTTTTCACAAAACAATTAATAATGGCCAGAAATAGGTTTTAGCCTAAATATCTATCCACTGATGAGTGAATAATGAAAATATTACACATATACATAATGGAACGTTATCTGGCTGGTGAGAAATATGAAACTATAAAGTTTTCAGGCAAATAAATGGAACTTGAAGAAATTACACTGAGTCAGGTAATTCCAACACAGAAAAAATAGTCACATGTTCTCATTTACATGTGCATTCTGGGTTTGAAGTGGCAGATCTCTGTTCAAATGATAAGGTAAGAAAATATGAAGGAACATACAAAAGGCAGGAGAACATTGTGAGGGAATGATAGCAAAAGAGCATATGTGGTAGGAATGTTCAAAAGAGTATTAAGAGAGGGAAGGACTTGAGGCTGAAAGAGGAAGGGATAGGTTAAGGAAAGGGAGGAAAAAGAAAAGAAGTTTTTATATTATAATTTTAACAAGTAGCACAATTGATTTGGAAAAAATGTGAATAGACAGACCCTATACAGGGGAAAACAGAGAGAAGAAGATAAGGTATGATAAGTAAATAAAATTTCCAGTACCAGGGATGAGATACCTTCTAATGAGCTGTAGGTCAGAGAGGTCTCAAAGGCCCCGAAATAATACAAGATTTACCATTTTTCTTGGTTGTTCTCCACAAAATTGGTAGTACAACCTGATTGCTGAAGACACTATACACATTTATTATACGGCATGGAAAAAAACAAGCTGGAACTGATGTGAAATCATCCTCCTTGCTGACTAATAGTGGGAACACAATTGGAGTATTCTGGGGGAGAAAGGCAGTGGGTAGTCTCACTTTCAAAGCCCTGTGTTACAATAACCATCCTGACAATGGGTGACCATTAGTGTAATAGTGGCAATAGAGTAATGGGTATGTAGCACCAAATTGCTTTCTGATTGGATTCAAGGGTCTGATTTTCAGAAGGAAACACATGTCAGGGAAAGAAAACCAAGCTAAAAGGAGAGACCCTAGGTCTTAGGGAAAAGAAAAGTACTAAGATTTCTGTGACATTTGCTGAGAAATCTCATACAAACAACTCCAGATAGATCAACCACAGCAGATCAAAAGGGTGATTCCACCCAGCCTAAACTTAGTTTTACAGTAAGTTTATTTGGTTTACTAATAGAAGCATGGGTGACATGAAGGTATATAGATGCATTAACAAAAATCCATTCCTGCATGGGTGATGAGATGGGATTTGCATAGTGGATAAAAAGTTTATCAGAAATTTTCTATCTCCAGCAATTGGTATTCAATTTATAATTTTGGAGGGGGCCATGAGTATATACATAACAATTGTAAATGGCTCACTCTCACAGGAAATTTAAAGATATTTGTTCAGAATATGAGGCATACTCCTAACACATTCTACATAAAACACTGAACATATTTTCTCTTAGCTTACAAATACAGCTTCTCAATAAGGGAAAAAGATAATTCACCACATACATGCACACACACACACACACAACACATGGTAGAAAACAGTTGTGTATTAATAGTTTTCTCCATTTTATTGCTGAATAGTAGTCCATTGTAGGAATGTAGTATGGGTCATTATTCTTTTGATAACTAATGAGCAATTGGGTTCTTTTTCCACTTTGAAATTTTTATGAGTAAAACTTCAATGATTATTTGTGTATGTCTTTGTTGTTACATTTAAAAAGAAGAAAAAATCAGACAAAAGACTTGGGGTTGCATAACTTACTTGAAACTAAAGGAAAAAGAAAATCACAGCAACAAAAATATGATCCACAAAGATTTGATAAACCATAAAGAAATACTAGACTGTTTTGCACATTGATTTTGGTTTTGGCTACTTGATTATATTTATTTGCCAAAGAGTATCAAATTGAACCTTAAAATTAGTGAACCATACTAAAAGTACATCGTACCTTAATAAAACCAACCAAAGAAAAGTAAAAAAAAAAAGAGAGAAAATTATTAATCCTCAAGCAGAGGGCACACTCAATCTGTCATAATTTGTCAGACTGCTTCTTTCACACTGATACAAAGATGTGTTCGCTTCTCTTTTTCTTCATCACCTTAGTACCAGGTTCCTTTCATGTATAATTTAGTCAATCAGAAATAGGAAATAATGTTTGCTGAGCCATATACTTCTTTATGTCCTTTCCTTTAATTACAGAACAATGCAGCTAAAGCTTTGAAAATAGTGTTTATAATGACTACATTCTAAGTCAAGCAGATTCTAATTCCCAGTCTCCATTTGGTAGGATTGAAAGGGATGATTTTTTTTTCAAGTGCAGAATGTTTATGGCTACATCCATAGTGCCTATCACAGTGCATGGCATAATAATCATTCTATAAATATTTATTGACTGAAAAGTACCATTAAATATTTCATTCTGTTTTAAATTGTACCATTGAATAAAATGAGCTTGAAAAGGAATCCTCCTTCAATACGATACATTCTACAATCCAAATACTAGCTTTTATTAGAAATTGATGCTGGGTTCCATCCAGATATACTCATCAGGATCGAAGCAGTCAACTTTCTCATTTTTAAGACTAATGGTTTCTAATGATTCATAGCTAAGTCCCTGTCTTGGTCTTGATCAGTTACTTAAAGAAGTAATCTCATCCAAAGTAATTTATTTTTCTGCAGTATTAGCTTGCATCGAAGAGCTGATGACTTTTCAGTGCCAAATCACCACAATTATTTTGTTTCATATAACAAATATTTACTGTTATAGTTTTCATGAGTTAGAAATCAAAGTATGAGTTATGTTGTTTCCCCTGCCTCAGGATTATTTATGATTCTTCAATAAGCATGTCAGTAGACTGAATTTATTCTTCAACATGCTAGGTGGTTTTGAGCAGAATCCATTTCTGACCAGAGCCAAAAATCATGGTTCTTCAGTGCTTATCAACAGGAAAATGTATTGTTGTCACAGCGATTGCTGATAATTTTCTGTTATATGGACATCTTCATGGGAATTATCAGCACAACCTTTTGGTTCTCAAGATTAGCACAGAAATTTCTCACTTCATCTTACTAAGACAGAATTTTATGCAACATAAGCTATTTAATGGGATGGGATTATAATGCATCAATTGTATTCTAGTACTAAGAAAAACAATCAGAAGCACAATAAAAGTTAGGAAATTAAACAAAGGCATGTGACATATTAAGGGGTATATAAGATATGCACATTGCATTGTATGCAGTTTTCAGGGTAGGGTTCATAAGAGATGATATTATTGATTTCTGTTTCTTACAGCAAAGTGGGTAATAAGATCCCAGCAAATTGTCATCTCACAGTATCAATGAAATGGTAGAAAAAAGATACTCATAATAAGTTGAGGCTTGAACTAAGAGGAATTTAGAGAAAGGAACTTGATCAACAAAATTAAATGAAGATGGCTTATTAGAATAAAGTGTACAGGGGGCAAACAAAGTACACAAGTAGTTAACAATTGTGTTTCCTAATGTGAACAACAGAGACATACCAGAAATAGATTATGTATATGCTAAAGGCAGCTAAACCAACTGAAATTAACTATATGCAACATAATTGAAATTAATAATCCCTTGAAAAATTTTAGGATCATAGTCAGTTCTCAGAACCTATCGATTGAAAAAGTAACACTGTTTTGGATTTTGATTTGAAGCATAAGGAGTATCTGTCTGGAGAAAAATGATGTCAAGCTGTGAAGCATCCTATGTCTTTCAATGCAGAGTAACATAATAAATACAATCCAATCAGTACTGAATGTTAAGATGAATTAGTAGAAATTGATATCATATAAAAGAGGTAGAGAAACAGAGATGGTAATCTTAAGTATATTTCTTTTAGAACCACATAAAGCAAATTGATCCTGGCAGTAAAAGAGAACTGTTACAAATTGTACAATCCATTGCCTATTTTTTTAATGCTTCTGAGATAAACTAATGAGAAATAAGCAACTGAAGGAGGTAAGATTTTTTTTTATTTCACAGCTCAAGATTGTAGTCCATTATTGCAGAAGAATCCACCATGTCTAGAAATTGATGCAGTTGATAAGACCTCATCCAAAGAAAATACACAAAGAGCAAGGGCAAATGTGTACATACTTGCTGGCACTGGTCTTGTTCTATCCATTCTTACCCAGTTTTGGATCTGCTTCCTAGGCAATCATCCTGTGCTCAATTAAATAGGTAATCTCACAACTATCCAGATAATTCTTCAAAATCATGCCAGAGGTCACATCATCAAAATGATATGAGAGTACAGCATTCAGAAGTGGGTTCTTAATAGAGTTGCAAAATGACATTTTAATGATATATCGTGGGCACCAACAGATAGATACTCACGTGTGTGGAAATCAACAAATAATGATTAGAAAGGCATTACGAAGGTTTTGGTTCCCATAAATGAATAACTTTCAAGGAACCACAGTAAATGATGTATTTTGCTATTTATCTGATGTCCATGGAGGACTTACACGAGGAGAGCAGCCAAGAGACTTCAGGATTAGAGTGTAAAGAAATCCAAAATGGATAGGTGAGAAAGGGGAGAATGAATATAAGTTTTATATCTGTGATTTATTACAGCAGTTAGGGATACATATTACATTAATAACCTTCTTTACATGAGTTTCTATAAGGAACAAACTGTCTTAGCTGGGAGATTTTGTATGATCTAACTATGTGCTAATATAAGTAAATCGATCAGAATTGTAAAAAGGGTGGACTGTGCTGTGTCCACCAGCATAATGGTGAAAACTTCTCTTCAAAATTAAGTCAGTAACTCATTTGCTTTAGCTGCCAGGATTTCTGACTGTTGTTTAATTTGTAACATTCCCTCTGAATAACCGTGGGATAAAGGCAATTATTCACATAGCCATAGCTATGGCCTTTCCTGAGATACAGAATGTACATGATGACTAGTCAATGAAAAAACATAACCGTTCATATCCTTTATCTAAATTAAATAACAATTAGACAATAATTGGAAAAATAATAATTCGAAGAGTAATTACTAATAGAAGATTTTCAAAACTTCCTATGGAAATGACTCACCTTATGAAAGTGAATTATTGTAGAACTTCTTGTTCTGTTCACCTCTATTTTTTTCAATCAACCATACATGTTGAAATGTTAAGTATTCATGCCCACCAATTCTAAATTTTAATCAAGGTTGCCAAAGAAATCTGAGTTAAAATGGACATTAGAAAATTATGTGTTTATTGTTAATGGAATTTAAAATACAAAATTGTTCCATTTTTAAAATTCTATCACTATATGTAACAGAATTATGCACATAGGCATACAATATATATGCAGCATATATACCTGTGATGGTTAATCTTATGAATTAATTTTATTAAACTCTAGGTTATCTAGATAGTTGATCAAATCGTCTGGGTGTTTTTATAAAGTTGTTCAGGATTAAGTTAAAAATTTTTATTATTTATTATTTATTCGATTGTGCAAGTATGTGTGTGTGTGCATGTGTGCATGTGTGTGTGTGTAGAACCACAGTCAAATTTGAGAACCACCATGGACCCCCTCCACCTCCTCCTTGTTTACTCTGCCCCGGGATTCACAGGCTCCGTCCTACCAGGACCAGAAATGCAGGCCACCCCGTGTCTGCCTGGCATCCATACCTGGGGTCTAGGATCCAAACTCAGGACCTTCTGCCTGCAAGGCAGAAGCTTAACTGCTGAGCCACCTTCTTCAGCCCCAGGATTAAGTTAAAATTTAAATCAATATACTAAGTAAAGAAGATAGGAAACCAAAATGTGGTATAGTTCATCCAATCTATTGAAAACTCGAATAATACTAAAAACATAAATAAAAGGGAACCTATGATAACCAATTGCTTTAAAAATGGCACTTCAGACCTTTCCCCACCCACAGGGGAGGCATGCAGTCCAGTGAGGTACACACTGTGCCCTAGGTAAACACCCCCTGTTCACCCCCAAGCCCCAGGTAACCCATTAGTCCTAGCTCCTCCCACCAGCCACTCTGAGCAGGCCCTGCTCCAGGCCAGGGAGGATCCCTGGGCCACTTCCCAGCACTCCAAGTTAATTGCGCCACACCAGCACCTCTCTCCTATCCCTGCCCATCCAGTATGCAGGCAGCCCAGCCAGGACAAACTGCACCCTATATAAGCACCCCCTGCTCATTCCCAAGCGCCAGGTAACCCACTAGGTCCAGCTCCTCCCATTAGCCAGTCTAAAGCAGACGCTGATCCAGGCCAGGGAGGACCCCTGGAACATTCCCCAGCTCCCCAAGTTAATTTTGCCCGCGGCCAGCACCTCTCCTCTTTCCCCACCTGCCCAGGGATGCAGGCAGTCCAGCTAGGACACACTGTGCCTGAGGCAAGCACCCCTGGCTCACACCTAAGCCCCAGATAACCCACTAGTCCCAGTTCCTCCCACCAGCCAGTCAGAGTAGGCACTGCTCCAGGCCAACTAATTCAGTTCAGTCAAAAACACACAGAAATTGAAAGAAGTCCTTAAGAGATAAAAGGACAATGCCCAAGTCAAAGTGCAAATCCATGAGAAACTAAACCCAAGAAAACAATTTTCCCACTGAAGGAATTAACCCCATAATGATAGACTCCAATAAGAACAAATCCAAGGAAAATAGTAAAGAAAGCCTGACCCAAGATGACAACTTTCAAAAACATGATCATTACCATGATCAATACTATGAAAGAGGAAATCCAGGAAGAATTAAATAACCACATCAACCACTTTGAAAAGGAACACAACAGACACTTGGAGGAGTGAGAAAAACAGTTCAAGAATCAAAAATAGGCACAGAGCAGTTAAAACAGACTCAAGGAGAGTTCAAAATCAAACTAAAAGACAAGTTATCTTCAATCAAGAACTCAACAGAGAGTCTTATCACCAGAACTGACCAAACAGAAAATAGACTTTCAGACCTTGAAGACAAAGTGGGAGTATTTTTTTTTTATTTCCACTCATACAAACTTAACAGGTACACTGGTCCCACCCTCCCTCCAACCCCCTATCCACATGTGGCCCCCTCCCCTCCGGGTTTCCTCCTCATCCCCCAGGGCCTCTCCCTCCCATGCCCGGAGCATCCCTTAATGTGCATGCCAAACTCTCCTCTGGGTCCTCCTCTCCGATGAGGTGCAAGGACCCAGTGGCATTTCCCTGAACCCTTTCCTGTGTTCACGTTAAGCATAGGAACACTATTGTGGCTGTCAATTCCTTGCCTCCCAGGATACTAGTGCCTTTAGCAAATGCTAGACTTTGTGAGGTCAATAGTGTGTTGGATATTGTACAGAGCATGTAAGTCCAAATATGATTGCTTCAGCCCTAACTTGTGTGGACTATCTTGCATATTATTGCTCCTCCCATCCTTATGCTCTTACACTCTTACCGCCCCCTCTTCCACAAATTTTCCTGAGCTTCAGGATGGGTAGAGATTAGGCTGGCCTAATTCCAGGTGATTGATATAGAGTCTGTGATGTTCTGGATTATGGTTTGTTGATTTTTTTTTTCAGTTTTGCTGCTCTTGAAATGCCCTTCGCTACACCCTGATGGGTATTGGATGTCACCCCCTGGCCAGAGATAAAAACCTGTTAAATTATTCTCTCAAGTATCATTTTGGCTTTAACAACCTCTTCCATTGAACTGGTTAATACTCCCACTTTATATCAAAGTATTAACCAGTTCAATGGAAGAGGTTGTTAAAGCCAAAAAGATACTTGAGAGAAATATTCAAGAGTTATGGGACACCGGAAGAAGCCTAACATGTATATTCATGGAATACAAGAGCGAGAATCCCACAATACCACACCTGAGGAAATTTTTCAAAATATCATTAAGTACAACTTTAATAATCTAAAAAAAGAGAGGCTGGGGACTCCTTCTCCCTCCCATGCCACGTTTGTCTGCCCGACCACGCCTCCCGCTCCCGCTCCACCAGGCCCCCAGGTGAGTCCCCGCCCAGGTCGCCCCCTGTCAGGTTTTGGCCTGGGCCACGCCCCAGGCCCCAGACCCCTTTCTCCCTCCCGCCTGCCTGTCCACCCAGCTGCACAGGACATGCTCACTTTCCTCCATCCCTGGAGCTTGGGTAGGGCACTAAGCCAAGTCTCATGTCCAGGGTGAAGAATTCTGCCATCAACATCAGCCCCTCTGCCTTTCTGGCCCACTGGGGACCCATTCAAGTGGTCAACAGAAGACACACTGCGACTCAAAATTCAATAGAGTCCAAAGAAAACTCAAGCAAAGTTCTAAGGGTCAAAGACCATACAACTGTAAACCTCTGCAATCATCCTATCACATGGGAGAGATTCTTCACATCCAGCCCAAAGATAAGAAAACCTCCTTTTTTTCACCTTACTGTTCCTTTCTAATATCAATCACTATAGATTAACTTTTCCATAAAGCCACCCCAAAAACACAACTCGAGGGATCATACCACTCACCCTCACATATCACCAAGATACTACATCATAAAAGTGCACTATCATACTAATATTCACTCCTTGTCTACTTAACCTGATTTAATTGATGTACTAACAACCTAACAGCCTCAACTAGAAAATAACAATAATAAAAGACAAACATACCCAACCCCAAGGCAAGTACTAGTAATAACTGGCCAAGTGTAGGAATACCAACTAAATCAGTCAAAAACAAACAGAAAATGAAAAGCCCTAGAAGAGAAAACAACAATGCCCAAGTCAAAGTGCAGATACATGAGAAACAAAACCCAAGAAGACCAATCTCCCACTGAAAGAATTAACCCCTTAATGATGGATTCCAACCAGAATAAATTCACAGAAAACAGCCAAGAAAACCAGACCAAAGGCAACAACTTTCAAAGTATGATCATTACCATGATTAATACTATGAAAGAGGAAATCCAAGAGGAGTTAAACAACAGAATCAACCACTTTGAAGAGGAACACAACAGACATTTGGAGGAGTTGAGAAAAAAAGTTCAAAAAACAAATATAAGCATAGAGCAGTTAAAACAGACTCAAGCAGAGTTTAAAAATGAACTAAAAGACAAGTTATCTTCAACCCAAAGCTCAACAGAGAGTCTTATCAGCAGAACTAACGAAGCAGAAAATAGAATTTCAGATCTTGAAGACAAAGTGGGAGAATTAACCAGCTCAATGGAAGAGATTGTTAAAGCCAAAAAGATACTGGAGAGGAACATTCAAGAGATATAGGACACCCTGAAGACACCAAACATGTGCATTCATGGAATACCAGAGTAAGAATCTCAAAATACCACACCTGAGGAGAAATGTTTCAAATTATCATAAAAGAAAACTTCCCTCAACTGAAGCATGAGAGGCCCATCCAAATACAAGAGGCATTTTGCACTGCAAACAGATATGACCAAAAGAGAAAATCGCCACAGCAAACAATAGTCAAAACACTCCACATTCAAGACAAAGAAAACGTGCTGAAAGCTTCAAGAGAAAAAAAAACAAATCATTTTTAAAGGTAAACCTATTAAAATAACAAATGACTTCTCAATGGAAACAGTAAAAGCAAGAAGAGCTTGGAGAGACGTACTTCCAGTATTAAATGAGAAAAAATGCCAACCCAGACTGATGTGCCCAGCAAAACTATCTGTCATGATGGAGGGAGAAAGAAAAATTTTCCAGCACAAAGACAACTTGAAGGGATACATGTCTACCAAACCAGGCCTTCAAAAAATGCTAGAAATGATACTCAAGCTTGAAGAAAAGAACAAGCATATCCAGGAAGACAGAAGGGAAGTATAATACCACAAAAATATAAATGTAAAACAATAAGCTTACAAAATCCACTAAACATAAAAAATGTTCAGAATTAAAAAGAATTTCTCCATTATAACATTAAATGTCAATAGGCTTAACTCACCGAATAAGAGACACAGATTACAAACTTGAAGATAAAATGACAACCCATCAATCTGCTGCCTTCAGGAAACTCATCTCACCAAAATGATAGGCATATACTAAATATGAAAGGCTGGTTCAAACTTCTGCAACCTAATGGAACCAGGAAACAGGCAGGGGTAGCAATTATGTTGTTGGACAAAGTGAATTTCAAACCCAAAAAAAATCATAAGAGAAACGGATGGATACTACACTTTAGTCACAGGTACAATTCACCAGGAAGACTTCACAATACTAAACATATATGCACCAAATACAGGCCCCTCCACATTCATTAAGAAAATCCTACAGCATCTAAAGCAAGAAATCAACCCCCAAACGATAATTCATGGGGATTTCAACACCGCCATCTCAACAAGGGATAGATCTACAGGTCAAAAGCTTAACAGGGACACTTTGGAACTCAATCACACCCTTAAAGAAATGGGCCTAACAGATCTCTATCGAACTTTTCATCCACGTACCAAAGAATACATATTTTTCTCAGCAGCACACGGAACTTTCTCCAAAACAGATCACATATTGGGCCACAAAATGAATCTCCACATATACAGGAAAGTTGACATTCTAGCCTGTGCCCTATCAGACCACCACGGACTAAAGCTGCATATTCACAACACAACAAAGACACAAATTACACTAACTCCTGGAAACTTAACAATGTTATGTTGAATGAGAACTGGATTCAGGGAGAAATTAAAAGGAAATTCAAGATTTCTTGAAAGTGAACGATAATGAAAATACAACTTACCAAAATCTCTGGGACACAATGAAAGCTGTTCTAAGAGGTAAGTTCATAGCTCTTAATGCCTACTTCAAAAAAATGGAAACATCAGAAATAAATAACTTAACAATGCAGCTTAAACCTTTAGAAAAACTAGAGCAATCTGATCCCAAAAGCAGTAGAAGAGAGGAGATTAGCAAAATAAGGGGAGAAATATCTGAAATCAAGATTAGGAAAATGATAGAGAAAATCAACCAGTCAAAAAGTTGGTTCTTTGAAAAAATCAATAAGATTGATACACCCCTAACTAAATTGACCAAAACCAAGAGAGAGAAAAAACAAATTAATAAAATTAGAAAAGAAAATGGAGTTATCACTACTGATACCCAAGAAATCCACAGAATTATAACATCATATTTCAAAAACTTGTACTTTGTGAAGTTTGACAATACAAAAGAGATGGATGAATTCCTAAGTAAACAAAAATTACCTAAATTGAATCAGGAAGTTGTGAATTATTCAAATAGTCCTATAACATATAAGGAAATTGAGGAAGTAATCTTGAATCTTCCCACCAAAAAATGTCCTGGACCAGATGGATTCAGCACAGAGTTCTACCAGACATTTTAGGAGTTAATAACACCAATAATCCTTAAACTGTTCCAACAAATAGCAAAGGAAGGAACAATACCAAATCCCTTCTATGAAGCTAATATCGTTTTAATCCCAAAACCTAATAAAGATTCACTTAAAAAAGAAAACTATAGGCCATTCTCTCTGATGAACACAGATGCAAAGATTCTCAACAAAGTCTTAGCAAGTCGGATTCAAAAACATATCAAAAAGATCATTCACAGGGACCAAGTAGTCTTTATCCCTGGCACACAAAGTTGGTTCAACATACGCAAATCAATAAATGTAATTCATAATATAAACCAGTCCAAAGCCCAAGACCACATGATACTCTCTATAGATGCAGAAAAACGCTTTTGACAAGATCCAAAAGCCTTTTATGATCGAAACGCTATAGACAGTAGGAATGGAAGGAACCTTTATCAATATAATAAAAGCAGTATAAAACAAGCCTACAGCAAGGATTATACTCAATGGGGAAAAAATGGAAGCATTCCTACTTTGATCAGGAACTAGACAAGGCTGTCCACTCTCACCACTTCTATTCAATATTGTACTTGAAGTTTTAGCTGAGGCCATAAGACAAGAAAGGGAGATAAAAGGGATTCAAATCAGCAAGGATGAAATCAGGTTATCTCTATTTGCAGATGACATGATCTTATTAGATCACCTGAGTGATCCCAAAAACTCTACCAGGAAACTCCTGGAACTAATACAAAGTTCAGGAGGGAGGCTGGATAAAAAAATAAATGTACAAAAATCAGTGGCCTTCCTGTATGCCCAGGATGAAAGAAGTTAAAAAGCCCTGAGAGAAACAATACCACTTACTATATCCCCTAAAACAATGAAATACCTAGGTATAAACCTATCCAAGGAAATAAGAGACCTTTACAATGAAAACTTTTAATCCCTAAAGAAAGAAATTACAGAAGACACAAGAAGGTGGAAAGACCTCCCATGTTCCTGGATTGGCAGAATAAATATAAAAATGACCATTCTGCAAAAGGCAATACACAGATTCAATGCTATACCAATTAAAATACCAAAGCAATTCTTTAAAGAAGTTAACCAAACAATCTCAAAATTCATATGGATGCACAAAAGACCCAGGATAACAAAAGCAATCCTGAGAAACAAAAACACTGCTGGAGGTATTACCATATCAAACCTTAGTCTAAACTACAAATCCATAGTTATAAAAACAGCCTGGTACTGGCTCCAAAACAGACACAGAGATCAATGTATAAGAGTTGAAGACCCAGATTCAAGCGCACAAAATTACAGCCATTTGATATTTGACAAAGGGGCCCAAAGAATGCAATGGAAAAAGAACAGCATCTTCAACAAATGGTGCTGGCAAAACTGGATCTCCACATCTAGAAGATTAAAACTGGACCTGTACTTGTCACCATGTACAAGACTTAATTCCATATGGATCAAGGACCTTGATATAAGGTTAGAGACTATAAAAACCATAGGTGAAAGAGTAGGGAACTCCCTCGAGATGATTGGGCTAGGCCAACATTTCCTAAACAGACATCCAATGGCACAGTCACTGCTATCAATTCTCAACAGTTGGGATCTTGTGAAATTAAAGAGCTTCTGTTCAGATAAAGAGATTGTAACATGAGCTCAAAGGCAACCCACAGAATGGAAGAAAATCTTCACTCACCACATATCTGATAGACCTCTATTATCCAGAGTGTACAAAGAACTTAGAAAACAAAACACCAAGGAAACAAATAGACCAATTAAAAAATGGATCTTGGAACTTAAAAGAAATTTTACCAGGGACGAAATTAAAGTGCCTAACAAATATCTTAAAAAATGCTCTACCTCTGTGACTGGAGAGGTGTCTCAGGGTTATAAGCCTCTGCCTTGCAGGCAGAAGGTCCTGAGTTTGGATCCTAGACCCCACCTATAGACACGGGGTTGAAGCTGGGGCTGCCTGCCTTTCTGGTCCTGGTTGGGCAGAACCTGTGAATCCTGGGGCAGAGTAATCAAGCAGGAACTGGAGGCATCCATGGTGGTTCCCGAATTCGCCCGTGGTACTATACAGACACACGCACAATTGAATAAATCAAAAAAAATTTAAAAAATGCTCCATATCCCTAGCCATCAGGGAAATAGAAATCAAAACCTCCCTGAGATATCATCTCACCCCGGTCAGGATGGCAAAAATCCACAATACAAACAAAAACAAATGCTGGAGAGGATGTGGAGAGAGGGGAACTCTCCTACATTTCTGGTGAGAATGCATGCTCATACGACCACTCTGGCAAGCCATCTGGCGATTCTTAGAGAAATTAAAGATTGAAATGCCATATGACCCTGTTATTCCATTTTTGGGAATAATCCCCCATACAGCAAAAATTCACCTTGATAGCATAAGCACGACCATGTTCAGAGCAGCACTGTTTACAATAGCAAAGACATGGAATCAACCCAAATGTCCAACGGTTGACAAGTGGATAAGGAAAATGTGGTACATCTATACATTGGCTTACTACTCAGCCATCAAAAATGATGAATTAATGAAATTTTCCGGGAAATGGATGGAATTAGAAACAATTATATTGAGTGAAGTGTCCCAGACACAGAAAATTAAGCAGCTTATGTACTCCCTAATAGGTGGATCTTAGTACTAAACCCACATAGAGACACTCAAAGATAAATCTCTTTAATACCTTCAGTATTTGCAAAGATTATAAACAGGAGGGATGGGGAAGGAGGGCCCTACCAGAAACAGGGAGAGAGGGGACCATATTACAGCAGAGAATATAGGCCACCATCAAAATCTACAAGTAAGTAATGAGAGATCAGGTTAAGTTCACAGACTTTCCTTCCTGATCATTTGCAACTGATGGGGTATGATCTCACCAGTAGTGGCGGGCATGTAGTCTGGCAGATAGAAAGTAACCATTTTGTAAGTGGGAGACTGACCCTCCCACTTCACTGCGTTCTCCTACTTTTATTCCAACTACCTTTGAATATTCTCTAATTTAATATTCTAATTTAACAACTTTTTTATCTCTGGCCAGGGGGTGACATGCAATACCCATCAGGATGGAGCCAAAGGCATTGCGGGAGCAGCAAAACTGAAAAATAAAAATCAACAAATCATAATTCAGAACATCAGAGACTCTATATCAACCATGTAGAATCAGGCCTGCCTAATCTCTCCCCATCCTGAAGCTCAGGGAAATTTGCCAAAGAGGGGGCAGTAAGATTGTAAGAGCACAAGGATGGGAGGAGTAAGAATATACAGGGCCGATACAATCATAATAAGACTTTGCATGACATGTGCAATGACCAACACATTATTGGCCCCTCAAAGTCTAGCATGGACTAAAAGCACTAGGACCTTAGAGGCTAAGAATTAACAGCTACAATAGTGTTCCTATACTTAAGGGGAACACAAGAAAGAGTTCTAGGAAATGCCACTGAGTCATTACACCTTATCAGAGAGGAGGACCCAGAGGAAAGTTTGACATACACATTAAAGGATGCTCCAGGGATGGGAGGCAGGAGGCACTGGAAGATAGAGAAGGAGGCGATAAAGGAAGGGGAAAAGGGGGGAGGGAGTAAGGGGGTCTAGGGAGGGGTGGAGGGAGGGAGGGGACCATGGTACCTATTAAATTTGTATGAGCAAAATAAATAAAAAACAGAACTAAAATAAATAAATAATAAATAAAAATAAATAAAATGGCACCTCAGATTGTTTTCCTGCTTTCAATCTGTAACATAAACTGACTTTTCCTTAGTCTTCAGCTCGTTAGCGCTAACAGATGAATCATAACATTGACTCACACGCCTCTTCTCTTTCAAGATTTCAAACTCTAAGCCTTATTTGCAAACTTCAAATATTAGAAAATTTTGACCTCCATAATTAGATGAGAATTTTTTGAGCAAACTTGAGTTCATTAAGGAAATATATTCAGTATAAATTAGAGAAAGAGGAGAGGAAAAGAGAAGCTTAAGGAAACAATAGTACAGGCTGAAGATATGGCTCAGGGGTTAAGCCTTTGCTGAACATGCAGAAGGTCCTGAGTTTGGATCCTAGATTCCACATAAAAATGCCAGGAAGAAATGGAGGAGGCCTATACTTCTGCCCTAGAAGGCAGAACCTGTGAAACTCCAGAACAAAGCAAATAGGAGGTAGAAGCAATCTAGGATGATTCTTGAACCTCCACAGCCACACTCAGTGTTCTCTGCTAAACAGAGAAATACACATAGATACCCACAAGCATCTACACAGACACACAAACATGTATGTGCATGTGTATGTATGAGAACCTCTATTACTTTATCTTTTTAGTGGAGAACATACACTATGTGTATGTGAACAATATGCATGTAATATAACATATATATTCAACATAATATAAATATATTAAAACAAGTATTTGTGTATATAATACATCTCTACATATATATTTAATATGCTCACTTGCATAAATGTGTGAGCAAAAATATATGTTATGATGAAATACTATTTTCTACTTGATTATTTATTTTAATCCCTGGTTGTCTATTTTATATTTTAGTAGATATAGTTAATTATTTCTTCGATATATTTACTCATTACTAATTGCAGAAGTATTATCATCTCAGAAAAGATTGTTAACATGCAGTATCTTATTAAAAGCCTTGTTCTTAGTATTATATGATCATTATTCAAAATCAAAGGAAGATTTTATATCCATATTAAAGATTGAGAAACTTTTAACAACTGTGAAAGTCAAGCAATTGGACAGAGGGAATAGCATTCTGTTATAGGCAATGCTCTATAGAAATCATGCTTATCACTCACACTGAAGATTAATGACAAGCATAAAGTTTTTATTTTAATTAATTTTTTTCTACTTTCACAAGCATATTGTGTATCCATCCCAGCATCCCTCTCTCCTTCCCTCTTCCCATACCCTTCTTTCCCTTCTGCCTGCATGCTTCAGTGGACTTCAGGGTTCACTCTGGCTTGTACTCCTGTGGGAGTTCAGGCCTCTGTAGTGTAACAAATTACCTCTCTTCATGAAATCCAGAGATAATGTTTTGAAGAACTAATAAGAATCCACTGGAAGAGGTCAGAAACATTCAAAAGAAAATACAAGTATGCTTGCATAAACATGAGAAATTGCTAGAGAATGAAAATGTCATTCCACTTGCATACTGACTATTTATATAGGTAACCCTTAAAAATAGCTGAGTGGTACACCAAGTGCTTGTAAATCTTGGCATATGTCTTTGATGATTTCCAGGCTCTGTATCACTGATTCCACCAGTAAAAGTTAGTTTGATTAGGCCATGGTTTCTGGGCTAGCTCTTTAAGGCCAGATTATATCTCAGGCAAGGCAGATATACTTGCCATTTAACAAAAGGTAGCACCACTGGGATATTCTGCTTAGAGACATGAGCACAAGAAAGAATTGAGTGAGTCACATTACAGTTTGGGGAACAGCAGTGTAAAGGATGACTTGAGAAGCAATGCGTATATTTCTAGATCATAAGATTGGTATTTTTAATTTCTAAGGAGGTAATTTGATATTAACCCTTTAGCTCAGACTCATTTTACAACATTAAGACTTAAGTCTTTATCCCTTCAGTGATCTTGACCTTGATTCACTCCCTCTTTCATTGTTGTACTGCCTAGGAGAGTGATGAATCATAACACAAACCAAATAGATCCAAAGGGAGACTTATCATTCTTTATAAAAGTAAGGGAAACATATGTACAATGATCAAAGCACTTATGCCAAGGAGTGTGGAACACTTTTTTTTACATTAACATCAGGTTTCTTCAGGTTCTGGCAAAATTCTACCAGTCATGCAAATGAATATAGGACTTCAAAAAAGGGTAAGTCATAAAGGGAAAAAGAGAGTCAGAAAGTACATGATACGTGTGGACACATAATGAATAAATAGGCCTGAAAGTGGACTTTGATATTTTTGCCTTCTAACTAATTCAGTATTCTCATTTTAGTACAGCACATGCACATTCCTGTCATTTTTCAGATGTCTTCAAAAGTATTCTTTTTCTTTAAAATGCAAAAAGAGACTAATTTTAGAATCATATTTTTAAGGGTTTGTTCTGCAGTTCAGTCTATCTGATGCATCTCCATTATTCATAAGTCTATCTGTAATTTAATCTAGATTCAAGATATTCATTTGCCTTTTCTTTGAATTTACAGAATATTTTTGTTATTTGCTTGGATGTATGGTATCCCCTCACAAGGACGATGTGTTGAAAGTTGTTATCTCATACAGCCCTCATTGGCTGTCTTTTGAGAAGTAATTGAGTTGCAGAGGATCTACTTTCATGATGAAACTAATCCTTCAGTGGATTCATGATTCCATGACACATTGAGAAGTGCTGGAAGCTTCCAGAGCTTAGAGACAGGGCTTGAACCTGGTATAACATGCAACACCATCCTCAAAGCCCAGGAATAAGGGGACCAATGGGCCATGGAACAATGGCTTTGAACCAAAATCTATTCTTCCTCCCTTAAGTTGCTTTACCCTGTTTTATCCTACTGAAGAAAAATGAACATTTTCATTATGAAATACCATTAAGGGAAAATTATTGTTTAAAATTGCTTGTGTGTGTATGTGTGTGTGCATGTATGTGTGTATACTTGTATTAATGTGTGTGTATATGTTTGTAAATGCAGAGCCAGAACATCACCTCTGATGTCATTCCTCAGATACCTTTCAACTTACTTTGAAACAGTTCTCTCACTGGCCTGGAATCTATCTAATTAGAATAGGTTTGCTCACCAGCAAATCCCAGGGATCCACCATTTCGGCCTCTCTGTTGCTGTGATCACAAATGTGTACCATAATGCCTGATATCTCTTTTTTCTGTGGGTTCTTGAAAATTAACTCGGGTCTTCATGCTTGCAAGGGAAGCATTTGACTAACTGAGGCCATGTTCTAAGTTTCTGTGTTCCATGTGAAGGAAATTGGTAAGTGAAATAAAGCAGATAAAGAAAAGTAAATGATACATGTCATCTTTTAAAAGCAGATACTAAAAATGCTGAACTAGATGTAGAATAGTGATTTACAGCATTTGGGAAAGAGCAGTTTATTTACTGATTATGAAGAGAGACAGAAGGAACAATTCTTTTGATCAACAGCATAGCTGAGCCATTAGGTAATAACACTATACCATGCATTAATGTTTAACTAAATGAAAACTCTAAACCTGAAATTTGACAATTGGAATTAATTGCTATGAATGGTAAAATACATATATTTTATCACCAAACAGCATAAACTATTGTGGGTTTGTCAAAAATTTTTTAAAAGGACAGAAATATCAAGGAACCTTATTTCATAATTGTCCATTCTATATGTTTACATAATCAAGAGCTACCTAGTAAATCATAGATTAACAATATGTAATTAGAAGTACATTTGAATTTAAGATTCCAGATATATTCAAGCAGTGGCACAATTCCTTTGTACCCATTATTTTAGTTCATATGTGCACTTGAAGGGTAGATTTTGTGACACAGAAAATATTGGTAATGTTTAGACTCATTTTTGAATGACACAAGTAAGGGTAGGCACAACAGACATGAAGTGGGTAGAGGTCTAAAATACTGCTAAATAACCTCCAATATACAGGATAGAAACTCAAAAATTTTATTCAGCCCAAAATTACAGCAGTACTAGTACTGAGAAAGTCTGTTTTCTTTCTGCCCTGGACTCCAGACCATAGTGGACACCCTGCTCCTCAGAATTCAACAGAGTCCAAAGAAAACCCAGAAAACAGACTAGAGGATCAACACCATATATCTGAGTTCTTTTAAAATCATCCCATTATATGGGAAAGAATCTTCACATCAACTGTAAGATAAATAAACCCTTTTTACCAGACAGTCACTCTCAACTATTAGTCAGAATAGTTTAACATTTCCATATAGCTCATCCAAAAACTCATACAACTTCAGTGTCTACACCATTCACCCTCACATATTCACATAACATCAAGGAAATAAGCCTAAAAAGTCACTATCATTTTAATCTTCAATCTCTATCTACTAAACCAACTTAACTGATATACTCACAGTCCAATAGGAAATAACATCAATTTAAGAAATAACACCAACACCAGAGAGGTAAATCCAACTACAAGGCAAAGACCAGCAAAAACTGCTAAAGTGTAGTAATACTGTTTAATTCAGTCAGCCAAACACACATACACACAAACAAAAAGAAGGACCTAAGAGATAAAACAAGAGCACAGAACAAGTGCATGAGAAACAAAAACCAAGATGACAAATCTCCTACAAAAAGAACCAACCCCATAATGATGGAATCCAACCAGAACAAACTCATAGAAAATAGCCAAGAAAGCCAAACCCAAGATTATGATTTTCAAAGCCTAATCTTTACTATGATCAAAACAATGGAAGAGGAAATCCAGGAGGAGTTAAAAAACCACAAAAACCATTTTGAACAGGAACAAAACAGGTACTTGGAGGAAATGAGAACAGCAGTTGAAGAAACAAAAATAGGCATAGAGCAAATTAAACAATCTCAAGCAGGGTTTAAACTCAGGTTAAAACACAAGCTATCTACAACCCAGAACTCAACAGAGAGTCTTATCAGCAGAACTAATGAAGCAGAAAATAGAATATCAGATCTTGAAGATAAAGTGGAAGAACTAGCCATTTCAATTGAAGAGGTTGTTAAAACCAAAAAAATACCTGAGAGGAATATTCAAGAGTTACAGGACACCTTGAAGAGGCCTAACATGTGCATTCATGGAGTACCAGAACAAGAATTGCAAAATATCACACCAGAGGAAATTTTTCAAATTATCATAACGGAAAACTTCCCACATTTAAAGAAAGAGAAGCCCATCCAAATACAAGAGGCATTCTGCACCCCCAAAAATATGACAAAAATAGAAACTCCCCTCAGCAAATAATAGTCAAAACACTACACATATAAGACAAAGAGAACTTTCTGAGAGAGAAAAAGAAAACAAGTCAGTTTTAAAGGTAAACCTATGAAAAATAACAAATGATTTTTCAATGGAAACAGTAAAAGCCAGAAGAACTTGGAGAAACTGATCCAAGAACTGAATAAGGACAAATATCAACCAAGGCTGATATACCCAGCAAAATTACCAGTCATGATCTAGGGTGAAAGAAAAATTTTCTACCATAAAGACAACTTGAATGAAAGCTTATATAACTGTAACAGTTACTCTTTACTATTGCTGTGAGAGAGCACCCAAAGTCAAGTAACATAAAGGAGAAAGGGAGGTTTATTCAGCATATGGTTCCAGAGGGAAGGTACAGTCTCCCGAAGCAGAGACAGCATGGCTGGCTGGCCAAAGCTGGAGGAGGCTAAGTCATCACAGACATCTTGGAAGCTGAGAGCTGCAGACTGCTTGCAGCAAAGGCAGACTTTTCCTGGAGTTAGGATGGTACTAATCCACCTCAAGGCCCACCCCTTGTGACTGCCTTCCTCCAGCAAGGCTCTACCTCTCAAGGTGCCATGACCTGGCCAAACACATGAGACTGTGGGGGACACATTTCAAACCATGACAATAACCACCAAACCAGGCTTTAAAAATGCTAGAAAATATTTCCAAGCTTGAAGAAAAGAACAAGCATATCCAGGAAGACAGAAAGGAAGTATAATACAAGCTAAATAATACACTTATGAAAGCTACTAAAGACAAAAATGTTAGGAATGAAAAGTAATTTCTCCATTATAAACCAATCAAAAGACACAGATTATAAACATGGATTGGAAATCAAAACCTATCTATCTGCTACCTTTACAAACACATCTCACCACAAAAAAATAGGTACATTCAAAAATAAAAATCTGGTCAAAAATTCTTCAAGCTAATGGAACCAGGAAAAAAAAACAGGGGTATCAATATTCTAGCTGACAAAGTGAACTTCAAACCATAGAAAATCATAAGAGACACAGAAAAATACTACATTTTAGTCACAGGAACAATTCACCAGGAAGACTTAATAATACTGAACATATATACACCTGATATGGGATCCACCACATTCATTAAGCAAAAGCTACAACTTATAAAACAATAAATCAATCCCAAAGTGATGATACTTGGAGTATTTCAATACCCCATTCTCAAAATGGGATAGATCAATAGGCCAAAATCTCAACAGAGACACATTGGAACTAAGTCAAACCCTTACTGAAATGGACCTAACAGATTTCTGTCAAACCTTCCATCTGAGCACCAAGGAATACACATTATTCTCAGCAAACCATGGAACTTTCCCCAAAATAAACCACATATTGGGCTACAAAACAAATCTACACATACACACGTAAGTTGAAATTATAGCCTGTATACTATCAGACCACCATGGTCTAAAGCTTGACATCCACAACACAACACAACAAATAGAAGAAAATACACTAACACTTGGAATCTAAACACTATGATCCTGAATGAGAAATGGGTCCAGAAAGAAATCAAAAATAAAATTCAAGATTTCCTATAAACAAATGATAATGAAAATATAACACATCAAAATCTCTGGGACACAATTAAAGCTGTCCTAAGAGGTAAGTTTATAGTCCTTAATGCATATATAAAAAAATGGAAACATCCAAACTAAATAATTTAGCAATGTGGCATAAATCATTAGAGACACAAAAGCAATCTAATCCCAAAAGCAGTAGAAGAGAAAAGATAAGCAAAATCAGGGGAGAAATATCCAAAATTGAAATAAGGAAACCAATTCAAAGAATCAACCAGAGGAAAAGCTGGTTCTTTGAAATAATCAATAAGATTGATAGACCCTTGTAGGAGGAACAAGACAAGGAAAGCCTGTATTGTCTGAAATGGGCCTCACATGCTCAAATGCAACTTCCTCAAACTAGAACCTGCCCCTGTCCCTGATGCTGATGTCAAACCACCTGACCGAGAGGACCAACCTAGACAGGACAATGCAGCAAAAGCTCCGCTGGAATCTAAGGGATGTTGGGTGAGTGGTACATAGGAAAGCCCAATATCCGCAATAAAGGAGCCTGCTTTGTCATTTGCCTGACTTCTGGAGTCTGTGCTGTTGACTCCGTGCCTCCTAATCCATGCCCCCAGGGTCTCTGCAGTGCCTGAGACTGCAACACACCCCTATCTAAATTAACCAAAATCAAGAGAGAAGAAACCCAAATTAACAAAATTAGAAAAGAAAATGGAGTTATCACAACTGATACCCAAGAAATTCAGAGAATTATAAGGTCACATTTCATAAATTTTACTCAATGAAATTTGATAACCAGAAAAAATGAGTGAATTTCTGAATAAGCCCAACTTACCTAAATTGAATCAGGAAGTTTTGAATTATTTAAATAGTCCTATAACAAATGAGGAAATTGATGAAGTAATGTCCAATCTTCCCACCAAAAAATGGATTCAGCACAGAATTCTACCAGGCATTTAAAGAATAACTAACACTGCTATTACTTAAAATATTCCATGAAATAGTGAAGGGAAGAAACACTTCCAAATTCTTTCTATGAAGCTAATATCATACTAACTCCAAAACCTAATAAAGATATACTCCAAAAAGAAAACTAAAGGCCAATCGCTTTATGAACACAGATGTAAAGATTCTCAACAAAATCTTAGCAATCGGATTCACAAACATGTCACATCGTTCACTGTGATCATGTAGATTTATCCCAGGCACACAAGATTGGCTCAACATATGCAAATCAATAAATTTCATCCATTATACTACCCAAACAAAGTAGCAAGTTATAAAATGCAAGACCACATGATAATCTCAATATATGAAGAAAGAAGCTTTTGACAAGATCCAACATCCATTTATGATCAAAACAATAGACACAGAATGGAAGGAACATATCAACATATAAAAGCTGTATACAACAAGCCAACAGCAAGGCTTATACTCAGTGGGGAAAAACTTGAACCATTCCTGCTTTGATCAGGAATTAGACAAGGCTGTCCACTCACACCACTTCTACTCAGTATTGAATTTGAAACCTTAGCTAGAGCCATAAGGCAAGAGAGGGAGATAAAAGGGATTCAAATCAGAAAAGAAGAAATCAAGGTATCTCTATTTGCATATGACATGATCGTAAACCTCAGTGATCTTAAAACCTCCACCAGGAAACTCCTGGAACTAATACATAATTTCAGCAAAGTGGCAGATTACAAAATAAATGTGTAAAAATCAGTGGCCTTCCTGTACACCAAGAATGAAAATGTGAAAAATCCTAAGAGAGATAATCCCATTTACTATAGTCCCTAAAAAATTAAATACCTTGGTATAAATCTAACCAAAGAAATGAGAGAGTTTTATAATGAAAACTTATCACCCTAAAGAAAGAAGTTACAGAAGACACCAGAAGGTGGAAAGACCTCCCATGTTCCTGGATCAGAAAAATCAACATCATAAAAATGACCATCCTACCAAAAGCAATAATGAGATTCAACACTATAACAATCAAAATCCCAAAGCAATTCATTAAAGAAACTGACCAAATAATCTCAAAATTCATATGGAAGCACAAAAGGCCCAGGATAGAAAAACAACCTTGAGTAACAAAAACACTGCTGGAAATATCACCATACTGAACCTTAGTCTATACTACAAAGCCATAGTAATAAAAACATCCGGCGCAGCCTCCGGCTTTGCCCCCAGCCCCCTCCGTGCCGAACCCCGACCAGCACCCAGGTGAGAGAGAGCCCCTCCCAGCCCAGCCCCCTATCCTGGAGCCGAGCCACCCGGCCAGCAGCACCCGTGCCCAGCCGCCAGCTTAGCCTCCGGGGCCCCGCCCCATACACCAGCCCCTCGTGCCCTCCCACCCCCGTGCCCCTCCGCACCCCCCCCCCAGGTCGCAGGTGAAGAATTCTGCCATCAACATCAGACCCTTTGCCTCTCTGGCCCACCGGGGACCTACGCACGTGGTCCACGGAAGACACACTGCTACTCAGAATTCAATAGAGTCCAAAGGAAACTCAAGCAAAACTCTAAGGAACAAAGGGAACACAGGCCATACATCTGGACTTCACTACAACCATTGTATCACATGCACGAAATTCTTCACATCCAGCCCAAAGATAAGTAAACTTTTTCTTTTATTTTCTCTCACCTTACTGATCCTTTCTAGTATCAATGCTGTAGGTCAGCTTCCTCATACAGCCACCCCAAAAACATACAACTCCAGGGAGTAAAAACATCCTTGTACTGGCTCAAAAACAGAAATGTAATTCAATGGATAAAGGTTGAAGATCCATGTATAAGCCCACACGATTACAGCCATTTGATCTTTGATGAAGGGGCCCAAAAATTTCATTGGAAAAAGAAGAGCATCTTCAAAAAATGGTGCTGGCAAAACTAGATATACACATGCAGAAGATTAAAACTGGACCCGTACATGTCACCATACAGAAAAATCAACTCCATACAGATCAAGGACCTCAATATTAGGCAAGAGACTATAAAAACTCTAGGTGAAAGAGTAGCGAACTCCCTTTCAGCTGATTGGGCTAGGCCAAGAGTTCCTAAACAGAAATCCAATAGCATAGGTACTAGAACCAACAGTCAACAAATGGGATCTTATGAAATTAAAGAGCTTCTGTTCAGCTGAAGAGACAAAAAGACAACCCACAGAATGGCAGAAAATCTTCACCAACCACATGTCTGATAGAGCTCCCTATCCAGAGTACACAAAAAACTTAAAAAACTAAACACCAAAGAGATAAACAGCTCAATTGAAAAATGGGTCTCAGAATGCAAAAGAATTTTTCCAGGGGCAAAATTGAAATGTTTAACAAGCATCTTAAAAAATGTTTCATGTCACTAGAAACAGGGAAATGCAAATCAAAACCGTTCTGAGATATCATCTCATCCTGGTCAGGATGGCAAAAATCCACAACACAAACAAAACCAAATGCTGGAGAGGATGTTGTGAGAAAGGAACTCTCATTTATTGCTGGTGGGAATGCTGGCTTATACAACCACTCTGGCGAATAGTATGGCAATTTCTAAAAAAGTTAAAGATTGAAATGCTATATGACCCTGCTATATCACTACTGGGAAGAATCCCCCATAAGGCAGCAATTCACTACAGTGACACAAGCACAGCCATGTTCATTGCAGCACTATTTATAATAGCAAAGTCATGGAATCAACTCAAATGGCCAACAGTTGATGAACAGATAATGAAAATGTGGTACATTTTTACAATGGAATGCTACTTAGTCATCAAAAAAGATGAATTAATGAAATTTGCTGAGAAATGGATGGAATTAGAAAAACTTATATGATTGAAGTATCCCAGATACAGAAAGTAAGACACTATATGTTCTCTCTAATAAATGGATCCTATTTCCAAACCTACTTAAATACATATTAAAAGGTATATCTCTGTAATACCCACTATAATAGCAAAGGATTATAAACAGGAGGTAAAGAGAAAGAGAACCTCAAAAAAAAAAAAAAAAAGAGAGAGAGAGAGATTGGGAATCATGCTTCAGTAGAGAAAATAGGCCTTGATGAAGTATTGCCTGTAAGTAGGTAGACATCTGGTGTAGCTCACTCTCACTTCCTGTCCTGGTTACTTGCAACTGAACAGGTTTGGTCTCACCAATCAGGAAGGGTATAGGGATTGGCAGACAGACAGTAACCATCCCGCAAATGGGACACTCACCCACTTCCAACTGCTGTGTCCTACTTCTATTCTTCCATCTACCTTTGAGTCTCCTCTTATATTAAGATCTTCACTCTTTTATCTTTGGTTAAGGGAACTTCCATAACAATTAGCATGTAGCCAAGAGTGATGCACCAAAAGCAAAACTGAAAACAACAAACCATAATTCAGAACACCAAAAATCCTATATCATTTTATTTATTTATTTATTTATTTATTTATTTATTTATTTATTTATTTATTTATTTTTCCGCTCATACAAAGGTAATAGGTACCCCTGTCCCCTTCCTCCCTACACCCCTCCCTGGACCTCCCTGATACCTCTTCCCTTTTCCCCTTTCTTTCCTCCCTCCCTCCCTTTCTCCCAGTCCCTCCTCCCCCCATGTCTGAAGCATCCTTATACATCTTTATACATCTTTAAAATCCTTATACATCCTTAATGAAAGAAGAAAATGTGTATGTCAAACTTTCCTCTGGGTCCTCCTCTCTGATGAGGTGTAAGGACTCGGGCATTTCCTACAACTCTTTCTTGTGTTCCCCTTAAGTATAGGAACACTATTGTGACTGTTAATCCCTTGCTTCTAAGGATCCTAGTGCCTTTAATCCATGCTAGATTTTGAGGGGTCAATGATATGTTGGTCATTGGCACAGATCATGCAGAGTCCTATTATAATTGTTTCAGCCCTAAATTGTGAGGAGTATCTTGCATATCATGACTCCTTCCATCCTTGTGCTCTTACAATCTTACTGCCCCCTCTTCCACAAATTTCCTTGAGCTTCAGGATGGGGAGAGATTAGGCAGGGCAGATTCCAGGTCAAAAACCCTATACTATACACCTGGAACCAGACCTACCAAATCTCTCCCCATGTGAAAACTCAGGGAACCTTAAGCAACAGGGGGCGGCAAGATTGTATAAGCCTAAAGATGAGGAGGATCACCACTGACATGCAAGATACTCCACACAAGTTGCAGCAGCCAGATTTGGACTTTGCCTGATCTGCACAATGGCTGACATGTCAAAGACCCCCCCTCCCAAAGTCTAGCATGGATCGCAGAGGAGAAGGCTTCAGGCAGTAGTATACTTAGAGGCAAGGGACTAAACAGTCATAATAAAGATCCCATATTAATGGGGAGATCAAGGAGCTCTAGGCTTTGCCACTGAGTCATGAACCCTCATTAGAGGATTCAGAGGGAGGTTTGACTTTTACATAAAAGGATGCTCCTGGAGAGGAGGAGAGAAGGAGGTGTGAAAGGAAGGGGGGAAAGGAAGGAGAATGCAATGGGGAATGATGAGAGAGGAGGGGAGGAAGAGGATGGGTGTACCTATTGAGCTTGTATGGTTAGGAAAAATATAAAGCATGGGAGAAAAAAATAAAGAAAAGAAAATCTGTTTTTTCTTTTAAGGGAAATAATTTTGATGAAATTTAACAGTAAATCATAAATAAAGAAGAAAATAAGGCTTTTCAAGACTGTTTCTGAAGTAGATATTACATTGACAAATATGATAGGTGAACCATAATATCCAAATTGCAGTTGCCTGTATTGATTATTACATACAAATGCAACGCACAAAATGCATCTATTAAACAAATTTTCAGTATATGTATAGCATATATCTTAAATTTCCACTGTGGTAATAATATAGCATGATCTCATCATTTTTAAAATTTGAATTATTCAATTTAATATTGTTAATTTCCAGTCCAAATTCTATAGATCAGATCACAAAATTTCATTCATTTTAAACAACTAGAGCTCTACTAATGTTGAACAACCTAAATGTTCCCTTTATAGAATTCCCTAGCAACATCATTTTATTCTTTTCTTCTAATGGTGGGGCTATTTTCAATACTTTTAATTTGGTCTCTAACCCCATGCCATTGAATGATGTCATCCACATTTAGAATGAGTCTTCCTTACTCAGTTAAACCTCTCTGTAAAAGGCCCTCACAGAAACACATAGATATGTGTCTCCCAGGTGATTCCAAATCCAGGTGAAATGAGAATGAAGCTTAATCATCACAAGTGTAAAATAGAGAGCTTATGCCTCTATAATTAATATTATTAGTTTCTGAATAAGGATTTGTGGCTAATTGAATATATCTTCATCTCTGTTCATTTAAGTGATATATATTGAATCCCCAATACCCCTTATATATGTAAGAAGTTCAAAATAATTAGATTTTAAAATATTGAATTTACGACATTCATGTTCTAGTGGGAGAACCAAACAATAAGATAAGCAAAATATGATGTTCAAAATATAATGATAAAGAAAAATAAAGCGACAAACAATTGTAAAATATTGAAGTATGGTAAAAATTATACCTGAATTTTGAGAAAAAACTGAAGAGAATAATGGAATATGTATTTCCATAATTAGATGATGCAGATAATAATGTTAAATCATTCATGGATTATAAACAATAGGAAACATAATACAAAGGGAATGACAAAATGCATTGGAATTGGCATTGAGCAATTAATGAACAAGAAGGAAGCAATTGAGATTACATGCAAATGATCAGAGATCAAAGAAAGAAATGATGTCCATTATATGGATTAAAATCAGAAAAATAGTACTTTGAATATGTTTCCTGATTGCCCTCATATGACCCCCTAAGACATCACACTTGATCGTAACAATGAATATTTTTGATTAATGGTTTCCTGCTTTGATCATTAGTTTCCTCAGAAGTCTGCATACATTTTTCTTTAAGTGTCTTTAAAACTACTGTTATCGTTCACCAGATTAATACAATATGTGATGTACTTTAACATGTTCCCCTTATCAAAACCACATAGTTTTTTTTAATTAAGTTAAGGTGCTCTTGTTCTATCATATGTCTCTTTTAGGCATGTTTAAATCACATATCTGATAGGAGACTAGTAGGAAAATATGCAGTATTTTTAAAATCAACAGTAAAATACCGTGGAAGTAGAGGAAGATTGGACAAAAAATTTGAATGACCATTTGGCCCAAGAAGATATAGATGGGCCTGGAGATGTGGCTCAGGGGTTAAGCCTCTGTCTTGCAGGCAGAAGGTCCTGAGTTCGGATCCTAGACCCCACGTGTAGACGCCAGGCCGAAGTGGGGGTGGCCTGCGTTTCTGGTCCTGGTAGGGCAGAGCCTGTGAAGGAGGTGATGGAGGTGGTCCGTGGTGGTTCCTGGATTCGTCCGTGGTTCTAGACACATCTACACACACACACACACACACACACACACACACACACGCACAGTTGAATAAATGAAAAAATTAAATAAAGAAGATACAGCTTTTTCTCCCTCCCGAACCTCCCTGTCTGCCATCCCCAGGTGAGTCTGCCCAGCCCCAGACCCCCAGGTCTCCCGTGTCCCAGCGGCACCCAGGCTGCCTCGGGCTTCGGCCTGGGACGAACCCCAGGCCCCAGCCCCTTTCTTCCTCCCACCCTCCTGTCGGACCAACTGGACAGGACTTGCTCACATTCCTCCATCCCGGGAGCTTGGGTGAGCCACTAAGCCAAGTCCCAGGTCCCAGGTGAAGAATTCTGCCATCAACATCAGCCCCCCTGCCTCTCTGGCCCCCCGGGACCCACGCAAGTGGTCTACAGAAGACACACTGCTACTCAGAATTCAGTAGAGTCCAAAGAAAACTCAAGCAAAGTTCTAAGCATTAAAGGCCGTACATCTGAAAACCTCTACAATCATCCTATCACATGGGAGAGATTCTTCACATCCAGCCCAAAGATAAGTAAACCTCCTTATTTTTCACCTTATTGTTCCTTTCTAATATTAATCACTGTAGATTAACTTTTCCATACAGACACCCCAAAAACATACAACTACAGGGAGTACACCATTCACTCTCACATATCACCAAAATACTACATCGTAAAAGTGCACTACCATACTAATATTCACCCCCTGTCTACTTAACCTGACTTAACTGATGTACTAACAGCCTAATAGCCTCAACTAGGAAATAAAAATATCAAAAGGCAAACACAACACCAAGGCAAGCACTAGTAATAACTGTCTAAGTGTAGTAATATCAACTAAATCAGTTCAGTCAAAAACACACAGAAACTGAAAAGCCCTAGAAGAGAAAACAATAATGCCCAAGTCAAAGTGCAGATACATGAGAAACAAAACCCAAGAAGACCAATCTTCCACCACAGAATTAACCCCTTAATGATGGATTCCAACCAGGACAAATTCACAGAAAACAGCCAAGAAAGCCAGACTCAAAACAACGAATTTCAAAGTATGATCATTACCATGATTAATACTATGAAAGAGGAAATCCAAGAAGAGTTAAATATCCGCATCAACCACTTGGAACAGGAACACAACAGGCATTTGAAGGAGTTGAGAAAAACAGTTCAAGAAACAAAAATAAGCATAGAGCAGTTAAAAGAGTCCCCGGCAGAGTTTAAAAGTGAACTAAAAGACAAGTTATCTTCAACCCAAAGCTCAACAGAGAGTCTTATCAGCAGAACTAACAAAGCAGAAAATAGAATTTCAGATCTTGAAGAGAAAGTGGGAGAATTAAATAGTTCGATGGAAGAGATTGTTTTTTTTAACATTTTTATTATTATTTCCGCTTATACAAACTTAGTAGGTAGACCAGTTCCCTCCCCCTTCCTCCTCCCCCTGAACCCCCTGCTTCCCTTCCTTCCCTCCCGGTCTCCCAGTGCCTCCCCAACTCCCAGAGAGTCCTTTATTCTGTATGCCTAACTCTCCTCTAGGTCCTCCTCTCCCATGACATACAAGGACCCAGTGGCATTTCCCTGAACCCTTTCTCGTGTTCCCCTTAAGCATAGGAACACTACTGTGGCTGTCAATCCCTTGCCTCCAAGGATCTTGGTGCCTTTAGCTGATGCTACACTTTGTGAGGTCAATAGTGTGTTGGACATTGCGCAGGGCATGCAAAGTCCAATTATGATTGCTTCAGCCCTAACTAGTGTAGAGAATCTTCAGATCATTGCTTCTCCCATCCTTTTGCTCTTACAATCTTACCGCCCCCTCTTCCGCAAATGTCCCTGAGCTTCATAATGGGAGGAGATTAGGCTGGCTTAGTTCTATGTGGTTGATATAGAGTCTCTGAAGTTCTGGATTGTGGTTTGTTGATTTTCTTTTGCAGTTTTGCTGCTCCTGCAATGCCCTTCACTCCATCCTGATGGGCACTGTATGTCACCCCCTGGTCAGAGACAAAAACTATTAAACTGGAGTCTTGTTATAATAGCACATTCAAGGGTAGAAGTAATAAAAGCAGGAAACCTCAGTGAGGGAGGGGTCAGTCACCCATTTGCAAAATGATTAACTTTCATCTGCCAGACTATGTGCCTTCCCCATCTGGTGAGATCATATGCCCTCATTTGTACATGATCAGGAACGAACATCTGTGAACTTAACCAGGTGTCACATTACTTACTTGCATTCCTTGATGGAGGCCTATTTTCTCTGCTATAACATGGTCCCCTCTCTTCTTGTGTCTGGTATGGCCCTCCAACCCCATCCCTCCTGTTCATAATCCTTGCAATTACTATAGGTAATACATAGATTTACCTAACAGTGTCTCAAGATGGGCTGGGTGAGTTTGGTACTAGGAGCCACCTATTAGGGAGTACATATGGCGCTTAACTTTCAGGGTTTGGGATACTTCACTTAATATAATTGTTTCTAATGACATCCATTTCCCAGCAAATTCCAGTAATTCATCATTTTTGATGGCTGAGTAGTGCTCCATTGTATAGATGTACCACAGTTTCCTTATCCACTCGTCAAGTTTGGACATTTAGGTTGATTCCATGACTTTGCTATTGTAAACAGTGATGCTATGAACATGGTCGTCCTTGTGCTATGGAGGTGAACCTCTGCTGCATGGGGGTTATTCCCAAAAGTGGAATAGCAGGGTCTTATGGCATTTCAATCTTTAATTGCTTTAAGAATCTCCATACGGCTCACCAGAGTGGCTATATGAGCCTGCATTCCCACCAGCAATGTAGGAGAGTTCCCCTCTCTCCACATCCTCTCCAGCACTTGTTGTTGTTTGTATTGTGGATTTTTGCCACCCAGACCGGGGTGAGATGATATCTCAGGGAGGTTTTGATTTGCATTTCCCTGATGGCTAAGGAAGTGGAGCATGTTTTCAGATATTTGTTAGATATTTTAATTTCATTTCTACTGAAGTTTCTTTTAAGATCCCGGGGCCATTTTTTAATTGGGCCATTGGTTTCCTTGGTGTTTAGTTTTCTAAGTTCTTTGTGCACTCTGGACAGTAGAGCTCTATCAGATATGTAGTTAGTGAAGATTTTCTCCCATTCTGTGGGTTGCCTTTGAGGTCGTGTTACAATCTCTTTACTGAACAGAAGCTCTTTAATTTCACAAGATCCCAACTGTTGAGAGTTCGTAGCAGTGACTGTGCCTTTGGATGTCTGTTTAGGAAATGTTGGCCTAGCCCAATCAGCTCAAGGGAGTTCCCTATCCTTTCAACTATGATTTTTGTAGTCTCTGGCCTGATATCAAGGTCCTTGATCCATATGGAATTAAGTCTTGTACATGGTGACCAGTATGAGTCCAGCTTTAATCTTCTGCATGTGGAGATCCAGTTTTGCCAGCACCATTTGTTGAAGATGCTGTTCTTTTTCCATTGATTTCTTTGGGCCCCTTTGTCAAAGATCAAATGGCTGTATTTTTGTGGGCTTATATCTGGGTCTTCAACCCTTATCCATTGATTTTGTGTGTCTATTTTGGAGCCAGTACCAGGCTGTTTTTATAACTATGGATTTGTAGTATAGACTAAGGTTTGGTATGGTAATACCTCCAGCAGTGCTTTTGTTACTCAGGATTGTCTTTGCTATCCTGGGTCTTTTGTGCCACCATATGAATTTTGAGATTATTTGGTCAACTTCTTTAAGGAATTGCTTTGGGATTTTAATTGGTATAGCATTGAATTTGTATATTGCCTTTGCTAGGATGGTCATTTTTACAATGTTGATTCTGCCAATCCAGGAACAAGGGAGGTCTTTCCACCTTCTGGTGTCTTCTGCAATTTCTTTCTTCAGGGTTTTAAAGTTTTCATTGTAAAGGTCTTTTACCTCCCTGGTTAGGTTTATACCAAGGTATTTCATTTTTTTAGGGGCTACTGTAAATGGGATTGTTTCTCTCAAGGCTTTTTCACTTCTTTCATTCTGGGCATATAGGAAGACCTCTGATTTTTGCACATTTATTTTGTATCCTGCCACCGTGATGAACTTCTCAATTAGTTCCAGAAGCTTCCTGGTGGAGTTTTGGGATCACTCAGTTATAAGATCATGTCATCTGCAAATAGGGATAGCTTAACTTCTTCCTTGCCGATTTGAATCCCTCTTATGTCCCTTTCTTGTCTTATGGCTTCAGCTAAGAGTTCAAGTACAATATTGAATAGAAGTGGTGAGAGTGGACAGCCTTGTCTAGCTCCTGATTGAAGTGGGAATGCTTCCAATTTTTCCCCATTGATCATAATCCTTGGTGTGGGCTTGTTGTATACAGCTTTTATTATATTGATAAAGGTTCCTTCCATTCCTACTGTCTCTAGCGTTTTGATCATAAAAGGCTGTTGGATCCTGTCAAAGGCTTTTTCTGCATTTACAGAGAGTATCATGTGGTCTTGGTCTTTGTACTGGTTTACATGATGAATTACATTTATTGATTTGCATATGTTGAACCAACCTTGTGTGCCTGGGATGAAGCCTACTTGGTCACTGTGAATGATCTTTTTGATATGTTTTTGAATGGGATTTGCTAAGACTTTGTTTAGAATCTTTGTTTCTGTGTTCATCAGAGAGATCGCCCTATAGTTTTCTTTTTTAAGTGAATCTTTATTAGGTTTTGGGATTAAGACGATATTAGCTTCATAGAAGGAATTTGGTAGTGTTCCTTCCTTTGCTATTTGATGTAACAGTTTAAGGAGTATTGGTGTTATTAACTCCTTAAATGTCTGGTAGAATTCTATGCTGAATCCATCTGGTCCAGGACATTTTTTGGTGGGAAGATTTGAGATTGCTTCTTCAATTTCCTTATTATATGTTATCGGGCTATTGAAGTAATTCACAACTTCCTGATTCAATTTAGGTAGGTTGTGTTTACTTAGAAATTCATCCATCTCTTTTGTGTTGTCAAACTTCACTGAGTCCATGTTTTTGAAATATGATGTTATAATTCTCTGGATTTCTTGGATATCAGTAGTGATAACTCCATGTTCATTTATAATTTTGTTAATTTGGGTTTTCTCTCTCTTGCTTTTGGTTAATTTAGCTAGGGGTGTATCAATCTTATTGATTTTATCAAAGAACCAGCTTTTTGACTGGTTGATTTTTTTCTATCATTTTCTTAATCTCGATTTCAGGTATTTCTCCCCTTATTTTGCTAATCTCCTCTCTTCTGCTACTTTTGGGATCAGATTGCTCTAGTTTCTCTAAAGCTTTAAGCTGCATGGTTAAGTTGTTTATTTCTGATGTTTCCATTTTTTTGATGTAGACATTAAGAGCTACGAACTTACCTCTTAGAATAGCTTTCGTTGTGTCCCAGAAATTTTGGTAAGTTGTATTTTCATTATCATTCACTTTCAGGAAATCTTGAATTTCCTTTTTAATTTCTTCCTGAATCCAGTTCTCATTCAGCATCATATTGTTAAGTTTCCAGGAGTTAGTGTATTTTCTCTTGTTTGTTGGGTTGTGGATGTCCAGCTTTAGGCCATGATGGTCTGATAGGGCACAAGCTAGAATTTCAACTTTTTTGTATATGTATAGATTCGTTTTGTGGCCCAATATGTGATCTATTTTTGAGTAAGTTCCATGTGCTGCTGAGAAAAATGTGTATTCTTTCGTGCTTGGGTGAAAAGTTCGATAGAGATCTTTAAGGTCCATTTCTTTCAGGGTTTGATTGAGTTCCAAAGTGTCCCTGTTAAGCTTTTGACCTGTTGATCTATCCCATTTTGAGAGGGTGGTGTTGAAGTACCCAAGAATTAAAGCCAAAAAGATACAGGAGAGGAACATTCAAGAGACATGGGACACCCTGAAGAAGCCTAACATGCACATTCATGGAATACCAGAGAAAGAATCTCAAAATACCACACCTGAGGAGAAATTCTCAAATTATCATAAATGAAAACTTCCCTCAACTGAAGAATGAGAGGCCCATCCAAATACAAGAGGCATTTCACAGTCCAAACAAATATGACCAAAATAGAAATTTGCCATGGAAAATAATCATCAAAACACTCCACATTGAAGACAAAGAAAAGGTCCTGAGAGCTTCAAGAGGAAAAAAAAGTCACTTTTAAAGGCAAACCGATTCAAATAACAAATGACTTCTTAATGGAAACAGTAAAAGCAAGAAGAGTTTGGAGAGATGTACTTCATGTATTAAAAGAGCAAAAATGCCAACCCAGACTGATATACCCGGCAAACCTATCTGTCATGATCGAGGGAGAAAGAAAAATTTTCCAGCACAAAGACAACTTGAAGGGATATATGTCCACAAAACCAGGCCTTCAAAAAATGCTAGAAATGATACGCAAACTTGAAGAAAAAAACAACCGAATCCAGGACAGAAGGGTAGTATAATACCACAAAAACATAAATGTCAAATAATAAGCTTACAAAAGTCACTAAACATAAAAAATGTCCAGAATTAAAAATAATTTCTCCTCGGAGTGGAGCAGCATCTGTCGGCGTCATCCTCGCCGTCATGGCTGGCTTCATTCATTCATTTTTTTTTTATTTTTTTGTTATTTATTCAATTTTGCACGTATGCGTGCGTGTGTGTGTGTGTGTGTGTGTGTGTGTGTGTGTGTGTGTGTGTGCATGTAGAACCACGGACAAATTCGGGAACCACCATGGACCGCCTCCACCTCCTCCTTGTTTACTTTGCCCGGGATTCACAGGCTCTGCCCTACCAGGACCAGAAGCGCAGGCCGCCCCCCGCTTCTGCCCGGCGTCTATACGTGGGATCTAGGACCTGAACTCAGGACCTTCTGCCTGCAAGGCAGAGGCTTAACCCCTGAGCCACACTTCTCCAGCCCCCCCCCTTTTTTTTTCTCTCCCATTCACCGAGGCGGCGAGGCCTAGTGCGGAGCCATGGAGAGTACACTCCCCGTGGCTGGCTTCCTGTACTCGGTGGGGTGAGCACCATGGTCTACCTGGCCTTGTGCATCTCCTACTCGCTCTTCAGGGCCTTCCAGGTGTGGGGCGTGGGCAACTAGGCGGGCGTCGGCCAGGGGCTGGGAGCCTGGGCAGTTGTTACAGGTGGTACTGATGGAATTGGAAAATCATATGCAGAAGAGTTAGCAAAACATGGAATGAAAGTGGTTCTAATCAGCAGATCACAAGATAAACTGAACCAGGTTTCCAGTGAAATCAAAGAAAAATTCAAAGTGGAGACAAGGACCATTGCTATTGATTTTACATCAGAAGATATTTATGACAAAATTAAAACCTGCCTGGCAGGTCTTGTTATTGGCGTTTTAGTGAACAATGTGGGAATGTCGTATGAGTATCCTGAATACTTCCTGGAAATTCCTGACCTGGACAACACCAAGAAACTGATAAACATTAATATTTTTTCTTTTTGTAAGGTGACACAATTGGTGCTGCCCGGCATGGTGGAAAGATCTAAAGGGGTCATTGTGAACATCTCCTCCGCCAGCGGCATGCTGCCCATTCCGCTGCTAACCATCTACTCTGCAACCAAGGCTTTTGTAGATTTTTTCTCTCAGTACCTCCATGAGGAATATACGAGCAAGTGCATCTTTGTGCAGAGTGTTCTGCCATTCTTCGTGGCTACAAAAATGATTAAAAACCGAAAGCCAACTCTGGACAAGCCTACTCCAGAGACCTTTGTGAACTCTGCTGTGAAGACAGTAGGCTTGCAGTCCCAGACCACTGGCTACATGATCCATGCTCTCATGGGCTCAATAAATGCAATCCTGCCCAGCTGGCTTTATTTTAATATAACCTTGGGCTTCAACAAGTCCTTGTGGAGTCGCTATCTGAAGAAAGCAAAGAAAAACTAAGCGCCACTGTCGTCCAGCCACCAGGCCAGATACTTCAGCTTGCCCATGGGCCTCAGGGTCCCCCAAGTTCTCCACAGTCCACGCTGTGATTGCTAATGGGCTAAGCTTAGTTGTAATTGGGAGAAAAACACAAATTGCTTTCAGGAGTCCTGGCATAATCGAGGATCTAAGTATGAAGAGCTTGAAGTTTAATGTAAAATGCTCCCAGGAAATGGATATAGAGCTAATTATTACCCAACGCAACTTAATAGGAAGGAATCTGATTACAGCCTGCCACAGAATGACAGAGGCAGGAGAATGGAAATTAATTGATTAGCTTATGGGTGGTGGGTACACTATAGATCCTTCCTTATAAGGTTATCTAAATATATGTTCCAGTTGTGTATTTATGTGGAACTCTCTCTAAAGTAGCTAATGACATCAAAATGATTGTGAAAAATGGAGTTAACTTCCCACACATAAGTACACTAAAATTTCGCTCTTGACACACATATTATGTGTTTTCTGCTTAAATGTAAATACAGCTGTGTGGAATGAGCTGTAAGGTAAATGGTCCAAAGTGTACATTGAGACCAGCACTTTCCGAGGATACTGCGGAGATCCCAGCGGGAAGTGGCCTGCACAGACACTAGCCTTTTTGCATCTGCATTGCACTGGTCCTGCTCACACACGAGAGCAGCTCCTCTATCACAGTGACTGCATCATGGAAATAGCGTTGTTGTTTCCAGTGGTGCCCCATACGTACTGGTTAGCTGGCTCTAATACAGATGATGTAACCGTAATGCCGGGAGGTGTTTTCTTTGGTGATTGAGATTAAAGCTTCCACCTAAAGGTTCAGCACTCGAGGTGGGCCTCACAGCAGGTTCACAAAACCAGGCAAATCCGGCTGCACTTGCTGCTTCTAAGGACCAGTAAATTTGTAAGAAAAAAAATTACTTCTGGTGTCTAAATATTTCTAGCTGTTAGTTTTGCCATTAACAACATCCATTGCCCCCCTTCCCCAAATTGCCATCTGCTAACTGAACCATTAATTGAAAGAGAAAAATACTTCACCCCCTCCAAAAAAATAGGAATAATATAATCTCAGAATAAAATACAATTGTTGAAATTGGAAAAAAAATAAATAAATAAAAATAATTTCTCCATTATAACATTAAATGTCAATGGTATTAACTCACCAATTAAGATACACAGATTACAAACTTGGATTAAAAATCACAACCCATCAGTCTGCTGCCATCAGGAAACTCATCTCACCACAAGATAGGGACATCCTAAAAATGAAAGGCTGGTCCAAAATTCTGCAAGCTAATGGAACCAGGAAACAGTCAGGGGTAGCCATTATGCTGTCAGACAAAATGGACTTCAAACCAAAAAAAATCATAAGAGACACAATGGATACTACATTTTAGTTATAGATACAATTCACCAGGAAGACTTCACAATAATGAACATTTATGCACCCAATACGGGCCCCTCCATGTTCATTAAGAAAATCCTACAGCATCTAAAGCAAGAAATCAACCCCCAAACGATAATTCATGGGGATTTCAACACCGCCTTCTCAACATGGGATAGATCAACAGGTCAAAAGCTTAACAGAGACACTTTGGAACTTAATCAAACCCTTAAAGAAAGGGACCTCACAGATCTGTATCAGATATTCATCCAAGCACCAAGGATTACACATTTTTCTCAGCAGCACACGGAACTTTCTCCAAAAGAGATCACATATTGTCCATAAAATGAATCTCTACATATAAAGGAAAGTTGAAATTCTAGCTTGTGCCCTATCAGACCACTATGGCCTAAAGCTGGACATCCACAACACAACAAATAAGAGAAAATACACTAACTCCTGGAAACTTAACACTATGATGCTGAATGAGAATTGGATTCAGGAAGAAATTACAAAGGAAATTCAAGATTTCCTGAAAGTGAACGATAATGAAAATACTACTTACTAAAATCTCTGGGACACAATGAAAGCTGTCCTAAGAGGTAAGTTCATAGCTCTTAATGCCTACATCAAAAAAGAGGAAACATCAGAAATAAATAACTTAACAATGCAGCTTAAAGCTTTAGAGAAACTAGAGCAATCTGATCCCAAAAGCAGTAGAAGAGAGGAGATTAGCAAAATAAGGGGAGAAATATCTGAAATCAAGGTTAGGAAAACGATAGAGAAAATCAACCAGTCAAAAAGCTGGTTCTTTGATAAAATCAATAAGATTGATACACCTGCCTTCCCCCACTCCGCTGCCAGGGAACCATACGCGGTCCAGCCTGGCCTCACCGCGAGCTCCAGCCTCCGCCCACCCCCAGAACCCCAGGCAGCCGAAGGGACCCAGCTCCTCCCACCATTCAGCTGGAGCCGGGCAGGGCGTGGGAGGAGGAAACCCCCTCTGTTTCCCGTCCCAGCTCCCGCAGGTTAAATAGTGCCCTCCCAAAACCCTATCCTCTTTACCCCCACTCTGGCCTGTTATGCGAGCGGTCCAGCCTGGACTCACTTCAACCTAGGTAAGCTCCATCCCTGCCCACCCACAGAACCCCAGGCCAAATAATTCAGTTAAGTGAAAAACATACAGAAATTGAAAGAAGATCTTAAGAGTTAAAACGACAATGCCAAAGTCAAAGTGAAAATCCATGAGAAACAACACTCAAGTAAACAAATCTACCACTGAAGGAATTAATCCCATAATGTTAGACTCCAACCAGAACAAACACATGGAAAATGGCCATGAAAGCCTGACCCAGGATAACGACTTTCAAAATATGATCATTACCATGTTCAATACTATGAAAGAGGAAATCCGGGAGGAATTACGTAATCGAATCAATCACTTTGAAGAGGAACACAACAGACACTTCGAGGAGTTGAGAAAAACAGTGCAAGAAACAAAAACTGGCATAGAGCAGTTAAAACAGACTCAAGAAGAGTTTAAAACTGAGCTACAAGACAAGTTATCTTCAACCCAGAACTCCACAGAGAGTCTTATCAGCAGAACTAACGAAGCAGAAAACAGAATTTCAGACCTTGAAGATAAAGTGGGAGTGCTAACCAGCTCAATGAAAGAGGTTGTTAAAGCCAAAAAGATACTTGAGAGAAATATCCAGGAGATATGGGACACCCTGAGGAAGCCTAACATGCGTATTCATGGAATACCAGAGCAAGAATCTCAAAATACCACCCCTGAGGAAATTTTTCAAACGATCATCAAGGAAAACTTTCCTCATCTAAAGAAAGAGAGGCCCATCCATATACACGAGGCATTCCGCACCCCAAACAGAAATGACCAAAACAGAAGCTCGCCATGGCAAATAATAGTTAAAACACTCCATATTCAAGATAAAGAACTGGTACTGAGAGCTTCAAGGGAGAAAAAAGAAGTCACTTTTTTAAATATATTTTTTATTATTATTTCAGCTTATACAAACTTAATAGGTACACCAGGTCCCTCCCTCCCTCCTCCTCCCCCCGGAACCCACTGCTCCCCGTCCCCTCACCCCTCCCACCCCATCCCTCCGTGCCTCCCGCCCCAATTCACAGAGTCCTTTCTTGTGCATGCCTGACTCTCCTCTGGGCCCTCTGCTCCCATGACATACAAGGACCCAGTGGCATTTCCCTGAACCCTTTCCTGTGTTCCCCTTAAGCATAGGAACAATACTGTGGCTGTCAATCCCTTGCCTCCAAGGACCTTTGTGCCTTTAGCAGATGCTAGACTTTGTGAGGTCAATAGTGTGTTGGACAAGCACCCGGCATGCAATATCCAATTATGATTGCTTCAGCCCTAACTTGTGTGGAGTATCTTGCAAATCATTGCTCCTCCCATCCTTTTGCTCTTACACTCTTCCTGCCCCCTCTTCCACAAATGTCCCTGAGCTTCAGGATGGGAAGAGATTAGTCTGTCCTAGTTCTAGGTGGTTGATATAGAGTCTCTGAAGTTCTGGATAGTTGTTTGCTGATTTTCTTTTGCAGTTTTGTTGCTCCTGCAATGTCCTTCATTCCATCGTGATGGGCACTGTATGTCACCCCCTGGCCAGAGACAGAAAGCTTTTAAATTGGAGTCTTATTATAAGAGCACATTCAAGGGTACATGTAATACTTATACCCAAAAGTGGAATCACAGGGTCATATGGCATTTGGCAATGGGAGGGGTCAATCACCCATTTGCAAAATGGTTAATTTTTAATCTGCCAGACTATATGTCATGCCCTTCTGGTGAGTTCATACCCCCTTAGTTGCAAATGATCAGGAACGAATGTCTGTGAACTGAACTAGGTGTCACATTACTTTCTTGCAGTCGTTGATGGAGGCCTATTTTCTCTACTGTAACCTGGTCACTTCTCTCCTTGTTTCTGGTGGGGCCCTCCAACCCCATCCCTCCTGTTCATAATCCTTGCAATTACTGTAGGTAATACATAGATTTACCTATGAGTGTCTCAAGATGGGCTGGGTGGGTTTGGTATTAGGAGCCACCTATTAGGGAATACATACGGCGCTTAATTTTCTGGTTCTGGGGTACTTCACTTAATATAATTGTTTCTAATGACATCCATTTCCCAGCAAATTCCAGTAATTCATCATTTTTGATGGCTGAGTAGTACTCCATTGCATAGATGTACCACAGTTTCCTTATCCACTCATCAACTGTTGGACATTTGGGTTGATTCCATGTCTTTGCTATTGTAAACAGTGCTGCTATGAATATGGTCGTCCTTGTGCTATCGAGAAGAACCTCTGCTGTATGGGGGATTATACCCAAAAGGGGAATCGCAGGGTCATATGGCATTTCAATCTTTAATTTCTTTAAGAAACTCCAGACGGCTTGTCAGAGTGGCTATGTGAGCCTGCACTCCCACCAGCAATGTAGAAGCGTTCCCCTCTCTCCACATCCTCTCCAGCATTTGTTGTTGTTTGTATTGTGGATTTCTGCCATCCTGACCGGGGTGAGATGATATCTCAGGGAAGTTTTATTTGCATTTCCCTAATGGCTAAGGAAGTAGAGCATTTTTTAAGATATTTGTTAGACATTTTAATTTCATCCCTGTTAAATTTCTTTTAAGATGCCGGGCCCATTTTTTAATTGGGCCATTGGTTTCCTTGATGTTTAGTTTTCTAAGTTCTTTGTGCACTCTGGACAGTAGAGCTCTATCAGATATGTGGTTAGTGAAGATTTTCTCCCATTCTGTGGGTTGCCTTTGAACTCGTGTTACAATCTCTTTATCTGAACAGAAGCTCTTTAATTTCACAAGATCCCAACTGTTGAGGGTTGGTAGCAGTGACTGTGCCATTGGATGTCTGTTTAGGAAATGTTGGCCTAGCCCAATCAGCTCAAGGAAGTTCCCTATCCTTTCAAATATGGTTTTTATACTCTCTGGCCTGATATCAAGGTCCTTGATCCATTTGCAATTAAGTTTGTACATGGTGACAAGTACGGGTCCAGCTTTAATCTTCTGCATGTGGAGATCCAGTTTTGCCAGCACCATTTGTTGAAGATGCTGTTATTTTTCCATTGATTTCTTTGGGCCCCTTTGTCAAAGACCAAATGGCTGTCATTTTGTGGGCTTATATCTGGGACTTCAACCCTTATCCATTGATCTGTGTGTCTATTTTGGAGCCAGTACCAGGCTGTTTTTATAACTATGGATTTGTAATATAGACTAAGGTTCGGTATGGTGATACCTCCAGCAGTATTTATGTTACTCAGGATTGGCTTTGATATCCTGGGTCTTTAGTGCCTCCATATGAATTTTCAGATTGTTTGGTCAACTTCTTTAAAGAATTGCTTTGTTATTTTAATTGGTATAGCATTGAATTTGTATATTGCCTTTGGTAGGATGGTCATTTTTACGATGTTGATTCTGCCAATCCAGGAACATGGGAGGTCTTTCCACCTTCTGGTATCTTCTGCAATTTCTTTCTTCAGGGTTTTAAAGTTTTGATTCTAAAGGTCTTTTACATCCTTGGTTAGTTTTATATCAAGGTATTTCATTTTTTTAGGGGCTATACTAAATGGAATTGTTTCTCTCAAGGCTTTTTCACTTCTTTCATTCTGGGCATATAGGAAGGCCTCTGATTTTTGCACATTTATTTTGTATCTGCCACCCTGCTGAACATCTCAATTAGTTCCAGGAGCTTCCTGGTGGAGTTTTTGGGATCACTCAGGTATAAGATCATGTCATCTGCAAATAGGGATAGCTTGACTTCTTCCTTTCTGATTTGAATCCCTCTTATGTGCCTTTCTTATCTTAGGGCTTCGGCTAAGACTTCAAGTACAATATTGAATAGAAGTGGTGAGAGTGGACAGCCTTGTCTAGTTCCTGATCAAAGTGGGAATGCTTCCAATTGTTCCCCATTGAGCATAATCCTTGCTGGGGGCTTGTTGTATACAGCTTTTATTATATTGATAAAGGTTCCTTCCATTCCTACTGTCTCTAGCGTTTTGATCATAAAAGGCTGTTTGATCTTGTCAAAAGCTTTTTCTGCATCTATCGAGAGTATCATGTGGTTGTGTACTTTGGACTGGTTTACATGATGAATTACATTTATTGATTTGCGTATGTTGAACCAACCTTGTGTGCCGGGGATGAAGCCTACTTGGTCCACGTGAATAATCTTTTTAATATGTTTTTGAATCCGATTTGCTAAAACTTTGTTGAGAATCTTTGCGTCTGTGTTCATCAGAGAGATTGGCCTATAGTTCTCTTTTTTAAGTGAGTCTTAATTAGGTTTTGGGATCAAAACGATATTAGCTTCATAGAAGGAATTTGGTAGTGTTCCTTCCTTTGCTATTTGATGGAACAGTTTAAGGAGTCTCGGTATTATTAACTCCTTAAATGTCTGGTAGAACTCTGTGCTGAATCCATCTGGTCCAGGACATTTTTTGGTGGGAAGATTCGAGATTACTTCCTCAATTTCCTTATATGTTATAGGACTATTTATATAATTCACAACTTCCTGATTCAATTTAGGTAAGTTGTGTTTACTTAGAAATTCATCCATCTCTTTTGTGTTTTCAAACTTCACAGAGTATAAGTTTTTGAAACTTGATGTTATAATTCTCTGGATCTTGGGTATCAGTAGTAATAACTCCATGTTCATTTATAATTTTGTTAATTTGGGTTTTCTCTCTCTTGCTTTTGGTTAATTTAGCTAGGGGTGTATCAATCTTATTGATTTTTTCAAAGAACCAGCTTTTTGTCTGGTTGATTTTTTCTATCATTTTCTTAATCTCGATTTCAGATATTTCTCCCCTTATTTTGCTAATCTCCTCTCTTCTGCTACTTTTGGGATCAGGATTGCACTTGTTTCTCTAAAGCTTTAAGCTGCATGGTTAAGTTGTTTATTTCTGATGTTTCCATTTTTTTGATGTAGGCATTAAGAGCTATGAACTTACCTCTTAGAATAGCTTTCATTGTGTCCCAGAGATTTTGGTAAGTTCTATTTTCATTATCGTTCACTTTCAGGAAATCTTGAATTTCCTTTTTAATTTCTTCCTGAATCCAGTTCTCATTCAGCATCATATTGATAAGTTTCCAGGAGTTAGTGTATTTTCTCTTGTTTGATGTGTTGTGGATGTCCAGCTTTAGGCACTGTCATGGTCTGATAGGGCATAGGTTAGAATTTCAAATTTTTTGTATATGTGTAGATTCGTTTTGTGGCCCAATATGTGATCTATTTTGGAAAAAGTTCCGTGTGCTGTTGAGAAAAATGTGTATTCTTTGGTACGTGGGTGAAAAGTTCGAAAGAGATCTGTAAGGTCCATTTCTTTCAGGGTTTGATTAAGTTCCAAAGTGTCTCTGTTAAGTTTTGACCTGTTGATCTATCCCATGTTGAGAGGGCGGTGTTAAAGTCCCCAAGAATTACCGTGTCTCTTGATCGGTGAATTAATTCCATTAACATTTAGTGTTATATGGAAAAACATATTTTATTTCCAGAGATTTATTATGTTTAGTATTTCTTATAAGTATATTGCTTCGCTTTTAATGTAATACTTGCCTTCTGTTCTCCTGGATATGTATTTTTTTTTCTTCAAGGTTGAGTACTATTTCTGGCATTTTTTGAAGGCTTGGTTTGTTGTACATGTATCCCTTCAAGTTGTCTTTGTGCTGGAAGATTTTTCTTTCTCCCTCGATCATGATGGATAATTTTGCAGGGTAAATCAGCCTGGGTTGACATTTTTGCTCATTCAATACTAGAAGTATGTCTCTCCAAGCTCTTCTTGCTTTTACTGTTTCGACTGAGAAGTCATTTGTTATTTTAATAGGTTTACCTTTAAAAGTGACATGATTTTTCTCCCTTGAAGCTCTCAGCACCAGTTCTTTATCTTGAATGTGGAGTGTTTTAACTATTATTTCCCTTGGCGTGCTTCTGTTTTGGTTGTATCTGTTTGGGGTGTGGAATGCCTCGTGTATATGGATGGGCCTCTCTTTTTTTAGATGAGGAAAGTTTTCCTTGATGATCATTTGAAAAATTCCCTCAGGGGTGGTATTTTGAGATTCTTGCTCTGGTATTCCATGAATACGCATGTTAGGCTTCTTAAGGGTGTCCCATACCTCTTGGATATTTTTCTCAAGTATCTTTTTGGCTTTAACAACCTCTTCCATTGAGCTGGTTAGTACTCCCACTTTATCTTCAAGGTCTGAAATTCTCTTTTCTGCTTCATTAGTTCTGTTGATAAGACTCTCTGTAGAGTTCTGGGTTGAAGATAACTTGTCTTGTAGCTCAGTTTTAAACTCTGCTTGAGTGTGTTTTAACTGCTCTGTGTCAGTTTTTGTTTCTTGCACTGTTTTTCTCAACTCCTCCAAGTGTCTGTTGTGTTCCTCTTCAAAGCGATTGATTCGTTTATGTAATTCCTCCCGGATTTCCTCTTTCATAGTATTGAACATGGTAATGATCATATTTTGAAACTCGTTATCCTGGGTCAGGCTTTCTTGGCCATTTTCCGTGGGTTTGTTCTTCTTGGAGTCTAACATTATGGGATTAATTCCTTCAGTGGGAAATTTGTTTACTTGAGTGTTGCTTCTCATGGATTTGCACTTTGACGTTGGCATTGTCGTTTTAACTCCTAAGATCTTTCAATTTCACTAAACTGAATTATTTGGCCAGGGGTTCTTGGGGTGGGCAGGGACGGAGCTTACCTAGGTCGCAATGAGGCCCGGATGGACCGTGCACGCCCCGGCCAGAGGAGCGGGGTGCGGAAGTGAGGATGGGAGCATCGGCGTGGATTTATTTAACCCTAGGGGAGCTGGGGCGGGCCCAGGTGCCAGGGGGAGGTCCTCCTCTTCCCTCGACCCTGCGTGCGGCTCCCGGCTGGATGGTGGGGTAGGAGCTCTGTCCTTTGTGCTGACCTGGGGTTCTGGTGGGCAGGCGCTGGCAGAGATTACCTAGGTGGCAGGATGAGGCCCGGCTGGACCGCGCGCATGCGTCCTGACCAGAGGAGCGTTCAGAAGGGCAAAACAAGTCAATTTTAAAGGTAAGCCTATTAAAATAACAAATGACTTCTCAGTCGAAACAGTAAAAGCAAGAAGAGCTTGGAGAGACATACTTCAAGTATTGAATGAGCAAAAATGTCAACCCAGGCTGATTTACCCTGCAAAATTATCCATCATGATCGAGGGAGAAAGAAAAATCTTCCAGCACAAAGACAACATGAAGGGATACATGTCCACCAAACCAGGCCTTCAAAAAATGCTAGAAATGATATTCAACCTTGAAGAGAAACAAACAGACATATACAGGAGAACAGAAGGCAAGTATAACACCATTAAAAGCAAAGCAATATACTTATAAAAACTACTAAACATAATAAATGTCTGGAATTAAAAATAGTTTCTCAATTATAACACTAAATGTTAATGGAATTAACTCACTCATCAAGAGACACAGATTACAAATTTGGATTAAAAATCACAATCCATCGATCTGATGCCTGCAGGAAACCCATCTCACCACAAAAGATAGGCATGCCCTAAAAATAAAAGGCTGGTCAACAATTCTACAAGCTAATGGAAGCAGAAAACAGGCAGGGTAGCCATTATGATATCAGACAAAGTGGACTTCAAACCAAAGAAAATTATAAGAGACACGGATGGATACTATATTTTATTCACAGGTACAATTTACCAGGAAGACTTCACAATACTGAACATATAGGCACTCAATACGGGCCCCTCCACATTGATTAAGAAAACCCTACAGCGTCTAAAGCAAGAAATCAACCCCCAAACCATAATTCTTGGGGACTTCAACACCGCCCTCTCAACATGGGATAGATCAACAGGTCAAAAGCTTAACAGAGACACTTTGGAACTTAATCAAACCCTTAAAGAAATGGACCTTAGAAAACTATCGAACTTTTCACCCACGCACCAAAGAATACACATTTTTCTCAGCAGCACACGGACATTCTCCAAAATAGATCACATATTGGGCCACAAAACGAATCTACAAATATACAAAAAAGTTGAAATTCTAACCTATGCCCTATCAGACCACGACGGGGCCTAAAGCTGGACATCCACAACACATCAAACAAGAGAAAATACACTGAATCCTGGAAACTTAACAATATGATGCTGAATGAGAACTGGATTCAGGAAGAAATTAAAAAGGAAATTCAAGATTTCCTGAAAGTGAACGATAATGAAAATAGAACTTACCAAAATCTCTGGGACACAATGAAAGCTATTCTAAGAGGTAAGTTCGTAGATCTTAATGCCTACATCAAAAAAATGGAAACATCAGAAATAAACAAATTAACAATGCAGCTTAAAGCTTTAGAGAAACAAGTGCAATCCTGATCCCAAAAGTAATAGAAGAGAGAAGATTAGCAAAATAAGGGGAGAAATATCTGAAATCAAGATTAAGAAAATGATAGAGAAAATCAACCAGTCAAAAAGCGGGTTCTTTGAAAAAATCAATAAGATTGACACACCCCTAGTTAAATTAACCAAAAGCAAGAGAGAGAAAAACCAAACTAACAAAATTATAAATGAACATGGAGTTATCACTACGGATACCCAAGAAATCCAGAGAATTATAACATCAAGTTTCAAAAACTTGTACTCTGTGAAATATGACAACATGAAAGAGATGGATGAATTCCTCAGTAAACACAACTTACCTAAATTGAATCAGGAAGTAGTGAACTATTTACATAGTCCTATAACATGTAAGGAAATTGAGGAAGTAATCTCGAATCTTCCCACCAAAAAATGTCCTGGACCAGATGGATTCAGCACAGAGTTCTACCAGACATTTAAGGAGCTAATAACACCAATACTACTTAAACTGTTCCATCAAATAGCAAAGAAAAGAACACTACCAAATTCCTTCTATGAAGCTGATATCATTTTAATCCCAAAACCTAATAAAGATTCACTTAAAAAGAAAAACTATAGGCCGAACTCTCTGATGAACACCGACGTAAAGATTCTCAAGAAAATCTTAGCAAATCGGATTCAAAAACATATTAAAAAGATCATTCACGGGGACCAAGTAGGTTTTGTCCCCAGCACACAAATTGGGTTCAACATACACAAATCAATAAATGTAATTCATCATGTAAACCAGTCCAAAGTCCAAGACCACATGACACTCTCGATAGATGCAGAAACAGCTTTTGACAAGATCCAACAGCCTTTTATGATCAAAACTCTAGAGACAGTAGGAATGGAAGGAACCTTTATCAATATAATAGAAGCTGTATACAACAAGGCCACAGCAAGGATTATGCTCAATGGGGAATAATTGGAAGCATTCCCACTTCGATCAGGAGCTAGACAAGGCTGTCCACTCTCACAACTTCTATTCAATATTTTACTTGTAGTCTTAGCTGAAGCCATAAGACAAGAAAGAGACATAAAAGGGATTCAAATCAGCAAGGAAGAAGTCAAGCTATCACTATTTGCAGATGACATGATCTTATACTTGAGTGATCCCAAAAACTCCACCAGGAAGCTCTGGGAACTAAATGAGAAGTTCAGCATGGTGGCAGGATACAAAATAAATGTGCAAAAATCAGAGGCCTTCCTATATGCCCAGAATGAAAGAAGTGAAAAAGCCTTGAGAAAAACAATCCCATTTACTGTAGCCCCTAAAAAAATGAAATACCTTGGTATAAACCTAACCAAGGAGGAAAAAGACCTTTACAATGAAAACTTTAAAACCCTAAAGAAAGAAATTACAGAAGACACCAGAAGGTGGAAAGACCTCCCATGTTCCTGGATTGGTAGAATCAACATCGTCAAAATGGCCATTCTACCAAAGGCAATATACAAATTCAATGCTCTACCAATTAAAATCCCAAAACAATTATTTAAAGAACTTGACCAAACAATATCGAAATTCATATGGAGGCACTAAAGACCCAGGATAGCAAAGACAATCCTGAGTAACAAAAACACAGCTGGAGGTATTACCATTCCAAACCTTAGTCTATACTACAAATCCATAGTTATAAAAACAGCCCAAATAGACACACAGACCAATGGATAAGGGTTGAAGACCCAGATATAAACCCACAAAAGTACAGCCATTTGATCTTTGGCAAAGGGGCCCAAAGAATCCAATGGAAAAAGAACAGCATCTTCAACAAATGGTGCTGGAAAAACTGGATCTCCACATGCAGAAGATTAAAGCTGGACCAATACTTCTCACCATGTACAATACTTAATTTCAAATGGATCAAGGACCTTGATATAAGACCAGAGCATAAAAACCATAGTTCAAAGAATAGGGAACTATCTTGAGCTGATAGGGCTAGGCCAACATTTCCTAAACAGACAGCCAATGTTACAGTCACTGCTACCAACTCTCAACAGAAGGGATCTTGTGAAATTAAGGAGCTTCTGTTCAGATAAAGAGATTGTAACATGAGCTCAAAGGCAACCCACAGAATGGGAGAAAATCTTCACTAACCACATATCTGATAGAGCTCTACTGTCCAGAGTGCACAAAGAACTTAGAAAACTAAACACCAAGGAAACCCATGGCCCAATTAAAAAATGGGCCCGGGGAACTTAAAAGAAACTTTACCAGAGATGAAATTAAAATGTCTAACAAATATCATCAAAAATGCTCCACTTCCTTAGCCATCAGGGAAATGCAAATCAAAACTTCCCTGAGATATCATCTCACCCCCGTCAGGATGGCAAAAATCAACAATAGAAACAACAACAAATGCTGGAGCGTATGTGGAGAGTGGGCAACTCTCTTACATTGCTGGTGGGAGTGCAGGCTCATACAGCCACTCTCTTGAGCTGTCTGGAGATTCGTAAAGAAATTAAAGATTGAAATGCCATATGACCCTGTTATTCCACTTTTGGGAATAACCCCCCATACAGCATAGGTTTACCTCAATAGCACAAGCACGACCATGTTCACAGCAGCACTGTTTACAATACCAAAGTCATGGTATCAACCCAAATGTCCAACAGTTGATGAGTAGATAAGGAAACTGTGGTACATCTGTACAATGGAGTACTACTCAGCCATCAAAAATGATGAATTACTGGAATTTGCTGGGAAATGGATGTCATTAGAAACAATTATATTAAGTGAAGTATCCCAAACCCAGAAAATTAGGCACTGTATGTATTCCTTAATAGGTGGCTCCTAGTACCAAACCCACCAAGCCCACCTTGAGACACTCATAGGCAAATCTATGTATTACCCACAGTATTTGCAAGGATTATGAACAGGAGGGATGGGGTGGAAAACCACACCAGAAACAAGGAGAGAAATGACCATGTTACTGTAGAGAAAATATGCCTCCATCAAGGACTGCAAGTAAGTAATGTGACACCTGGTTAAGTTCACAGACGTTCATTCCTGATCATTTACAACTGAGGGGGTATGATCTCACCAGAAGGGGAGGGCATATAGTCTGGCAGATAAAAAGTAACTGTTTTGCAAATGGGTGGTTGAGGCCTCCCTCACTGAGGTTTCCTACTTTTATTACATCTACCCTTGAATGTGCTCTTATAAGAAGACTCCAGTTTAACAGCTTTTTGCCTCTGACCAGGAGGTGACATCCAATACCCATCAGGATGGAGAGAAGGGCATTGCAGGAGCAGCAAAACTGCAAAAGAAAATCAAGGAACCACAATCCAGAACTTCAGAGACTCTATATCAACCACCTAGAACTAGGCCAGACTAATCTCTCCCCATCCTGAAGCTCAGGGAAATTGCAGAAGAGGGGGCGGTAAGAGTATAAGAGCAAAAGGATGGGAAGAGCAATGATTTGCAAGATACTCCACACATATTAGGGCTGAAGCAATCATAATTGAACTTTGCATGCACTGCGCAATATTCAACACACTGTTGACCTCACAAAGTCTAGCATCTGCTAAAGGCACCATGATCATTGGAGGCAAGGGATTGCCAGCCACAGTAGTGTTCCTATGCTTAAGGGGAACACGGGAAAGGGTTCAGGGAAATGCTACTGTGTCATTGTATGTCATCGGAGAGGAGGGCCCAGAGCAGAGTCAGGGATGCACATTAAAGGACTCTCTGGGAATTGGGGCGGAAGACACTGGGGGATGGGAAGGAAGTGTTGAGGGGAGGGGACCATGGGGTTTGGGAGGAGGAGGGGGAGAGGGAACAGGTGTACCTCTTAAGTTTCTATGAGTGGAAATAATAATAAAAAATGTTAAAAAATGCCTATATATAAAAAAAAGATTGATACACCTCTAGCTAAATTAACCAAAAGCAAGAGAGAGAAAACCCAAACTTACAAAAAAAGGAATGAAAATGGAGTTATCACTACTGATATCCAAGAAATGCAGAGAATTAAAACATCATATTTCAAAAACTTATGCTCTGTGAAATTTGAAAACACGAAAGAGAGGGATTAATTCCTCAGTAAACACAACTTACCTAAATTGAATCAGGAAGTTGTAAATTATTTAAATAGTCCTATAACACATGAGGAAATTGAGCAAGTAATCTCAAAACTTCCCACCAAAAAATGTCCTGGACCAGATGGATTCAGCACAGAGTTCTACCAGACATTTAAGGAGTTAATAACACCAATACTCCTTAAACTGTTACATCAAATAGCAAAGGAAGGAACACTACCAAATCCCTTCTATGAAGCTAATATCGTTTTATTCCCAAAACCTCCTAAAGATTCACTTAAAAAAGAAAACTATAGGCCAATCTCTCTGATGAACACAGATGCAGAAAATTATCAACAAAGTCTTAGCAAATCAGATTCAAAAACATATCAAAAAGATCATTCATGGGGATCAAGAAGGCTTTTTCCCCAGCACACAAGGTTGGTTCAACGTATGTAAATCAATAAATGTAATTCATCATATAAACCAGTCCAAAGTCCAAGACCATATGATATTTTCAATAAATGCATAAAAAGCTATTGACAAGATCCAACAGCTTTTTATATTCAAAACTCTATAGACAGTAGGAATGGAAGGAACCTTTATCAATATAATAAAAGCCGTTTACAACAAGCCGACAGCAAGAATTATATGCAATGGGGAAAAACTGGAAGCAATCCTAATTTGCACAGGAACTAGACAACTCTGTCCACTCAACACTTCTATTCAATATTGTACTTGAAGTCTTGGCTGAAGGTATAAGAAAGGAAAGGGGCATAAAAGGGATTCAAATTGGCAAGGAAAAAGTCAAGCTATCCCTATTTGCAGATGACATGATCTTATATTTGAGTGATCCCAAAAACTCCATCAGGAAGCTCCTGAACTAATTGAGAAGTTCAGCAGGGTGACAGGATACAAAATAAATGTACAAAAATTAGAGGCCTTCCTATATGCCCAGAATGAAAGAAGTGAAAAAGCCTTGAGAGAAACAATCCCATTTACTATAGCCCCCACCCAAAATGAAATACCTTGGTATAAACCTAACCAAGGAGGTAAAAGACCTTTACAATGAAAACTTTAAAACCCTAAAGAAAGAAATTGCAGAAGACACCAGAAGGTGGAATGACCTCCCATGTTCCTGGATAGGCAGAATCAACATCGTAAAAATCACCATCCTACCAGAAGCAATATACAAATTCAATGCTATACCAATTAAAATCCCAAAGCAATTCTTCAAAGAAGTTGACCAAACCATCTTAAAATTCATATGGAGGCAGAAAAGACCCAGAATAGCAAAGACAATCCTGAGTAACAAAAACACAGCTGGAGACATCACCATACCAAACCTTAGTCTATACTACAAATCCATAGTTATAAAAACAGCCTGGTACTGGCTCCAAAATTGACATACAGATCAATGGATAAAGGTTGAAGACCCAGATATAAGCCCACAAAATTACAGCCATTTGGTCTTTGGCAAAGGGGAAAAGTACAGTAACTTCAACAAATGGTGCTGGCAAAACTGGATCTCCACATGCAGAAGATTACAACTACCTGTACTTGTCACCATGTAAAAGAATTAAGTCCACATGGATCAAGGACCTTGATATAAAGCCAAAGACTATAAACTCCATAGTTGAAAGGATAGGGAACTCCCTCAAGCTGATTAGGCTAGGCCAACAATTCCTAAACAGACATCCAATGGCACAGTCACTGCTACTAACTCTGAACAGTTGGGATCTTGTGAAATTTAGGAGCTTCTGTTCTGATAAAGAGATTGTAACATGAGCTCAAAGGCAACCCACAGAATGGGAGAAAATCTTCACTAAGCACATATTTGATAGAGCTCTACTATGCAGAGTGCACAAAGAACTTAGAAAACCAAACACCAAGGAAACTAATGACCCAATTAAAAAATGGGCCCTGGGGGGCTGGAGAGGTGGCTCAGGAGTTAAGCTTCTGCCTTGCAGGCAGAAGGTACTGAGTTCGGATCCTAGACCCCATGTATAGACGTCGGCAGAAGCGGAGGTGGCCTGTGTTTCCGGTCCTGGTAGGGCGGAGCCTGTGAATCCCGGGGCAGAGTAAACAAGGAGGAGGCGGTCCATGGTGGTTGCTGAATTTGTCCGTGGTTCTACACACACATACACGTTTACACACACACACACACATATATGTGCACAACTGTCCAACAGTTGTCATGTGGATAAGGAAAATGTGATGCATCTCTGCAATGGAGTACTACTCAGCCATCAAAAATGATGAATTACTGGAATTTGCCAGGAAATGGATGTCATTAGAAACAATTATATTAAGTGAAGTATCCCAGACCCGGAAAATTAAGCGCCATATGTACTCCCTAATAGGTGGCTCCTAGTGCCAAACCCACCCAGCCCACCTAGAGACACTCAAAGATAAATCTCTGTAATACCTACCATAAGTGCAAGGATTATGAACAGGAGAGATGGAGTAGGAGGGCCACACTAGAAACCCGGAGAGAGTGGACCATGTTACAGCAGAGAAAATAGGCCTCCATCAAGGACTGCAAGCAAGTAATGAGACATCTGGTTAAGTTCACAGACTTTCATTACTGATCATTTAAAACTGAGTGGGTATGATCTCACCAGAAGGGGAGGGCATATAGTCTGGCAAATAAAAAATAACCATTTTGCAAATGGGTGATTGACCCCTCCTTCACTGTGGTTTCCTACTTTTATTACATCTACCCTTGAATGTGCTCTTATAACAAGACTACAGTTTAATAGCTTTTTGTCTCTGCCCAGGGGGTGACATCCAATACCCATCAGGATGGAGTGAAGGGCATTGCAGGAGCAGCAAAACTGCAAGAGAAAATCAACAACCCATAATCCAGAACTTCAGAGACTCTATTTCAACCACCTAGAACTAGGCCAGCCTAATCTCTCCCCATCCTGAAGCTCGGGGACATTTGCGGAAGAGGGGGCAGTAAGATTGTAAGAGTATAATTATGGGAGGAGCAATGATATGCAAGATACTGCACACAAATTATTGCCAAAGCAATCATAATTGGACTTTGCATGCCCTGCGTAATGAACAGCATCTTCAACAAATGGTGCTGGCAAAACTGGATCTCCACATGCAGAAGGTAAAAACTGGACCCCTATTTGTCACCATGTACAAGACTTAATTCCAAATGGAGCAAGGACCTTGATATAAGGCCAGAGACTTTAAAAACCATAGTTGAAAGGATAGGGAACTCCCTCGAGCTGATTGGGATTAGGCCAACATTTCCTAAACAGACATCCAATGGCACAGTCACTGCTGCCAACTCTCAACAGTTGGGATCTTGTGAAATTAAAGAGCTACTGTTTACATAATGAGATTGTAACATGAGGTCAAAGGCAACCCACAGAATGGGAGAAAATCTTCACTAACCATATATCTGATAGAGCTCTATTACCCAGAGTGCACAAAGAACTTAGATAACTAAACACCAAGGAAACTAATTGCCCAATTAAAAAATGGGCCTTGGAACTTGGAAGAAACTTTACCTGGGATGAAATTAAAATGTCTAACAAATATCTTAAATAGTACTCCACTTCCTTAGCCATCAGGGAAATACAAATCAAAACTTCCCTGAGATATCATTTCACCCCGGTTAGGATGGGAAAAATGCACAATACAAACAACACCAAATGCCGGAGAGGATGTGGAGAGAAGGGAACTCTCCTACATTGCTGATGGGAATGCAGGCTCATACAACCACTCTGAGGAGCCGTCTGGAGATTCTTAAAGAAATTAAAGATTGAAATGCCATATGACCGTGCTATTCCACTTCTGGGAATAACCCCACATACAGCAAAAATTCACCTTGATAGCACAAGCACGATCATGTTCACAGCAGCACTGTTTACAATAGCAAAGTCATGGAATCAGCCCAAAGAAAAAAGGTTAAAAAGAAGATGTAGGCATGTCCATAAGGAACAGGAAATGATTTAAACACTACCAGTCATTAGGAAAATACATATTTCAAAACCATGAAGAAATACCCTTGTCCATCTACTAGGAGTGTGCTACTTGAAAAATTCACAGTCAAAAGCACAAAGATGTGAAGATATTATTATTGCTATATACTCTTAAGGAGTATGCAAATGATGCAGACATGTGGAAAAGCTCTATTTGGCAGTTTTTAAGGAGTTTGAAAATAAATTATTTGAACCACTAACTCTACTTATAGCTTTATACTAAACTCAATGTTTTATACAAGCATATAACTTGTACTAAAATATTCATATAGTAATGAAATGTATAACAATGCTAATGAAATTATTCTTTTGTCCATTAAATGATGAATATGAGCATACTCATATATTCTCTATACTCACATATTATCTTGACATGATTATTGAAATAAATATTAAACATTATAGCACAGATAACCCTTAAATATTTTGTGAAACAAAATAGTCCTACTTTGAAATACACATGTTGTTTAACTCAAATTACGTCATGGTAAGGACAGCATATTCAGAGATTAGCAAAAGATCAAACATGAAGTGACTAAAAGATTTGGATTTTTTTTGAGTATGACAGAATGGATAGCAGTAATGCTTGGAATAGTTTAATCTATTAAAACCACTGAAACATATGCTAAAAATAATTGAGTCAAAAATGTATTCTTTTTATCTTAACAATGATTAAGAATGACATCAAATGAAGAGTTGTTCTTTCTAGACACAACAATTAGTAAAATTCAAACCTTGGACGAAAGGACATAGGAAGCCAACAAAATATCTGTCAGATAAACATTGCGAGAAACAAGTTCTCTGGGACTGGAGAGATGGCTCAGGGCTTGAGCCTCTATCTCAAGCAGAAGGAATTGAATTTGAGTCCCAGAACCTAGGTAAAAACCTCAAATGGAAATGACAGTGGTCTGCCTGCAGTTCTAGCCCTGGAAGGTGGAGCTTATAAAATCAAGGAGCAATGCCCAAAAATGGTAGAGAAAGTAAGTGTGATTCCTGAAGTCACTCTTGAGCCTTCACAGGCACACACAGGGCCCTTTGATGAAAAGATATACATACAGAGACATACACACACACACACACACACACACACACACACGCATGGACATGCACATACATATATACAGGCATAAACATACACATGCACAGAAAGAGAGAACAAAGAGAGAGAGATATACACACAAAAAGGCCATACTAGCTATTCAATGTTTCTCACATCTGAAATGTGCCTGGAATATTCAAGAAAATGTCAAATGTTTAGTATGGCTGAAAAGTGGTGGGCAAGGAGAAATTTTATTTTGTATGTAATGGGAAATATTGAAATGTTTGAACAAAGAGTAAAATGATCACATCACCATCATAAATATTCTAATTTCCTTGCTGGTTAACACCCAAGGTTAACACCCAGAATTAGACAGAAAAGGAATATCAGTGGCAACCTACTTTTGACAATTCTGCTTCCCTAATTTTCCTCCTAATTCTTGGTTTTCCTCTTCAGGGATTTGTACATAAGAATTATCTTCTCAAAATGCAGGTTTTAATCTTTTTATGAGGAGGTCCTGTTCTGATAGATCCATCCTTATATTAAAAACTACATGCCTAACCAGCCATAATGCAATGCTCATCCAGAATCAGGCCATCCTAATCTCTCCACATCCTAAGGCTTGGGGAACCTCATGGAAAAGGGAGCAGTAAGATTGTAGGAACTTAAAGATGGGAAGGTTCATTGTGGATAAAATATTCCATTCAAGGCAAGTATGCTGCATCTAGGAACTCAAAGCAGTGAGACTTGTCCTTACCAGACCTGCATAATGAGTGACATACCAAAATACCCAATAGACTGAGGAACTGAAGAGAGGTGAGTACACACATGGGAAACCTTAGGGACTAGAAATGGATGAGTGAAGGGAAACCACGCCTTCAGTGGGGTGGCCCAAGGAGAGAAGGCTTGGTATGCCACAGAGGCTTTAACCCCCATAAGAATAGACATGACAGTAGGAACACCGGGGGTCCATAGAAGAGGCTAGGTAAGAGAGTGGGAGGAAGCAGGATAGATAAATAGGGGGAACAAAGGTAATGGAAGGGAGGGGAGATAGAGGGAAGTAGGGATTAGTACTCAATATGCTTCAAAAATAAAAAAAATATAAATAAATTAGAAACAAAAAACTACATGCCTAAAGCATCACGAGTCAATAATTCTCTATCACAGGTGGCTGATTGAGCACAACAGCTTAGTAACAGAGTGTTGGAGATGTGGTTCATGGCTAGTGATCAATATTTAGAAACTATGATGTTACATATAAATAACCAGAGACAAGAGTCAATTTCAAAGTGTGGTTTGTACTTTCTAATGAAGACATATTGCTTTTGTGCTGTCATGAAGCTCAAAATATTTATGTATAAGTTATCTGCTGGCTTCATAAACTTCCATGATTGTACTTCATAGTAAAATATAAGCTCTATAGACCTAACTTAAGGACCTCTTGAACTTGGTTTGCCTTTAGAGATTTATTTTCCTTTATCACAGCGAGGTCCAACCTTTTGCTCTAGCTAACTGGTATTTTCAAAATATTTCCTGCTGTTTTCTATCTCCAATTCTTTGCTTACCTTGGTTTTAAAACTTCTTTTGGTCTGACAATTGAAAATGGAAAAAAATATCATTTTTCTAAACATCAATGAGTATAAGATCTTAAAATGTGCTGCTGAGGAGCAGTACTCTTTGTTCTTAATATACCTGTAGATACTAGTTGAGCCAACTAATACATAACTAAGAACCTGATAATCTGTAATATCCAACTTGGGTCAGGGCAAGAACACCCCAGCCATTATTCCTAGACAAAGTAATCTAGATCATAAAATGGAACAGTTTCTGGCCTGGCTAGCTAGAAATACAGTTTCTAATATTTTTTCAGGTCAATTTCATTTCATTTATGTCTACCAGTATTTTCTTCCTTAGTCTTGCCAACATAAAATATGCAATAACCATACAAGGCCCAAGTCACTTTTTAAGAAACTCGAGGTGATTTCATGTTGCTTTGGCAAGACAAAACCTCTGCATTACTGTACAGGTTGGGTCAGTAAAATACAAAGGAAAGGAGATGTAACAGTTTCTGAAAACAAGGAAAATAAATGATCTTGTTATTTTTCTGAAGAAAACAGTCCAGATTAACTCTTTTCTTCTTGCTTTTGTATGCAGCTTTGCAAACACTCAATGCTTAGATCTGTGTCAGTAATCTTGTGATGATAAAAGCAAAGCAAAGAGAAACAAAGAATAAAAGAGCCAGTCTAGAGCCCAGGCTTTAAATAGCTGAATTTTACTGAGACTACCATTTTACAGAATTCCAGTTACAAGGTTGAAACCTTTTTAGTGCAATACATTTTTTAGTTACATATTATTATCAGTATCAAAATAATCTTAACTGGTAAATACTAACTTCAAAACTGGGCTTATTTTTATACTTACTACCCAGTGCATACTTAGTTTGTGACTCACAACACAGTGGACTCTTGTGATAGAGCACCCTCTTATGTTCAATATCAAATCTTTCATTTTCCACTCTCATTTTATCTGTTTTATGTTGTCTTTTATGAGCCAGGACAAGTTTACATTCCTTTATTAGAAGAATTCAGAGTTTGGATCACGTATGCAAACCTGGATATTCAAAATTTTCCTTAAGTCTACCATAGTTTCATATAAAACATTGGCTGTATTTCCTTCTGTTTCACACTAAAAATAATATGGCTCACTAATTATAGGATAAACCCTTAAACATCACCTGTCAAGTGGGGATCCTAGATAACTCAGTTTTAGTCCAGTGGAACAATTTCAGAATTTAATGAATGGCAAGATTTTCTTAAGGATTTAAAACTTGCTTTCATATACACATCACCACCATAAAAATGAAAAAAGATCCTGTGAATTGAATTAGCATCATTATTTTTTAATTTTCTATGTGATTTTGCAGGCAACCAAAATGGAGATACAAAAGTTTAAGAGGGATGAAGTGAAAAGGAGTAGGAAATAATAGAAAATGTATTAAAAAAAGGATGGGAGGAGCAATGATTTGCAAGATTATCCACACTAGTTAGGCCGAAGCAATCATAATAGGATTTTGCATGCCCTGCTCAATGTCTAACACACTATGTTCTTTTTGCATATTAATACTTCTTTTTTTTATTTCCACTCATACTAACTTAACAGGTACACCGGTTCCCCCATCCCTCCAACCCCCTATCCCCCTGTGTCCCCCTCCCCTCCCCCTTTTCCTCCCCATCCCCCAGTGCCTCCCCCTCCCATCCCGGGAGCATCCTTTAATGTTGCATATTAATACTTCTGATACATAAATGTGTCATATTGCTCCACTTTATTTAGGACTTTTTAGTATTAGTAGCATTTTATAGTCTGTATTGTGGATAATTCACATGCTCATGCCGAATTATTTACCATTTTGATGTTTTTTATTAATACATTTTTTATTATTATTTCAGCTCATACAAAATTAATAGGTACACCAGTTCCCTCCCTCCCTCCTCCTCCCCCCCGTACCCCCTGCTCGTCCTCCCCACCCCTCTCCCTTCCCATCCCCCAGTACCTCCCGCCCCAATTCCCAGAGATTCCTTTCTTGTACATGCCTGATTTTCCTCTGGGCCTTCCTCTCCGATGACGTACAAGGAACCAGTGGCCTTTCCCTGAACCCTTTCCCATGTTCCCCTTAGGTATAGGAACACTGCTGTGGCTGCCAATCCCTTGCCTCCAAAGATCTTGGTGCCTTTAGCAGATGCTAGACTTTGTGGGGTCAATAGTGTGTTGGACAATGCACAGGGCATGTAAAGTCCAATTATGATTGCTTCAGCCCTAACTTGTGTGGAGTATCTTACATATCATTGCTCCTCCCATCCTTTTGCACTTACACTCTTACCGCCCCCTCTTCCGCAAATTTCCCTGAGCTTCAGGATGGGGAGAGATTAAGCTGGCCTAGTTCTAGGTGGTTGATATAGAGTCTCTGAAGTTCTGGATTGTGGTTTGTTAGTTTTCTTTTGCAGTTTTGCTGCTCCTGCAATGCCCTTCACTCCATCCTGGTGGGCATTGTATGTTACCCCCTGGCCAGAGACAAAAAGCTGTTAAACTAGAGTCTTGTGATAAAAGCACATACAAAGGTAGATTTAATAAAAGTAGGAAACCACAGTGAGGGAGGGGTCTATCACCAATTTGCACAAGGGTTACTTTTTATCTGCCAGACTATATGCCCTCCTCTTCTGGTGAGATCATACCCTATTGACCTCACAAAGTCTAGCATCTGCTAAAGGCACCAAGATCCTTGGAAGCAAGGGATTGACAGACACAGTAGTATTCCTATGCTTAAAGGGAACATGAGAAAAGGTTCAGGGAACCGCCACTGGGTCCTTGTGCATCATCGAAGAGGAGGACCCAGAGGAGAGTCAGGCATACACAATAAAGGACTCTCTGGGAATTGGCGGGGAGGCACTGGGGGATGGGAAGGGAGGGGAGGGGGAGTAGGAGGTTCGGGGGGAGGAGGAGGGAGGGAGGGAACTGGCCAACCTATTAAGTTTGTATGAGCGGAAATAATAAAAAAATGTATTAAAAAAAAGAAAATCAGTGTGCTCCATTCAGCACATTTCCCAAGATCTTTACAGAAGAGGGAATTCAAGTGACCTGTGACCAGCCAATGGGGCACTGTGCTCACATTGGTTGAAAGAGTTGTCTAGGAAACATATGATAGAGTCTCTTGTGGAAAATTAAAATCACCTCTTTTCCAGCTTATTCAAGTACTTCTAAACGATGCACAAATGAGCATTATTCTGTATTAAAAATATGTAATCCCCCCTTCTGCTGACCCTGAATGCACACTCGCTCACTTGGTCCAGGTAAGGCACCCTGCTTCCCAGGTATTCCCCACCAGAACCCAGGTCACCTGTTCCTCCCAGCCCCTCTCACCATCCAGCCTGAACAGCACCAAAGCTGGCCAGGGCTTGGGTGGACTACTGGTCACGCCCCAGGTCACAGGTGAAGCCTGCCAATCATCCTTAGTCCCTCCCCCCCTTCAGCTGGCCCTAAATGCACACTCCTTCACTCGCAGACCAGGTAAGACACCTTCTGTCTACTAAAACTGATTTAATTGATATACTACAAGTCTAATGGCCTCATCTTGGAAATAACAATAACAACAGACAAATGCACCCAACTCCAAGGCAACCACTAGTAATAACTGCCAGAGAGCAGTTATACCAACTAAATCAGTTCAGTCAAAAACAGATAGAAACTGTAAAGTCTCAAGAGACAAAACAACAATGCCCAAGTCAAAGGGTAGATCCATGAGAAACAAAACCCAAGAAAACAAATCTGCCACTGAAAGAATTGACCTCATAGGGATAGATTCCAACCACAACAAATTCACAGGAAATAGCCATGAAAGCCAGGCCCGAGATAATGACATTCAAAGTATGATAATTACCATGATCAATACTATGAAAGAGGAAATCCAAGAGGATTTAAATATCCACATCAGGAACACAATAAAAACCTGAAAGATTTGAGAAAAACAGTTCAAGAAACAAAAATAGTCCTACAGCATTTGAAACAGTCTTAGGCAGAGTTTAAAATTGAAGCAAAAGACAAGTTATCCTCGACCCAGAACGCATCAGAGAGTCTTACCAATACAACTATCGAGGCAGACAATAGAATTTCAGATCGTGAAGAAAAAGTGGCAGAATTAACCACCTGGAAGCCAAAAAGACACTTGAGAGGAATATTCAAGAGTTATGGGATACCCTGAAGAAGCCTAACATGCACTTCATGGAATACCAGAGCAAGAATCCCAAAATAACATACCTGAGGAAATTTTTTAAACTATCATAAATGAAAACTTCCCTCATCTAAAGAAAGAGAGGCCCATCCAAATACAAGAGGCATTCCACACCCCAAACAGATATCACCAAAGAGAAACATGCCACAGCAAATAATAGTCAAAACACTCCACATTCAAGACAAAGAAATGGTGCTGAAAACTTCAAGGAAAAAAAGTCACTTTTAAAGGTAAACCTATTAAAATAACAAATGACTTCTCAATGGAAACAGTAAAAGCAAGAAGAACTTGTAGAGACGTACTTCAAGCATTGAATGAGCAAAACTGTCAACCCAGGCTGATATAGCTGGCAAAACTATCCATCATGATCGAGGGAGAAAGAAAAGTGTTCCAGCACAAAGAAAACTTGAAGGCTTAGATGTCTACCAAAGCAGGCTTTCAAAAAATGTGATAGATGATACTCAAGAATGAAGAAAATAACAAGTGTATCCAGGAGGAGAGAAGAGAAGTATAATACCACCAAAACCTAAAACCCAAATAATACACTTACAAAAGCCACGAAACATACAAATTGTCTGGAATTAAAAATAGTTTGTTTCTCCATTATAACCTTAAATGTCAAAAGAATTAACTCACCAATCAAGAGACACAGATTACAAACGTGGATTAAAAATCACAATCCATCACTCTGCTGCCTTCAGGAAACTCATCTCACCAAAAAAGATAGGCACATCCTAAAAATAAAAGGCTGGTCCAAAATTCTGCAAGCTAATGGAACCAGGAAATAGGCAAGGGTAGCTTATGCTATCAGAAAAAAGTGAATTTCAAACCAAAAACATCATAAGAGACACAGATGGTTACTACATTTTAGTCACAGGTACAATTTACCAGGAAGAATTCACAATTCTGAACACATATGCACCTAATACGGGCCCCTCCTCATTCAATAAGCAAACCCTACAGTGTCTAAAGTGAGAAATCAACCCACAAAGGATAATTCTTGGGAATTTCAACACCATTCTCTCAACATGGGATAGATCAACAGGTATAAAACTTAACAGAGACACATTGGAACTCAATCAAACACTTACTGAAATGGACCTTACAGATCTTTATCAAACTTTTCATCCACACACTAAAGAATACACATTTTTCTCAGCAGCACATGGAACTTTCTCCAAAATAGACCACATACTGGGCCACAAATCAAAACTCCACAGATACAAGAAAGTTGAAATTCTAGCCTGTACCCTATCACATCTCCATGGTAAAGCTTGATATCCCCAGCACAACAAACAACAGAAAATTCACTAATTCCTGGAAACTAAACACTATGATGCTGAATGAGAATTGGATCCAAGAAGAAATTACAAAGGAAATTCAAGATTTCCTGAAAGCAAACGATAATGAAAATATAACTTATCAAAATCTTTGGAACACAATGAAAGCTGTCCTAAGAGGTAAGTCCATAGTTCTGAATACCTACATCAAAAAAAAAGAAAGAACACAAAAAAAATATCTTAACAATGAAGCTTAATGCTTCAGAGACACTAGAATAATCTGATTCGAAAAGCAGTAGAAGAAAGGAAATAAGTAAAAGTAGGGGAGAAATTTCTGAACTTGAGTTAAGGAAAATGATACAGAGAATCAAACAGTCAAAAAGTTGGTTCTTTGAAAAAATCAATAAGATAAATCACACCCCTAGCTAAATTAACCCAAAGCAAGAGAGAGAAAACACAAATTAAAAAAAAATAGAAATGGTATCCAAGAAATTCAGAGAATTATAACATTCATATTTCAAAAAATTTTACTCTGTTAAACTTGACAACACAAAAGAAATGGATGAATTCCCACGTCAACACAACTTACCTAAATTGAATCAGGAAGTTCTGAATTATTTAAATAGTCCTATAACATATGAGGAAATTGATGAAGTTATCTCAAATCTTCCCACCAAAAAATTTCCTGGTCCACATGGATTCAGCACAGAGTTTTACCAGACATTCAAAGATCTAATAATACCAATACTCCTTAAACGATTCCATCAAATAGCAAAGGAAGGAACATTGCCAAATTATTTCTATGAAGTGAATATTGTCTTAACCCCGAAACCTAACAAAGATACAATTAAAAAAGAAAACTATAGGCCAATCTCTTTGATGAACACAGATGCAATGATTCTCAACAAAGTCTTAGCAAATGAGATTCAAAAATATATCAAAAAGATCATTCACGGGATGAAGTAGGCTTTATCCCCTGCACACAAGGAAAGTTTAACATATACAAATCAATAAATGTATTTCACCACATAAACCAGTGCAAAATCCAAGACCATATGAGACTCTAGATAGATGCAGAAAAAGCTTTTGACAAGATCCAACAATATTTTATTATCAAAACTCTAGAGACAGTTGGAATGGAAGGAACCTTTATCAATATAATAAAAGCTGTATACAACAAGCCAACAGCAAGGATTATAATCAATGGGGAAAAACTTGAAGCATTCCTGCTTCCATCAGGAACTAGACAAGGCTGTCCACTCTCACTACTTCTATTCAATATTGTACTTGAAGTCTTAGCTGAGGACATCAAACGAGAAAGGGAGATAAAACGGATTCAAATCGGCAAGGAAGAAGTCAAGTTATCTCTATTTGAAAGGACATGACCTTATACCTGAGTGATCCCAAAAACTCCACCAGGAAACTTCAGGAACTAAAACAGAAGTTCAGCAGGGTGGCAGGACACAAAATCAATGTATAAAAATCGGTGGACTTCATATATGCCCAGAATGAAAGAAGGGAGAAATCCCTGAAAGAAAAAAATCCATTTACTAATGCCACTAAAACAATGAAATACCTAAGTATAAACCTAACCAAGGAAGTAAGAGACCTTTACAATGAAAACTTTAAATCCCTAAAGAAAGAAATTGCAGAAGACACCAGAAGGTGGAAAGATCTTTCATGTTCCTGGATTGGCAGAATCAACATCATAAAGATGACTGTTTTACCAAAGGCAATACACAGATTCAATGCTATACCAATCAAACTCCTGAAGCAATTCTTTAAAGAAGTTAACCAAACGATCTCAAAATTCATATGGAGGCACAAAAGACCCAGGATAGCAAAGACAATCCTGAGTAACAAAAACACAGCTGGAGGTATTACTATACTAAACCTTAGTCTACACTACAAATCCATAGTTATAAAAACAGCTTGGTACTGGATCTAAAATAGACACACAGATCAATGGATAAGGGTTGAAGACCCAGATATAAGCCCACACAATTATAGCCATTTGTTCTTTGACAAAAGGGCCCCAAAAATCCAATGAAGGCTACTTGGTCCCCGTGAATAATCTTTTTAATGTGTTTTTGAATCCGATTTGCTAAGACTTTGTTGAGAATTTTTGCATCTGTGTTCATCAGAGAGATTAGCCTATACTTTTCTTTTTTAAGTGAATCTTTATTAGGTTTTGGGATTAAAACTATATTAGCTTCATAGAATGAATTTGGTAGTGTTCCTTCCTTTGCTATTTGATGGAACAGTTTAAGGAGTCTTGGTATTATTAACTCCTTAAATGTCTGGTAGAACTCTGTGCTGAATCCATCTGGTCCAGGATATTTTTTGGTGGGAAGATTCGAGATTACTTCCTCAATTTCCTTATATGTTATAGGACTATTTATATAATTCACAACTTCCTGATTCAATTTACGTAAGTTGTGTTTACTTAGAAATTCATCCATCTCTTTTGTGTTGTCAAACTTCACAGAGTATAAGTTTTTGAAACTTGATGTTATAATTCTCTAGATTTCTAGGGTATCAGTAGTGATAACTCCATGTTCATTTCTAATTTTGTTAATTTGGGTTTTCTCTCTCTCCTGCTTTTGTGTAATTTAGCTAGGGGTGTAGCAATCTTATTGATTTTTTCAAAGAACCAGCTTTTCGACTGGTTGATTTTTTCTATCGTTTTCTTAATCTCGATTTCAGATATTTCTCCCCTTATTTTGCTAATCTCCTCTCTTCTACTACTTTTGGGATCAGATTGCTCTAGTTTCTCTAAAGCTTTAAGCTGCATTGTTAAGTTGTTTATTTCTGATGTTTCCATTTTTTTGATGTAGGCATTAAGAGCTAGGAACTTACCTCTTAAAATAGCTTTCATTGTGTCCCAGAGATTTTGGTAAGTTCTATTTTCATTTTCGTTCACTTTCAGGAAATCTTGAATTTCCTTTTTAATTTCTTCCTGAATCCAGTTCTCATTCAGCATCATATTGTTAAGTTTCCAGGAGTTAGTGTATTTTCTCTTGTTTGTTGTGTTGTGGATGTCCAGCTTTAGGCCATGGTGGTCTGACAGGGCACAGGTTAGAATTTCAACTTTTTTGTATATATTTAGATTCATTTTGTGGCCCAGTATGTGATCTATTTTGGAGAATGTCCGTGTGCTGCTGAGAAAAATGTGTATTCTTTGGTGTGTGGGTGAAAAGTTCGATCCAAAGTGTCTCTGTTAAGCTTTTGACCTGTTGATCTATCCCATGTTGAGAGGGCGGTGGTGAAGTCCCCAAGAATTATCATTTGGGGGTTGATTTCTTGCTTTAGATGCTGTAGGGTTTTCTTAATGAACGTGGAGGGGCCCGTATTGGGTGCATATATGTTCAGTATTGTGAAGTCTTCCTGGTGAATTGTACCTGTGACTAAAATGTAGTATCCATCTGTGTCTCTTATAATTTTCTTTGGTTTAAAGTCTACTTTGTCTGATATCATAATGGCTACCCCTGCCTGTTTTCTGCTTCCATTACCTTGTAGAATTGTTGACCAGCCTTTTATTTTTAGGCCATGCCTATCTTTTGTGGTGAGATGGGTTTCCTGCAGCAGCTGATTAATGGATTGTGATTTTTAATCCAAATTTGTAATCTGTGTCTCTTGATGAGTGAGTTAATTCCATTAACATTTAGTGTTATAATGGAGAAACTATTTTTAATTCCAAACATTTATTATGTTTAGTAGTTTTTATAAGTATATTGCTTCGCTTTTAATTGGGTTATACTTGCCTTCTGTTCTCCTGAATATGCCTGTTTTTTTCTTCAAGCTTGAGTATCATTTTTAGCATTTTTTGAAGGCCTGGTTTGGTGGACATGTATCCCTTCATGTTGTCTTTGTGATGGAAGATTTTTCTTTCTCCCTCGATCATGATGGATAGTTTTGCAGGGTAAATCAGCCTGGGTTGACATTTTTGCTCATTCAATACTTGAAGTATGTCTCTCCAAGCTCTTCTTGCTTTTACTGTTTCGACTGAGAAGTCATTTGTTATTTTAATAGGTTTACCTTTAAAAGTGACTTGTTTTTTCTCCCTTGAAGCTCTCAGCAGCAGTTCTTTATCTTGAATGTGGAGTGTTTTGACTATTATTTGCCATAGCGAGCTTCTGTTTTGGTCATATCTCTTTGGGGTGCGGAATGCCTCTTGTATATGGATGGGCCTTTCTCTTTTTAGATGAGGAAAGTTTTCCTTGATGATCGTTTGAAAAATTTCCTCACGGGTGGTATTTTGAGATTCTTGCTCTGGTATTCCATGAATACGCCTGTTAGGCTTCTTCAGGGTATGCCATATCTCCTGCATATTTCTCTCAAGTATCTTTTTGGCTTTAACAACCTCTTCCATTGAGCTGGTTAGTACTCCCACTTGATCTTCAAGGTCTGAAATTCTGTTTTCTGCTTCGTTAGTTCTTTTGATAAGACTCTGTAGAGTTCTGGGTTGAAGATAACTTGTCTTTTAGCTCAGTTTTAAACTCTGCTTGAGTCTGCTCTAACTGCTCTATGCCAGTTTTTGTTTCTCGCACGGTTTTTCTCAACTCCTCCAAGTGTCTGTTGTGTTCCTCTTCAAAGCGATTGATTCGATTATTTAATTCCTCCCAGATTTCCTCTTTCATAGTATTGAGCATGGTAATGATCATATTTTGAAGGTCATTATCCTGGGTCAGGCCTTCCTGGCCATTTTCCATAGGTTTCTTCTGGATGGAGTCTAACATTATGGGATTAATTCCTTCAGTGGGAGATTTGTTTACTTGAGTGTTGTTTCTCATGGATTTGCACTTTGACTTTGGCATTGTCGTTTTAACTCTTAAGATCTTCTTTCAATTTTTGTGCGTTTTTCACTAAACTGAATTATTTGCCCCGGGGTTTTGGGGGTGGGCGGGACCGAGCTTACCTGGGTTGCGCGGTGCAGGCCCGGCTGGACCTCGCACGTGCGTCCTGGGCGGCGGAGTGGAGGGAAGGGAGGATGGGGTAGTCGGCGCGGTGCTATTTAAACCTGGGGGACCTGAGGGCGGGGCCGGGGGGCAGAGGGGGTGCCCTCTCCCCCTCCCAGGCCCTGTGCGTAAGGCTCTGGCTGGATGGTGGGAGGAACTGGGTCCCTTGGGCGGCCTGGGGTTCCGGGGGTGGGCGGGACCAAGCTTACCTAGGTCGTGTGGTGCATGCCCGGCTGGACCATGCGCAAGTGTCCCGGGTGGCGGAGTGGAGGGAAGGGGGTAACAATATTCTTTATCTTTTTTTCTGTAACTAACTTCCAATAAGTGTGAATCATTATCTTCTCTTTTGATTTCTCTACTTTTATACCTTTTACTGGTTTGTTATGGAAATACCAAAGACAATTTATTATTATTGCTTTCCATTTTAGCTATTTATTATTTTTGTCAGGATTCTTAATGAGAATCATTGTGTGCTGTAGAAGAAGAAATCGCTACAGATTTTCCAGCCCAGCTTTTAAATATATGAGGTGAACCAATGTCAAGAGTCTTTTGGGCTGTGAGAGTACAAAAGTTCTGCACTCTTTAAACTCTCCTTGTGAATGCAGATGTCTCCCAATGATATAGCAACAAGATGGGCTTTGGAGCTTGTGGGGTGGCTTCAGAAGGTGACTGGCATGCAAAGTAGACAGAAAGACAATGACTTATATGTAAATGGTAGTATTATAGTTTCATAATCTATAGCGTCCAAGTCTGGACAGAAATAATGCACGATTATCCTTTTATCTTGTAAGATTCTCCTGTCAGGTTTAGTGCACCAATGCAAGAAGACAAATCTAGCATTTTCATTCATGGACACTGATTTGTGAGAAAGTCTAGCAGAGTGAAGACTGTGCAAAGAACAATTTTAAATGACACATTGAAAAGTCCTTGTTTAATTCTTTTGGTTGTTGTTTTCAGTTACCTCTGGATTATCTCAACCCATTATCCTCCTTCTTCCACCTTGCAAGTGCTGGGATTACAAGAACAGGACATCCAGACTGAATTTTTGCTTATTATAAGCCTCAAGTTTTGTTGGTCTAAAACGGCAATACTTCTTTCATTCAGAATCACTATGGGTGAGGAATTGTTCTTGGAGATTAGGGTGTTTAGCTGTACAGACCAGATTGGCATTCAAAAACCTGTCATGTTGTAATGACTTTATAATTCACTCTGTGACTTGAATGAATCAGTTTCCCTGCCTGAAGCTTCACTTAAAGAGCTGTATTATAAACAAGAGAAACCCAATTGATAAAGCAAGCAAATATGATTTGTTGAGAAGATACTTGGATAATTCACACCATAAGAAGTTAGGTACATCATCAAAAGTTGGGACTGGTAAGGACCTGTGTGTCTTCTAATCATAGAGCACATAAAATTCTTTGATGTCCATTCCTCCCCCATAGAACTGTTATCAGATGACTTGGATCAGGTCTCTTTCACTCCCTGAACCACATTTGAACTCCTGGGATGACTATCATTCTTGCCTTCACACCCTGGTAAGCATCAGGAGCTGGTGCCTCTAGAGTGTAATGTAGTGGCCCCAGGGAAATATCAAGAGGGGGAAAGTTTTCATACTTCTTCAAGAATAGTGGTTGAACTACATATAGTAATGCATCGTTGTCAAATCAACCTTATGAGGAAGCCTGAAGCCTTATGGGGAAGGTGTCACTGGAAATCTCAAAAGCCTCTGTCTAAAAGAAGCACTCTGAAAATCACACAATGCACATTAACCTTGCTTACATCATGAAATCGTCACCATTTTGACCGAAGACTCTTTGAATTAGCAACTCTTTTAGAATGTTCAAGATTCTTCTTGGAAGACTCAGGGTCATGACCAGGAACATGAAACAACGTCATGGCTAGGAGAACACAGTGTTATTGCCTACTTCCGTGCTACAGCGGTTGTCAGAATGCCTGACTCATGCCCTGGGCACCCTATTTCCAGTGTGATTTTGGCTGTGGATCCATAGGTTCAATCTTTTTTTCTTTTTTTTAATGTTTAGAGGCAGAACTCAGGGCCACTGCAGCCAGAATATAGCCACAATGTGATTCGACCTTGCCTGACCTACGCAATGGCTGACACGTCAACAAGCCTCCCAAAGTCCAGTATAGATCACAGGGGAGAAGGCTTCAGGCACTAGGACCTTAGAGGCAAGGGGTTAAATAGTCATAGTAGATATCCCACACTAGCAGGGAGCCCAAAAAGGGGCCCCAAGCTACAGCACTAGGTCCTGAACTCCCACTAGTGTAGACAACTCATAGGGAAATTCAGCACCCACGTAAACAGATGCTCTGGAGGATAGGCAGGGAGTACTAAGAGAGAGGAAGGAAAAGGGGTGACAGGGAGAGGGAAGTAGAAAAGAGGGAGAGTGCAATGGGGGATAAGAGGCAAAAGGAAGGAAGGAGAGAAGAAAGGGGTACCTATCAAGCTTGTATAACTAGGCAAAAATGTAATAAAAATATTTAGAGGAAGAATGTGGCAGCTTGGAGATTCTGTACTTATTTATAAGATGCATAGTACTATTACTCTACTTTAATCATGTGACTGCCAGCAAACCTCCATTGTCTTTCAGGGTGGATTAGATTATCTGAGCTTATCTTAGTGCTTTCCATAATGTACCTCTCCTAGTTATGCAGATGAATTAGCTCTCCTGTCCTTCTTTATCCAGGAATCCAATATAACACACGTAAAAATGTATACTAGAGCTTTAATGATTGTATTATGTGTAAAACAGACAAAACATTTTAACAAAGAACTGTTGATATAATTAGCATCTAATAATATGCAATGTAATAAATTTTCAATATTTTATTTAAACTCATGACAATTTCAATGCTATTATTCATGCCAGAAGTGTAATTAATGTTCAATCTCCATTGTCAACTTTATTGTGTTTGCAATACACCTAGTAGGCAAATCTCTGAAGGCATTTAAATAGAGGATTACTGAGGAGGAGGTACCCATCCTTAATATGACTAGTGTATTCCATGGGTTTGTATCCTAGACAAAGTAAACATGTGAAAAAGAGGATGGAAAAGGAGCATCCATCACTCAGTGCTTTCTGGGTCTGGAGGCAATGTGGTCACATGCTTCAGCATTCGACCACCATATCTTGCCTTCCATGATGGACTATAATTTCAAATCTGCTTCCAAACTAGAATACTAACTCTTGTGAATTGCAACAGCGATGGAAAGATAACTAAAGCAATGACATAAGAAAAGTGAGACTGAAAGGCTTAAACTGCTCTTTCTGAGTCAGACACCTTAAAAGAATAGATAATTGCTTCCTTTAACTTAATGGTTGCTTATTGATGTCAAGACAATACACGTGAAAATGCCATGAAAAGAATAAATTAAATGCACATATGTCATCATATCTTTATCATTTGTGAGCATACAAATTAAGAAAGGAAAAATAATTGGGGGTACTCCTTTTATTTATTCTAAGGAAGCTGACACTATCTTTGATTTTGTGAATGACCATATGCGAATTTTGTGTAATGCCTGTCCTTCATTGTAATTATTCCAATCATGCACAATCATCCAAAAGATGTTTTAGAAGTAGGAAGAAAATGACAAATCATGCTCTGTCCTCTGACGACAGCCTCTCACAGATTTTGCAACACCATGATCAAATAATAAACTAATCAAGTTCATTGGACTGAGTCCATTTTAAATTTTCAAAAAAAAATTACCTGTGACACAAGTTAATTTCACAACACAGCTTCATTTTTCAAGCACCTACAGTCTGTTCCAATCTTACCTGCTTCAAACTGTTCTGAAAGATTTTCCTGAAGTTTGCATCTCAAACAGCAGAAACTGGGCTAATTCCATTTTTTTCCATGCAGATAGCTCAGGCTGTTGAATCTAAACAGTTCATTGTCCTTCTAGTGACACATTTGGTAAATAAGCACACAGAATATCACTTAACAAATCACTTTAAAAATGAAATCATTTATTTTTTTTATTATTTATTCAATTGTGCGTGTGTATGTGTGTGTGTGAGTGTGTGGGTATATGTGTGTGTAGAACCACGGACGAATTCGGGAACTACCATGGACCACCTCCTCCTTGTTTACTCTTCCCCGGGAATTCACAGGCTCCGCCCTACCAGGCCCAGAAACACAGGCCGCCCCAGTTTCCGCCTGGCGTCTATAAGTGGGGTCTAGGATCTGAACTCAGGAGCTTCCGCCTGCAAGGCAGAGGCTTAACCTCTGAGCCACCTCTTCAGCTCCGAAATGATTTCTTAAGGGAAGGGAGAGAATGTAAGGGAGCGGGGAGGAAGTGGAAAGGAGGGAAAAAGAAAAAAGGAAAAAAAGTCATATCATTTCCCATTTCTATAATTTCTATAATTGCTTTGTATGATACACTATGGGGTCAATCAAATTTTAATGCTATGTATAAAATGCATGTAGATCTTCAAAAATCATATATCAAATAGCAAAGCATAATCCTATTTTAATAATGATTATATGTTAGAATTATATACTGTATTAAAATATACCACAAATTTCATTCAATTTATCCTTAACACTCACTTTGATTACTGAAAATTTACAATTTTACTGTGGCTTAGATTACTTCTGCTTATGGCCTTTAAAATATGAATACAGAGTTTTCTTTACAGGTAGAAAAAATTCAAAGTTGATAATATCTGTATTTTCTGCTACATGTACATTATCTTTGCAGTTGATTAAGCATGTGAATAAGGTTGCAGGATTTTTTGTTGTTGCTTTATTGTTTTTGCTGTTTGCTATGTTTTATGGTACATCTTTTTCTCCAAGGATGTAAAAAGCACATTTATTTGTATACTTGAGAAAATTGTGAATATGGGAGTACTTATTTATTTCATATTTGTTACTAAGATAGTTTAATATTCAAGTAAATCACCAACTCCCCAGAATGAAGATAATGAAGTTAAGTCGATAATACTTCAGAAGGAATCCGTCCATATTCCCATATTTCTGCTGCATCCAGTAATGAAACTTAAAGTTCAAAACTGTGATTCCATGTTGATATTTGTTACAGACTTGAGAAGTTTTCATGCTTATTCAATATCAGGTAGAAATTAATATACAGTTTCCATGTGAAATGTATAAAATCTTGCATCATCTCATTGAACTAGTTATATAAAATTAGTCATGATCTTTAATTTTAGTAGAGGCAGTAATTTCTATATAAACCTCATTTATACAATTTTTATTTGTTACTTTTCAAATAACAATTGCAACCAGGAAAATATTGAACATACATAAACAAAGCAATGGGCTATGAGAACACATAGTATTCTAGCCTATCATCATTTCTTTCACTTTTTTATTTTCCTTCTTTTCCCTTCTTTTTATCCTTCCTTTTGAGATTCTCAGATAGCAAGTCTCAAATTCATGATAATTTTCCTGCTTCATCCTCCTGAGTGCTAAAATTACAGGCATGAACCACCATATCCAGCCTCCATTCTACAAGTTTACTATAAGTTTATTAACATTGATAGAAAATACTTCACATATTAGTTCATTCTGCTGCAGTTTAATATGGCAATCAACCTGACAATTGAAGATTTGAGCTCTGGGTACATTTGTAAAGAATTTGTAGTTGAGTTAAGCCCTGAGCAAGCCTGCAGGTTATTGTCTAATTGTTTGGAAAGACCTAGACTACAGTGGATGGGACTAGTCCTTGGGTAACTGAGTAAGATGGAAGGAGCTGGAATTCTTCCACATACTTGGCCAGACATGCTGTTCTGGCAAGTGAGGATTGTCCCTTTCTCGGTTGTTGTGTGGATATGGCATGTTCCCTAGACCACTGGTGTTGGTATGAGCTTTCCAGGTATATTGGACAAAGAACTGTAACTAAAAACGAGTAGCCAAAATAAACCCATTGATCCCCTCAGGCATTAGGTCATGAAAATATTGACAAAATGAAAAGGAACTGCAACATTCTAAATGGCTCATGGTTTTGAAAGCTGAAACACTGAAAGTTATATTTTGCACCATGAAAAGGATCTACATTTCATGATAACTTTTTTCAGTTTGACCTTTCATGTAATTGTGTTTATTCTACTATCTAAATTCACACATATACACTGTATATCACATATTTTATAATTTAACACATATGACTATGCCAAAGAAAAGGGTTTCAAATTGACTTTTAAGAATCTAGACTCATTTTTGCTACTCTACAAAATGTGAAAATAACTGACTGTAGAAGATTAATGTTCAAATTTTCTTTGGTGTCAACCTATCAATTTTTAAAGAAGACTGGTAACTTACACAGGGGAAGCTAATGGCTTAATGTTATCTATGCCACACATGACAGAAATACAGCCTAAATTCATTCCTATCCTCTGAACTAAATTCCTTCTTGGTATCACAACACTTTTATATGTGATTCCCAAATTTTCTTGTTATTTCTCTTTATTAGCATAGCCACCAATAGTTTAAGATTGACATCGAGCAATTGAAAGTGAAAGCATTATTTAAGTTTTTCTGAAGAAGCTGTGTTGAAAAAGAAAGCTATGATCTTGTTGAATATATAGAGAAGACATAAAATATGAAGAATTTTCACACAATTAGATATAGGCTTTGAAGCAGCCTGGGCAGCACTCTTTCCTGCTGATTCATACCCTGCAATTCTAATGGGAACAGTGCAAATGTAGTGTGTCTGTTTTGCTTGCCTTTTAAATTTTAAATGCAGCTCTTTCCTCAAACTGCTGAGACTGTCAAGGTGTGTATGACCCGTTGTCTACTTGACAGTCAAATGAATTTCAAACTTTTGCACACTTAAAAGGATGCATTGCTTCAGCTTCCAAATCATTTGAACAGATGCTTTAAATCATTAATCATGCTACATGAATTAATGAACTCTTTAACTCCAGAAATTCTAAACCTTCCAAAGATATTTCATCCAAAAGCTTGTTTGTAATCTGAATAAATTCACTACTGAGAATTTTCTTTCTGAACCACTGTAAGCGTGAAGATACAAACAATAATATAACCTTCAATAGTTATCAATTAAAGTATTACAGTTTAGCCATATTTGTCTCAGATTTCAAAAACACTGCAGAAAATTTGGCATAAGCCTTTGCAGTTGAACCATGTAAAAATATGATTCAGTGGCATTGAATACATTTGCAATATCATATAGTTTTCATCTCTATTTCCTGTAGTTTTCATCACCCCAAACAGACCATATACCCAAGTAATAATTTCCCATTATTCTCCCTTGAGTCCCTAATCAACTATCATCTATTTCCTGTCTTAATGAATTTAACCTCATATAAATGAAGTCATAAAATAGGCTTCATTTTTTGATGTGGCATGTTTGTTTCAAGACTCTTCTGAAACTCCCTACCTGGATCAGGCTTGCCCCCTGGCTGTGTAACAGGAAGAGATAAAAAACACAGTAAACATTTAAGGATATTTAAGAACATAGTACACTTGAGAATATGAACAATTCCTAATGAACATTACTTTTGTGTATCATATGGTATAAAGATGCCTATAGAGGTAACAGGAAGTTGGAGATTCATTCATCAAGACAATGCTTTCCCAGAAAACTTCTCAACTGAGAAGCCCCACTGTGTTGCTATCTATTTGTTCTTTTACTTGGATGCCTTATTCCAAGGGAAATATTCTTTTGTTTTTGTTTTTTCTTTTTTTTATTTATCATTTTTTATTATTATTTCCGCTCATACCAAATATTCTTTTTCAATCTGAGAATCTCAATCTCAATCACTAGCTGGTTGTTTCAATAGGGTTTCCTTGGTTGCTTCCACTGGATATTTTAAGTGATTCTTTTGTTGATATTTTCCTACCAACTTGAATGTGCTCTTTGTTCTTTGACTACTAGTGTGCAAAATAATAAACTTGTTACTTCAAAACTGAAGCTGTGTCCATCCAAAACCACACTAGGGAAAGAACTTTAATATGTTCTTTTTTTCTGTTTCTTATTCGTAGATTTGTATTTATTGTATTGCTTTTTCAAATTCTTATTCATTTGTTGTGGGACTGTCTGTCGGTGTGTGTATCAGAGAGTATTGTGTGTACTTCTGGAGGCCCAAGTGTGACTTGGGGAATCATCCTAGACTGCTTTTATTTCCTTTATGCTTTGCTATGGGATTTCACACACTCCACCTTACAGGGTGGGAGCCTGGCATTTTTATGTGGGATCCAGGATAGGAACTCAGGTCCTTCTGCTTGGGAGGCAGAATCTTAACTTCTTAGCCATCTCTCCAGACCTTGTACTGTTCATATCTATATATATATTTTAATTCTTGGAAGCTTCTATATACAAATACAATGATGCATATTTTCCAGAAAGCCACATGGTACATAAAAGCAAGCATTTTTTCTCTCTTTTAACAGGCATTATTTCTTTGTGTTTGGGATCTTCAATTCCATGTCTTCTAGTTCGTTAGAAAAAATAAAAACAACAGTAACAAAAACCAAAAAAACAATTTACTACCCCTTTCACCCCACCCCGCTCCACCGGTCGGGACGCGCACACGCGGTCCAGCCGGGCTTCACCCCGCTTCTCTAGGTAAGCCCCGGCTGCGCCCGCCCAACAGAACCCCAGGTCAGCCCAAAGGGACCCAGCTTAGACTCCCGCCATCCAGCCTGAGCTGAGCGCTCAGGGCCAAGGGACGAGGAGGACCTCCCCCTGCGCCCGGGACCTGCCCCAGCTACCCTCGAGTTAAATAGCTCCACGCCTATGCCCCCATCATACCATTCCCCACCCCGCTCCTCTGGTCAGGACACGCGCGGTCCAGCCAGGCCTCACCCGTTACCTAGGTAAGCTCTGTGCCTGCCCACCCCCAGAACCCCAAGCCAAATAATTCAGTTTAGTGAAATTGAAAGATCTTAAGAGTTGAAACGACAATGCCAAAGTCAAAGTGCAAATCCATGAGAAGCAACACTCAAGTAAACAAATTTCCCACTGAAGGAATTAATCCAATAATGTTAGACTCCAACAAGAACAAACCCGTGGAAAAAGGCCAAGAAAGCCTGACCCAGGATAACGAGTTTCAAAATATGATCATTACCATGTTCAATACAATGGAAGAGGAAATCCAGGAGGAATTACATAATCAAATCAATCGCTTTGAAGAGGAACACAACAGACACTTGGAGGAGTTGAGAAAAACAGTGCAAGAAACAAAAACTGGCATAGAGCAGTTAAAACAAACTCAAGCAGAGATTAAAACTGAGCTACAAGACAAGTTATCTTCAACCCAGAACTCTACAGAGAGTCTTATCAAAAGAACTAACAAAGCAGAAAACAGAATTTCAGACATTGAAGATAAAGTGGGAGTACTAACCAGCTCAATGGAAGAGGTTGTTAAAGCCAAAAAGATACTTGAGAGAAATATCCAAGAGATATGGGACACCCTGAAGAAGCCTAACAGGCGTATTCATGGAATACCAGAGCAAGAATCTCAAAATACCACCCGTGAGGAAATTTTTCAAACGATCATCAAGGAAAACATTCCTCATCTAAAAAAAGAGAGGCCCATCCATATACAAGAGGCATTCCGCACCCCAAACAGATATGACCAAAACAGAAGCACCCCACGGCAAATAATAGTTAAAACACTCCACATTCAAGATAAAGAACTGGTGCTGAGAGCTTCAAGGGAGAAAAAACAAGTCACTTTTAAAGGTAAACCTATTAAAATAACAAATGACTTCTCAGTCGAAACAGTAAAAGCAAGAAGAGCTTGGAGAGACATACTTCAAGTATTGAATGAGCAAAAATGTCAACCCAGGCTGATTTACCCTGCAAAACTATCAGTCATGATCGAAGGAGAAAGAAAAATTTTCCAGCACAAAGACAACTTGAAGGAATATATGTACAACAAACCAGGTCTTCAAAAAATGCTAGAAATGATACTCAAGCGTGAAGAAAAAAACAGGCATATCCAGGAGAACAGAAGGCAAATATAACTCCATTAAAAGCAAAGCAATATACTTATAAAAACTACTAAACATAATAAATGTCTGGAATTAAAAATAGTTTCTCCATTATAACACTAAATGTTAATGGAATTAATTCACTGATCAAGAGACACAGATTACAAACTTAGATTAAAAATCACAATCCATCAATCTGCTGCCTGCAGGAAACCCATCTCACCACAAAGGATAGGCAGTCTCTAAAAATAAAAGGCTGGTCAACAATTCTACAAGCTAATGGAAGCAGAAAACAGGCAGGGGTAGCCATTATGATATCAGACAAAGTGGACTTCAAACCAAAGAAAATTATAAGAGACACAGATGGATACTACATTTTAGTCACAGGTACAATTCACCAGGAAGACTTCACAATACTGAACATATATGCACCCAACACGGGCCACTCCACATTCATTAAGAAAACCCTACAGCGTCTAAAGCAAGAAATCAACCCCCAAACCATAATTCGTAGGGACTTCAACAGCGCCCTCTCAACATGGGATAGATCAACAGGTCAAAAGCTTAACAGAGACACTTTGGAACTTAATCAAACCCTGAAAGAAATGGACCTTACAGATCTCTATCGAACTTTTCACCCACATACCAAAGAATACACATTTTTCTCAGCAGCACACGGAACTTTCTCCAAAATAGTTCACATATTGGGCCACAAAACGAATCTACACATATACAAAAAAGTTGAAATTCTAACCTGTGCCCTATCAGATCACCACGGCCTAATGCTGGACATCTACAACACATCAAACAAGAGAAAATACACTAACTCCTGGAAACTTAACAATATGATGCTGAATGAGAACTGGATTCAGGAAGAAATTAAAAAGGAAATTCAAGACTTCCTGAAAGTGAATGATAACGAAAATACAACTTACCAAAATCTCTGGGACACAATGAAAGCTGTTCTAAGAGGTAAGTTCATAGCTCTTAATGCCTACATCAAAAAATGGAAACATCAGAAATAAACAACTTAACAATGCAGCTTAAAGCTTTAGAAAAACCAGAGCAATCTGATCCCAAAAGTAGTAGAAGAGAGGAGATTAGCAAAATAAGAGGAGAAATATCTGAAATCGAGATTAAGAAAACGATAGAAAAAATCAACCAGTCAAAAAGCTGGTTCTTTGAAAAAATCAATAAAATTGATACACCCCTAGATAAATTAACCAAAAGCAAGAGAGAGAAAACACAAATTAACAAAATTAGAAATGAGCATGAAGTTATCACTACGGATACACAAGAAATCCAGAGAATTATAACAATATATTTCAAAAACTTGTACTCTGTGAAGTTTGACAACACAAAAGAGATGGATGAATTTCTAAGTAAACACAACCTACCTAAATTGACTGAGGAAGTTGTGAATTATTTAAATAGTCCTATAACATACAGGGAAATTGAAGAAGTAATCTCGAATCTTCCCACCAAAAAATGTCCTGGGCCAGATGGATTCAGCCCAGAATTCTACCAGACATTTAAGGAGTTAATAACACCAATACTCCTTGAACTGTTCCATCAAATAGCAAAGGAAGGAATACTACCAAATTCCTTCTATCTAGCTAATATCGTCTTAATCCCAAACCTTATAAAGACTCACTTAAAAAAGAAAACTATAGGCCGATCTCTCTGATGAACACAGAAGCAAAGATTCTCAACAAAGACTTAGCAAATCGGATTCAAAAACATATCAAAAAAAATCATTCACGGGGACCAAGTAGGCTTCATCCCCAGCACACAGGTTGGTTCAACATACGCAAATCAATAAATGTAATTCATCATGTAAACCAGTCCAAAGTCCAAGACCACATGATACTCTCGATAGATGCAGAAAAAGCCTTTGACAAAATCCAACAGCCTTTTATGATCAAAACTCTAGAGACTGTAGGAATGAAAGGAACCTTTATCAATATCATAAAAGCTGTGTACAACAAGCCCACAGCAAGGATCATGCTCAATGGGGAACAATTGTATGCATTCCCACTTCGATCAGGAACTAGACAAGGGTGTCCTCTCTCACCACTTCTATTCAATATTGTACTTGAAGTCTTAGATGAAGCCATAAGTCAAGAAAGGGACATAAGAGGGATTCAAATCGGCAAGGAAGAAATCAAGCTATCCCTATTTGCAGATGACATAATCTTATACCTGAGTGATCCCAAAATCTCCACAGGAAGCTCCTGGAACTAATTGAGAATTTCAGCAGGGTGGCAGGATACTAAATAAATGTGCAAAAATCAGAGGCCTTCCTATATGCCCAGAATGAAAGAAGTGAAAAAGCCTTGAGAGAAACAATCCCATTTACTATAGCCCCCACCCAAAATGAAATACCTTGGTGTAAACCTAACCAAGGAGGTAAAAGACCTTTACAATGAAAACTTTAAAACCCTAAAGAAAGAAATAGCAGAAGACACCAGAAAGTGGAAAGAACTCCCATGTTCCTGGATTGGTAAAATCAACATTGTAAAAATGACCATCCTAGCAAAGGCAATATACAAATTCAATGCTATACCAATTAAAATCCCAAAGCAATTCTTTAAAGAAGTTGACCAAATAATCTCAAAATTCATATGGTGGCACAAAAAACCCAGGATAGCAAAGACAATCCTGAGTAACATAAACACTGCTGGAGGTATTACCATTCCAAACCTTAGTCTATACTACAAATCCATAGTTATAAAAACTGCCTGGTACTGGCTCCAAAATAGACACACAGATCAATGGATAAGGGTTGAAGACCCAGATATAAGCCCACAAAAATACAGCCATTTGTTCTTTGACAAAAGGGCCCAAAGAATCCAATGGAAAAAGAACAGCATCTTCAACAAATGGTGCTGGCAAAACTGGATCTCCACATGCAGAAGATTAAAGCTGGAAGCATACTTGTCACCTTGTAAAAGACTTAATTCCAAATGGATCAAAGACCTTGATTTAAGGCCAGAGACTTTAAAAACCATAGTTGAAAGGATAGGGAACTCCCTCGAGCTGATTGGGCTAGGCCAACATTTCCTAAACAGACATCCAATGGCACAGTCACTGCTACCAACTCTCAACAGTTGGGATCTTGTGAAATTAAAGAGCTTCTGTTCAGATAAAGAGATTGTAACATGAGCTCAAAGGCAACCCACAGAATGGGAGAAAATCTTCACTAACCACATATCTGACAGAGCTCTACTGTCCAGAGTGCACAAAGAACTTAGAAAACTAAACATCAAGGAAAACAATGGCCCAATTAAAAAATGGGCCCTAGAACTTAAAAGAAACTTTACCAGGGATGAAATTAAAATGTCTAACAAATATCTTAAAAAATGTTCCACTTCCTTAGCCATCATGGAAATGCAAATGAAACTTCCCTGACATATCATCTCACCCTGGTCAGGATGGCAAAAATCCACAATACAAACAACAAATGCTGGAGAGGATGTGGAGAGAGGGGAACTCTCCTACATTGCTGGTGGGAATGCAGGCTCACACAGCCACTCTGGTGAGCCGTCTGGAGATTCTTAAAGAAATTAAAGATTGAAATGCCATATGACCCTGCTATCCCACTTTTGGGAATAACCCCCCATGCAGCAGAGGTTCGCCTCGATAGCACAAGCTCGACCATGTTTATAGCAGCACTGTTTACAATAGCAAAGTCATGGAATAAACCTAAATGTCCAACAGTTGACGAGTGGATAAGGAAACTGTGGTACGTCTATACATTGGAGTACTAATCAGCCATCAAACATGATGAATTACTGGAATTTGCTGGCAATTGGATGTCATTAGAAACAATTATATTAAGTGAAGTATCCCAAACCCAGAAAATTAAGCACCGTATGTACTCCCTAATAGGTGGCTACTAGTACCAAACTCACCCAGCCCACATTGAGACACTCAAAAGTAAACCTATGTAACACAGTAATTGCAAGGATTATGAACAAGAGAGATGGGGTAGAAGGGCCACACCAGAAACAAGGAGAGAGGGCACCATGTTACCGCAGAGAAAATAGGCCTCCATCAAGGTCTGCAAGTAAGTAATGAGAAACAGACGTTCTTTCCTGATCTCACCAGAAGGGGAGGGCATATAGTCTAGCAGATAAAAAGTAATCATTTTGCAAATGGGTGATGGAAAGAGGTTTCCTACTTTTATTACATCTACCCTTGAATTGGCTCTTATAACAAGACTCCAGTTTAACAGCTTTTTGTCTCTGGCCAGGGGGTGACATACAGTGCCCAGCAGGATGGAGTGAAGGGCATTGCAGGAGCAGCAAAACTGCAAAAGAAAATCAACAAACCACAATCCAGAACATCAGAGACTCTATATCAATCACATAGAACTAGTCCAGCCTAATCTCTCCCCATCCTGGAGCTCAGGGACATTTGCGGAAAAGGGGGCAGTAAGATTGTAAGAGCAAAAGGATGGGAGGAACAACGATTTGCAAGATTCTCAACAATAGTTGGGGCCAAAGCAATAATAATGGGACTTTGCATGCCCTGTGCAATGTCCAGCGCACTGTTGCCCTCATAAAGTCTAGCATCTGTTAAGGGCACCGAGATCCCTGGAGGCAAGGGATTGACAGCCATAGTAGTGCTCCTATGCTTAAGGGGAACAAGAGAAAGGGCTTATGGAAATGCCACTGGGTCCTTATATGTCATCGGAGAGGAGGACCCAGTGGAGAGTCAGGTGTACGCAATAAAGGTCTCTCTGGGAATTGGGGGGGAGGCACTGGGGGATGGGGAGGGAGAGGAGGAGGAGGAGGGGGTTCGGGGGGAGGAGGGGGGAGGAAAAAAAAAGAAAAATAATAAACTTAGAAGAGTCTCAAATTCTAAAAAAAAAAAAAATTCCAGTCATAACTGGATGTTTTTATGCAAGCCCCCAAAATATATTATTTGGTGATTGTACATCACTACTTTGTAGGGCCCCACGTGTAGCTCATCATTGGCCAAGTAGGTCCACCATAGGCTTAACACCAGTGATCACTTCTGTTGTAAGTTCATGATTTCCACAGATATGTCACTTTTGAAGGGGGGAGGGAGAGGACGAGGGTACCTATTGAGCTTTGTATGATTAGGAAAAAATAAAATGAGGGAGAAAAAAAATCCAGTTACATACCCATGAAGCCTACTAAGCTCTAAGAGATAGCCCCATGCCCAGGATCACATAAAATACCCTAGTTAAACCCAGTGCGACACAAAATTTAAGGACATGAATATGGGAGGAGGATTCTTAGGGAAAGGGTCCTGGCAGAGGGGGAGATCAGAAAAGGTAGAAGGGAAAGTAATCAGAATGTATTATATCATTATATCATGTATGAAATTTCCAAGAGCCAAAATTCATCAATAAAGAAAAGTGAGTAGGTAGAGTATTATGTAAAAAAAAAATACAATTTACTAGTGAATAAAACTGCAGGCCTGCAACCCAGCACTGAAAACCTAAGGTAGGAGGATTGAGAGTTTGAGGCCAGTGAGATCTTGTGCCAGAGAAAAACAAATGAATGAATGATCTTCCCCATTACCTTCTATGTTCCTGAATCCAAGGTTGGTTTGAATTTATACACATAAGAATATTTGGTAATTGTCTTTATGTATAATTTAGTTACTCATCCACTGACTCAATCCACATTGCCATAAATAACTGGATTTCCCTCTTCATGCCATAGCATCATCAGGAAATTAGTGAGAGATATTCTTAATGCTGTGTCACTTTAATGACTATCACCAAATTTCGTGATGTACCTTTGTATTTCACAACTGAAATGTGTAAAATCCAGAAGCTCTGCTGCTGGTTAATTATACTCTATAAACTTCTGTCTTCCCATAAACTAAGGACTATATTAAATAAGAATCATCTTCCAGGATGTCAATAATGTATAGTAAACAGTTAAGCTTTTAAGGGATAATCACAGTTTAATTTATTTTCCAGTGTTCCCATGTGGTTATTGGATCCATTTCTGTTTGAAATCTGTCAGAATGACTCTTCTGTCACTAAAGTATGAAGGCCCTGGGGAGCAAACCTCAGAGGGGAGCTTTGCTCTTTCATCAGTCACATTTAGATTATATTTTTCTTTTTGCAAAGTCAAACAGAAAAGCTGGAAGAAAGAAATAGAGAGCAGTATGGTGGATGAAAAGTACCTTTCAGGTAAGGTTTTGTTTTTTCAAAAACTTCAAACAAAGTAAGTCTGTATGATTTTTAGAAAGACATGACACTTAAGATGTATTTTTAATTAAGAAACAGAACTATACAAAGCAAAGAATGTCAAAATTAATTTAAGTTTCATTGTGTGGGGAAGAGGCAGCTTCAAATATGAAACAATTCAAGTATAGAAGAGATGTCATTAAAAATAGCCATTAAGGAAAATGAAATGAATTTAATCAAGAACATGGTACAATGATTTATTGAGAGAGGAAGCCCACAGTGACTCAAGCATAGAACCAAAAGCTGCCTCTAATACATGTCATCTGTGATGAGCTAGATTTAGCAATCTCAATTCCCACTGCAGATCAGTGGTTTAGTAATAGTAACACAGATTCCACAGGAATGATTAAATCAATAAACAAATGATAGTTTTAAATTCACTTTCCTCTCTTCAGTTAAATCATGTAGAATCATTATTAACTTACTTCGTAATGAGATGAAGCACAAAACATTGAGTATGCTAGATCAGCTGTATAATACAGAACTATATCTTCATTCTTTTCTAGAAAAATAATATATCATCATATAAGTTACATATAAGTTAGCATCATATAAGTTACAGCATACCACATGGGATTTTTTTTTAAAGACTACTAATCCAGTAACTCAGTACTATCTCCAGAGTTCAAAGAGATCCTAAAGGAACACTTATGCCCTAACCCGCACTCTGACGACAGAATGATCAAAACAGTGGGTCCAGAGAATTGGGAATTTCTCCGGAATTTCATGCTGAGGACAGATATCCTGAAAGCTTGCCCCATTTGATGCCAGTCAGAGGAGGAATTTGTCTTCTAAAGAAAATTTTTTACAGCTCTGACTTATCAGACAGTCCTATGGGAAAGACCAGTGCAACCCACTAATGGGCAAAACCACACCTTAAGCAGAAGTGTGTTGTTCTTGCCCCTACGAAAATCCAGATTCCATGTTAAAAGCCCAGAGAAATGAACTTGGATGTTCGATACCCCCTTCACCAATATGGCCAGACGGAATGACTTTCCTTTTGCTACTCGGCACTGCTAATTTGATTTTGCTATAGACTAATTAGAGTCAGGTTGCTAAAATGCCATGAACCTTACCACAGATCCAGGGACAGCAACAGTATCATTCATGACCTTTAGATACTCATAGGAAAAATGAATGTACGTTCATTTTTCCTTTGTCTAAGATTAAGTAAAATGGAAATGTTAACACCAGGCATAGGTCTGAGACACGAACAGGCTTTTTTTTTTCTTTTTTTCCCTCAAATATTCTAACTAAAGGAACCTTTGAGACTGTCACATAAAGAAAAAAACCCTGTAAATGCCAGGCGTACTTATTACTTCCCACACAACAGTAATAAAACTGAAATTCTATTAAAAGCACCGTAATTAGCTAATAAATGAGTTAATTAGAACTAATACTGTTTTTCTAAGAATAAGCCTGTTATTCAACATCTGTGAATAATGGTGTTTTAGTTTTTGTGGTGGTTATGAATGAATTACCTGAGCAACAGCAAACTTAAGGGATGAAGGACTTTGGCAGGAGCTTGAATTAGCTGAAAGCAATGGATAAAAGCATGTGTGCTTCCGTAGTGCTTAGCTTGCATTTTCTACTGCTTACAAACCAAGAAAAGGCCCTCCCCACAAGTATAATGATCCTCACAGCATGATTTAAACTAACAAGACATTTTCTCACAGGCAGGCCAAAAGAACATTCTTAATGTAGAGAATTTCTCTCAGGTGGAACTGGGGGCTTGCTTCAAGTTTTTTCAGGTCCACAAATCTAACAATCACAAAGGATCAAAAAGAAGATCCTCAATGATTTGTTTGTGGTCACACAACAATGAATTTGCAAAATCTCTACTTTTGCTTGCTCTCTGGCAATTACATAATCTTGTAGATATGAAACAAATAACATCCCTGGCTTAATCTTAGATATCCATTGTTTAAAAACAAATCTCCTTTGACAATATCATACTAATTTAAATATTTTATTAATTATTGCATAAAGTGCTGAGATTCCTTGTACTTGCTGAGATGATTCTTGCTCTGAATCTCAAAAAAATTGAAACCATATGTTGGGTGGGACTGGATTCTTCTTGAAGGCTTATATACTTACTTATCATGAACTTAATTCAGACTCTTGAGTGAATCCACAGAGATGTTGATGAGTCAGTTAGAACACCTTGAGGTGATTTCTCTAAATAGGGCTAGCTCTTCTGTGAGGACCAGCAGGGTTCTAATAGTTAACATATCAAGAAGATGTTTGAGAGAGTGTCAAAGAGCAAAAGTTAACAGTTTTCCTTTTAAGTATTTTTACTTTTTAAAAATTTATTTTGTGTGTGTCAGAGGACGCTGTGTGTCCCTATGGAGGACCAAGGTGAATTCTAGAATTGTCCTGGATTGCTTCTAACTACATTTTGCTACCCTCTGGGATTTCCAGGCTCTGTCCACCACAGCTGGAAATACAGGCTACCACTGTTTCCACCTGGCTTTTTTTTTTTTTTTTTTTTTTTTTTATGTGGGACCTGGGATCCAACTCAGGACTTTGTGCTTGTGAGGCAGAATTTTAATCCTGAGCCATCTCTCCAGCCCAAAAATCTTTGATCTTTTATGACTGTCTGGGAAGGCAGACTATTACATATGGCATTTACAAAGCCTATATTTTTCCAGAGGGACTTAGATCCTGCATTTATGATGGAGGATAAGCAAGTTTCTCCAAGTGACATTGGACATGAAGATAAATATCACCTTTGCTGCCTCTCCTGCAATTGATGATACTATACATATCACCACAGAAAACATTTAATTGACCTCACTTTTTAGTAGTTATAACATAAACCGAGGCTTGCACACCTCAACACTTAATTTCTCTGAGGTGCCAACAAAGCAAAAGCAAGTTTTCAGTTTATCTTGGCACATTAATTTTGTAAGCTATATTTCATTTTCTTTCACTTAAAATACTTCTCATGGAAGTATTTATACAGATCTCTCAGAGAAAACAAAAGACAACATGTTCATTTATAACTGTCAAATTAATTGCAAATTTTTTTTATTCAACTGAGAACAAAGGAACCCCATGGCCGTGAAATTGTTCTACATAACAAAGTCATGGTGATAAGAGGCAAGAATGGAATAATTGAACCAGTTGCCATATTCTGAAATATTTAGCATATAAACAGATATCCTTGCTGGCTTAGTATTCTTTCTAAGGGAAGAAATCATTTGAACCTTTTCAACAATGGGCTGGAGAGATGACTCAAAAGCAAAGACTGTGCTTCACAATCAGGAGTGTCTGAATTTGGATTTCATATCCCATTTAAATTCACTGGGCAAAAATGATGGTGGCCTCAATGTCCAGCGCTAGAAGACAGAACCTGGGAAATCCAAGAACAAAGCAAAAAGGATGTAGAGGAATCCAAGACAATTCTTAAAATCACTTTTGGGCATCCACAGGCATACACAATTCTCTCTGATACACAGCAATGCACAAAGACATATATACACAATAAAAAATAAGATTAAAAAAGATTTCCTCCCCCAAATATCACAAACTCATAATTAATGATTTGTGAAAAACAATTTTTGCATTTGAATTTTTTATTACTTACAAAGAAAATAAGTTTTGCTTGTCCCCCTCCCTCCTCTCCACTTCTATCCTTTATTCCCTTCACAAAATCATCCCTATTCTTCCAGTCCTCATGACTCTCTGCTTTTGTGGACCACAGGGCTCCCTTCAGGTTTTCTGTACTAGTAGGGGACCAGGCCTCTGTGGCAGTATAAATGGTTCTTCAATGGGTAAACCCACAGGTGGGGATGTTCTCCTTCACTTCTCCAGCACCTCCCTCTACTATTCCCACGGTGCGTAGCTATTTTCCTTGAGGTATTCACTGGTCCTTGGGGGATATATTGACATACTGAGCACTGTGTAAATCTGGTGGGGGTAGATCTCATTTTAATGAGCTCATAAATGCAGTAGCCCTGTTATGACTGTAGTCAACTGGGCTGTAGTGGACCTCCCCACCTTTAGACTCTTGAAATCTTACTACGCCTTCTTCAGCAAGGTTCTCTGAGTCTTCTGATGCAAAGAAATTTGGACAGCCTGATTGCAAATGAGAGTTTTGGAGTCTTTGATATGCTATAATCCATTTCCATAGGCTGCATCTCGATTGAGTGTTGACATCTTTTCTTATCTGAGGATATAAAGAGAGGTGTTTAGACGATGGTTGACTAATATATATTTATGCTTAATACTAAGAAATCTGATTTATCTAGTGTCTATATTCTTCTTTTTCATCGTTATTTGCACAGGTTTACAATACTGGGCATGTGTTTCCTGGCATAGTTATTGGGTAGGAAGCTAGTTAACAGGTAGTTGGTTACCCAAAGATTAATTCTGCTTCCTCATGTATTCTATCTCTGGCCTTCCTAACCCTGTGAAAATTTTCATTCACAGATGCTTTATTCATCTATTGTCCATGTTCTTTGCCTCCACTTCTTTGGAGTTTTCTCCATGCTTCTGACTTAACGTCCTTTGCAGTTTATGGGTATTAATAATTTTTCTGTTTGATTACATCATTCTGAAGGTTTAATGCTAGAGTCCATTTACAAGGGAGAATAAGTGACATGTGCTTTTTGCATCTGGAATATTTGCTCAATGTAATTTTGTCCAGCTTCATCCATTGACCAGAAAATTTCATTAATTCGTTTTTGTGAAAACTGAAAAATATTCCATTGTATGTATGTACCACATTTTCATTAACCATTCACCTACTATTAGACATCTAGATTGATTCCATTTCTTTGCTATTGTGAATACAGTTACTATGAACATGATTGTAATTATGACTCATATGGCTAGATGTCATGTTCTTTGGAATATTTTCGGGTTCAGTAAAGCTGGGTCATATGATATATCAATTGTTGACTTTTTAAAGGAGCTTTTAAAGTGATTTCCAAAGGGGTTGTGCAAGTACACATTTCCAGAAGCGACGAATGAGGGTTCCTTTCTCTCTGCATCTTCACCAGCATTTGCTGTGTTTCTGTTTTGGATCTTCGTTATTCTTAGAGGAGTGAGATTATGTATCAGGGTGGTTTTAATTTGCATTTCCCTAATGGCTTTGCAGATAGAATATTTTAAAGATTTTTGTTGGACATTTCATCTTCTGGAAAGTTTCTTTTTAGATTTATAGCCCATTTTTCAATTGGGTTGTTTACTTCATTAGTATTTAATATTTTTATTTTTTGTATATTCTGGATATTAGTCCTATATTAGTTGTGTGGTTAGTTAAGATAATCTTCCATACTGTGGGTTGCCTTTTTGCTCAATTCACAATGCTTTTTGCTAAGCAGAAGCTTTTTAATATCATGTAATTCCACTTGTTGAGTGGTGTTCTTAGTTCCTATGCATTTGGAGTCCAGTTAAGGAAATGTTGGCCTTGGACAATCAGTTCAATTATACCCCCTCTTTTTTAGAGTCTCTGGTATAACATTGGGGTCTTTGGTTCATTTGGAGTTAATTTTTTTGTGTAGCATGACAAATAAATATCCAGTTTCATTTGTCTACATATAGATATCCAAATTTATCAGAACCATTTGTTGAAGATACTATCCTTGGTCCACTGGGATTTTTTGTCACTTATTTCAAAAATCAATTGGCTATAGACAAATGAGCTTATATTTGCAACAGCAATTCTAATTTGTTGGTCCATATCTCTGTTGTGGAATCTATATGGTACTGTTTTATTACTATGGAATTATAGTATATTTTAAGTTATGGTATGATGATAATTGCAGTAGAGTTTTTATTGCTCAGAATTGTTTTTACTCTCCTGGGCCTTTTGGGCTTCCATAAGAACTTTGAGATTGTTTTACCAATTTCTGTGAAGAAATCGAGTTGAACTTCTGATTGGTATTGTATTGACTCAATATATTGATTTTGGTAGGATGGTCATTCTTTTAAAAAAATCATTTCTTTATTCCTTGTGTGTGTATGTGTGTGTGTGTGTGTGTGTGTGTGTGTGTGTGTGTGTGTGTGTGTGTATGTGTATCAGAGGCACCATATGTTCCTATGGAGGACCAAGTGTGACTTTGGAAATCATCCTAGATTGCCTCCACCTCCTTTTTGCTTCCTTCTAGAATTTCCCGGGCTCTATTCATCAGAGCCAGAAGTGCAGACAGCCACTGATTCTGCCTGGTGCTTTGAGGTGAGACCTGGGATCTGAATTTAGGACTTGCTGTTTGTGAGGCAAAGTGTCTCTGTCTGAGCAACTCTCCAGCAGCTCCAGGTTAGTCATTTTAGCAATGTTAATTCTTTAGATCCAGGAATATGCATACTTTCCATATTTTGATATCTTGTGTGATCTATTCCTTTACAGTTTTAAAGTTTTCATTGTATAGGTCTTTCAAAAAGTTAAATATAGTCCAATGCATTTCAGTTTTTAGGAACTATGGTAAAGAGATTGTTTCTCTCTAGTCTCTCTCACTTTGCTCTTCCTTGGTGTGTAAGAAAGCAAATGATATTTGAGCATTAATTTTATAACTCGCCACTCTACTATTTATTAGTTTCAGGAATTTCATAGTGGAACTTTTGGGGTCTTGCAGGTGAAGAATCCTGTTATCAGCAAAAAGGGATAACTTGAGTTCAGCTTTCCCAATTCATATCCTTTTCACTTCTTCCTCTTGTCTTATGGCTCTAAGAACTCAGGTACAATATTAAATGAAGTGGTAAGAATGGGCTGCCTTGTTTAATTCCTGATCATCATTTAGGATGATTTTTGCTATAGGCTTGCTTTATATGGTTTCTATTATATTGACATATATTTCTATTTTCTCTGAGGATTTTTTTTGTTTATCACATAAAGGAATGTGAAAGTATTTATTGACCACAGTTCACAATTATTTACAATAAAATAAACAATATACAACTGGATAACATTCTGTTACTACAAAGTTATCTTCCTAGTTTCTGCTGAACCAGTAATCCAAATACTGAAAAGATTGAGCCTATTAGTAAGGAATGAGTTGGGGGAAAGAAAAAAGCATGCAGGTCAATAATTTGTATCATCAAATTTTGTTCACCCATTTACGCTTCAACTGCCAACATCACAAACCACATGATTACGTCTTTGTGAACCACCATGTACATTTCTTGGATCATAACCTTTTAGCACAGATTTTAATTTTCAGGCAAGGAATGCCTCAGTAGAGGAATGTAGAATTGTGCATTTAAGTCTCATTTAGCCAGTTAAAACAAATAAGGATTTGTCTAATTTCTTTGCCTGAATAGGGAGCTGGTAGTAACAAAATTTTGCAAATCAATTACTGCATGTATTGATGATCCGTCTGAATTCTGACATGGTGCGTTTTTAAATTACCTAACTTAAACTGCTCAATGAACTAGAGAGAATCACCTATTTAACTTGAAAGGTTATGGCTTCAGGAATGCTTTCAGACTAATCTGAAGTGATTCTTAGGTTGTTCACAATGGAACCTTATAATCATGGTTTGTTGTTTCAGTGAATATAAAAAAAGAACTACAGCAAAAAGCAACCAGTTACATAAGTATCTCATGTCTACACACACACACACACACACACACACACACACACACACACACACACAAACCCTGAATGGTCCTTATGCATCCTTTTAAAATACATTCTGATTGAGTAAAGACCAGGAAATTTCCAACATTAAGAAAAAGTGTTCTCCAATTGCAGAGGAATATACCATGATATCAGATATTCTGTTCTGTTAAAGGAAGCAATTACAGAAAGCTTTCATTTGCTCAATGTAACCAGTGCCTTTTGATGCAAAACAAAAATCCCAACAACTGTCAATGCTTTGTCAAAACAAACATATTAAACTTGATGTTTATTAGAATGTAGTTATTTTCAGTTGACGAGTGGATAAGGAAAATGTGGTACATCTATACATTGGAGTACTACTCAGCCACCAAAAATGATGAATTACTGGAATTTGCTGGGAAATGGATGTCATTAGAAGCAATTATATTAAGTGAAGTATACCAGATCCAGAAAATTAAGCACCATATGTACTCGCTAATAGGTGGCTCCTAGTACCAAACCCACCCAACCCACCTAGAGACACTCAAAGATAAATCTCTGTAATACCCACAGTAATTGCAAGGATTATGAACAGGAGGGGTGTGGTAGGAGGGCCACACCAGAAACAAAGAGAGAGGAGACCATGTTACAGCAGAGAAAATAGGCCTCCATCAAGGACTGCAAGTAAGTAATGAGACATCTAGTTAAGTTCACAGACTTTTTCGTTCTTGATCATTTACAACTGAGGGGTTATGAATTCACCAGAAGGGGAGGGCATATAGTCTGACAGATAAAAAGTAACCATTTTGCAAATGAGTGATTGACCCCTCCCTCACTGAGGTTTCCTACTTTTATTACACCTACGTTTGAATATACTCTTATAACAAAACTCTAATTTAACAGCTTTTTCTCTCTGGCCAGGGGGCGACATACAGTGCCCATCAGGATGGAGTGAAGGGCATTGCAGGAGCAGCAAAACTGCAAAAGAAAATCAACGAACCATAATCCAGAACTTCAGAGACTCTATATCAACCACCTAGTACTAGGCCAGCCTAATCTCTCCCCATACTAAAGCTCAGGGAAATTTGCGGAAGAGGGGGCAGTAAGATTGTAAGAGCACAAGGATGGGAGGAGCAATGATATGCAAGATACTCCACATAAGTTAAGGCTGAAGCAATCATAATTGGACTTTGCATGCCCTGCGCAATGTCCAACACACTATTGACCCCACAGAGTATAACATTTGCTAAAGGCACCAAGATCCTTGGAGGCAAGGGACTGACAGCCACAGTAATGTTCTTATGCTTAAGGGGAACACAGGAAAGCGTTCAGCGAAATGCCACTGGGTCCTTGTACGTCATCGGAGAGGAGGGACCAGAGGAGAGTCTGGCATGCACATTAAAGGATTCTCCGGGGATTGGGGGGGGCATTGGGGGATGGGGAGGGAGGCATGGATGGGAGGGGGAGCAGGGAGGTTGGGGGGAGGAGGAGGGAGGGAGGGAACCATTGTACCTATTAAGTTTGTATGAGCCGAAATAATAATAAAAAATGTTTAAAAAAAGATAGAATGTACTTATTTTTTCACACTAGCAGTTGAAACACCAAGATCCAGTTTTTATACATATGTATAAATATATATAAAAACTGCGAACGATTATTGAACTTCATCTTCTGGACAAGAATGCCAAGTCAGTCTCTCTTTGTAGAAAGCAATTACAATTTGAGGACACTTCATGTTTGCCTCTTTTGCTAACACCAAGTCAGCTTCTTCTGAATCCTTCCATGTCATGAGAAACATCAACTTTCCACTGCTTTCTGTAACAGCAATATTCGCTCAAGATCAAGACCTCTGGCAAAGCCTCTTGGTTTGTCAGCAGCATCTCTTTTCTTAGATTTGCTATCATCAGATTCACTGTCAGATAAAGATTTTCTTTTTGTACCATCTTTTACTTTACCAGCTTTTTGGGAATTAAGAAATGCTTCAATTAACTCTGGACAATCTAAATTTTCTACTGGTTCCCAAGTATTATCAACATCTGTAAATCCCTTTTACTTCAGAAAATATTCCACTTTCCCATTTACCACATGTCGATCCAGTACTTTTTCTACCATAAATTCTTCAGGCTTGCCTCTTCAACGTTTTTACTCTTTCCATTCTGTTTCTTTCCCATTTTTTGCAATGTAGTTTTATTGGAGGCCATTTTTTAAAATCACAGACTCAGAAGAGTTCACCTTTCTGGGATGCTCCGCCTGTGGGTCCTGCAGCGTCTGCTCTCTGAGGATTTTTTTTTATAAAAGGGTGTTGTTGGATTTTATCAAAATGCTTTTACAGTATTTACATAGAGAACCATGTGATTTTTGTCTTTCCATTTCTTTCTGTGATGATTATATTTATTGATTTGCATTTATTGATCCTGCCTTTTATTTCTGGAATAAGTCCAACTGGATCATATTGGTGATTTTTTAATATGTTTATGAATCCAGTTTGCTAAAATTTTGTTGAGGATATTTCCACCTGTGTTTATCAATGAATACTCCCTTATAATTTTCTTCTTTGTTGTGTCTTTGTTTAGTTTGGGGATCAATATAATATTGGCTTCATAGAAAGAGTTCAGAAGTGAGCCTTCCTTTTCTATTTGGACTAATTTGAAGAATAGTGAGTCAAGTTGTTGTTTTCTAAGTGTCTAGTAAGATGCTGCACTGAATCCTTCTGGTTCTGGCTTTTTTTGGTTGAACTATTTGTAATCATTGCTATAATTTCATCACTTGCTATAGGACTATTGAAATAACTCAATTCATCATGATTCAATTTTGATGTGTCTTATGCAGATTCGTCCATTTCTTTCTTATTGTCAAATCTGTTGGAGTCTAAGTTTTTGAAGAATGATATTAGGATTCTTTGATTTTTCTTGGTATCTGTTGTGATAGCTCCATTTTCATATCTCATTTTATTAATTTGGGTTTCCCTACATCAGATTTGATAAATTTGCCTAGGGACTTATCGATATTGTCAATTTTTTTCAAAAAGCCAGCTCTTAGTTTAGTTGATTCTTTGCATTGTTTTCTTTGCTTCAATTTCACTTGTCTCTCCTGTGATTTACTCTCTGACTGTTTGCTGCTCTGAGGGTTGAGTTTTCCTTGTTTCTCTAAAGCTTTAAGCTGTATTATTATTTATTTGTGGTGATTCTATTTTTCTTATGTATATAGTGAGTTCTATAAACTTTCCTCTTACCACCTTTGTCGTATTCCATAGAATTTGATATGCTGTGTCTTTATTACTGTAGAGTTCTAGAATTTTTTGATTTTTCTGTTTTTACTTCTGTCTGGACCTATTCCTATTCAGTAGCATGTTGTCTTGCTTCCAGGAGTTGGTGCATTTCTGCTGTTTACTTTGTTATGAAGGTCTATCTTTATTCCATGTTGTTCAGATAGAGTATAGAAGGTGATTTCAATTTTTCTGTACTTGTGCCTTAGTACGTGGTCTATTTTAGACAATGTTCCATGGTCTACTGAATATAATGTATATCACTTGGTGGTAGGTTGGAAAGTATAGTAGATGTCAGTCAGGTACATTTGGTTTCTGGTTTGAATTGGTTTCAACGTGTATCTGTTCAGTTTTTGGCTGGTTGACATCCCTACCATTGAGAATAGAGTGTTGAAATCCCTACCACTATTGTATTTGGGCTAATTTCTTTTATAAGAGTTGTAGTGTTTGTTTAATGAACGCAAGTGAGCCTATGTTTGGAGCATTTATGTTTAGAATTGTGAATTTTTCTTGATGGATTTTTCCTTTAATGAATATGTAGTATTATTCTGAGTCTCTTATTATTTTTCTGGTTTGAAGTATAATCTGTGAGATATTAGGATGACTACTTCTATGATTCCTACTTGCATTTGTTTAAAGCATCTTTGATCATCTGTTGATATTGAGCTAATGCCTATCTTTCAAAGTGAGCTGTATTTCTTAGAGGCAGCAAATTTATCGGCTGTGGCTTTTAATCCATTCTGCTAGTTTATGTCTCTTGATTAGGAAGTTGAGTCCACTGGCATTTAAGATTAAAAATGAGAAATGTTTTTTAGTTCCTCTCATTTAGTAACTTAGTGAGATATGTTGATAGTTATCTACTTGATAGTTGTTTTGGCATTATTTTTTCCCTCTATCCTTTTGATTAAATTTATTTCCTTATTCAATCACAATTATTTTTTCTAGTATCTTATGCAGATCTGGCTTGGCAGACATGTAGGTCTTTATTTTTTTTCACAGAGGATCGTTCTTTTAACTTCAAACATGACTGATAGTTTGGTTGAGTATAGCAGCCTAGGTTGAAATATATGATCATTCATGACTCAAAGACTGCCTCTCTGGTCTCTTCTGGCTTTTACTGCTTCCATTGAAAAGTCAGTTGTTATTCTGATTGGCTTTCCTTTAAATGCAACTTGATTTTTCATTCTTACATTTTCCAATATGCTCTCTTTAACCTGTATCTATGTTTTTGCAACTGTTTTTTGCCTTAATATGTTTCTTTTTTGTTCATATCTAGTTGGTATGCAGTATGTATCTTGCACTTGGATTGGGATCTCTTAGATTCAGGAAGTTCTCATTTATGGTTATTTAAAGATATGAGCTGGAGTGTTTTGTCGGCCTTCTTGTTCTGGAATTCCATGGATAAACAAGCTTGCCTTATTCGTGTTGCCACATATCTCTTGGATAGTCTTGTCATGGGTTTTTAAAGATATTTTATTTACTTATTTTGTATGTGTGTGCATCTGTGAGTATGTGTGTGTGTGTATGTGTGTGTGTGTGTGTGCGTGTGCGTGTGTGCGCATTTACATGTGCATGTACATGTATGTGTGTGTCAGAGGGACTGTGTGTCCCTGTGGAGGCCCAAGGGTGACTGGGAGTCATCTTGGATTGCTTCTACCTCCTTCTTGCTTCTCTCTGGGATTTCCTAGTCTCTGCCCATCAGGGCCAGAAGCCACCATTTCTGTCTTGTGTTTTTATGTTGGACCTGGGATCTGAACTCAGGAACTTCTGCTTGTGAGTCAGAGTCTTAACCGCTGAGCTATCTCTCCAGACATTTTCATAGTTTTTGTTTTAGATTTTTTTCAATTTATTTATTTGAATGATCCTGTTCTGACAGCTTATCTTCCAGATCAGATGCTCCGTCTTCTCCTTTCTTAGTTTTGGTGATGACACTCTCTGCTGAGTTTTCAATTGCAAATGGCTTCATTTGGTTTTCCAGTTTGATTTCAGGTTGAAATTTATTCACCTATTTTAAGCTTGGTCTTGTTTCCTCTGCTGTATGTTTCATATATTCTAGTTTTCTTTGTTAATTTCCTGTTCATGTAAGGTCATACATTCATTTATCTTCTCCCTGAGTTTTTCAAATTCCTTTTGTAATTTCATCATATTCTTTTTGTAGTTCTTTTCACATTATGTTGATCATATTTATTATATTTCTTTGGATTGCATTATCCTGACTTGTTTTCCTGTGTATTCTAATTGAAATCTATCATAAGAGTGTTGGCGTTTTATTTAGCAGGACACATGCTTTCCTGGTATTTTGTGTATTTTATGGTTCTATCATGTGACTTGTGCCTCTTCTGTCATGTCTTTGAGTGTTTTTCTTTTTTATGTTATATGTTTCAGCTTTCTTGAGTCAGATGAGATTGCCTGTTTGTGGATGTTTCTGGAAAAGCTTCCCTGAATTCAGTTGAGATGCTGTTGGTTAGCATAATTATTGTAGAGTTCCTTGGTGCTTTTTCTGTGGCTGTGGTAGATGTAGTGTGCCCAGCTTTGCTTTGTAGGGAGGTCAAAACATTTGTGAACCAGTTTTAGTTAGGAACTTTGGTAGGTAATGTCTGGCTGAAGAATCAGAGCAATTACTAAAGTATATGATGGAGTAAGTTTAATAATTAAGAGCAGGGGAGCTATCATTAAGGCTGAAGTCAATCTTTTAAGTTTTTTTTGGCATGTGTCACAGTGAATGATTTTAGACCAATGGGAAAAGCAGTATTGAATGTGGATATGGTATTGGAGATCTTAAGCAGCAGTGATTTTTCTCTTGAGGATAAATGGGGAGCAAATATAACAAAGGGGGTTATTTGTGTTATATCTGCAGTCCTCTGTGGGCACATTCAACTTTCTATGATAAAAATGAACTTTGGAAATTGATCTTAAAATTACGTTTCCTTATAATATCTGACTAATAATATTCTTTTGTTTATGATACAATTTCTTTCAAAATCACTAGTTAGCTCCACCAATCTGTCATATATCCTTACATATTTTTATAACAATGCACACCAGTATGACAGACAAATATGATCAAAGTTTTTATGCTGGAGAAATTGTCTAGTTACAGGCTAAACAAGTCTTCTCTTTTTCAATATGTGATGCTGTATGTTTCAAATATTTTGATACTGTATTTCATCCATAATTTTGATTCAGTGGTGCTGAATGAACATCCTAGCATTTTAAAAAGTATGATAATCTTCATGTTTGAGTAATGTGAAATAATAATGCCTTTAACTCATTTATTTATTTAAATCATGAATATTAATTGTTGATAAGGATGTAGAAATATTCAGCTATTGGAAACAGCTCAATTTAATGGACTTTACTAACAGAGGACACAGACAGATACACAATTTTAGCACATTAAGGTTAAAGAAAATAATCAGAGTCAGCCACCAAGGAATCACAGAACATCTTAGTTTAAGGTATACAACAAAGATTTCTGGAAAGTACTGAGTACAAGTTCAGTCACACCAAGCTAAGATCAAGATATTGGTAAGAGTGAATTCTGTTTTGAAACTTTGGAGGAAAATTAATGACCTTGACTTTTCCACCTTTTAGAGACCACTGTACCTCCTGGCTCATGGTATCCTTTTCCTTAACTTGTTTCCATTAGTTAATTTCTTTGTACTCTGATTTTCCTGGCATTCCTTTATAAGGACGCTTGTGGTCATATAATAACTCCTTCATTGAAACAATCCATAATCAGTGCTCTGGAAGGTCGTGACTAGACCAGTACATGACATTTGATCAGCTTTTAGTAAATGTATTGTTACATAGGACCATGGATAGCAAATCATCATCCCTGAAAACCCTTTATTTTATTTAATTTCAATCAATTTATTTAAAGTCAGCTCTCTATATATATTACAAGTGCTATGTACTAACAAATATCCTTATTAGGCATTCTATATTCAATATAATATAGTCTTTCATCTCCACTTTCATTTTAATAACTTCCTGTTGCCAACAGTGTGCTTCTTTAAAATTTCCAAAGTGCATGTGCTAGTGAAAAATGTAGGTAATAACTTGTCAATTGATGCTTACACTCTGGGCACATTTGTAAAGCATGTAAGACATTGACAATCCTGCCATAGTAGATAGGATTATTCCCTGAGCAGATAAGAAAGAGATAGCTAGTTCAGAAAGTTGGCATTCATCAGCATATGTTAGTGGCACTTTTGCTGTCTGGCAAGTAAAATTTGTCCTTCTCTCAATAGTCTACTGGAAGTTGTGGTGCCAATTCCCTCAGCTCTTGATGTTGATATGAATTCAACTGCCAGGCTGGATTAAGAAATATAACCAGACAGTCATGTCTTAGTAAAATCCTCTTCTTTTCATGAGCACTTTGATCAAGATGCTGGCAAAATACAATAGTGTATTAGTTTATTTTCTCATTGATGTGACAGAAGACCTGACACAACATCTAAGGGAATAAAGGTTTGTTCTGGCTCAGTTTCAGGAATTTCAGGTCACTGTTTAGAAAAGTCATGGTGGCAGGGCAGCTCCTTTTGATCAGCACTGTTTCCATGGGGACTGTGTCAGCCTCTCTTCTATTGTTGTGATTAAAAAAAAAACATCTTACACAAGTAACTTAAGGGAGAAATGATTTATTTCCATCTGGACAGACAACACACATGGCAGATAGAGAAGGCATGGAGACAGGAGCATAAGGTGGCTCTTACCTTGCAGTTCACAGCCTAAATGTTGCATAACTTTCCTAAATAGTGCCACCAACTGGGAACTAAATATTCTAGCACATAAACCTGTGGAGGACATTTTACATTGGAGCCATGATAGTGAATAACTGGGAAGATTTCTAAGTCAGTAAATAACTAGGACTTGCAGACCCACCCACATTGCTATATTTCCTCCAGCGAGATATTTCCTCTTGTAAATTTCATAGCGTTTCCAAATGACCACCTCTCCAAATAACCAGATAAGGAACAAGTGATTAATTCCTGAGACATTATGGTCATACCAGATATGAACCATAATATGAACTTTTCCTCATATTTTCTGTTTGTTCACATCTTTCTCTGTCATTGTCCTGCTTGTCTAAAGATGTAGCTTAAATATTACCATTTCTACTGTACAGAAACTAAAATTTGTCCTCAAAGTGTAACCAGATGGCATAAGGATTTTAAAGAAATGTTTGAACCCTACCCTTCCACTTTGAGTTGACCCTGAGAATTTGGAATTATGTAAGAATCTCATGCAAGGAACAGAGAGAACTTGCATGGAAAATTTGCCAGATCAGTGCTATTGCCCAAACTGAGATTCCCACAGCTCTGATAACTTGTCAGACCAATTTACAGGACAGATTAGGAACCCAAGAGTAATGAGATAACCATGAGAAGAATTACGCCTTGATCAGAATTGCATAGCTCTTATCTTTATAAAATCCAATTTCCACATCAAAACCCTAGAAAGAGATGGATTTTGACCTTAGATTCTCTCTAATGTGACCACATTAAATAAATTTTCTTTCCTTATGCTTTTCACTGTTAATTTGATATTTTTATTAACTTATTGAGGGTGGGCAATCACACCAAGGTGCCACATTTGCTACAGGTCTGGAAACAAAAATTGTGGCTCTCATATAATGTTAAACATTGTTTGTAATACTATAATCAAATATCTTCTTTTATTTCTATGGCGATTATAATCAGTGTTTTCAGTAAATTTCTTTCTCATTTGACTGCAACACCCTCAAAAATTACACTAGATTATTCATTTTTTGAATAAGAAATTTTGCACAGCCCTTAGCACAAGGAATTTGACAATATTATAAGCTGAATTAAAGTGAAAAATGACTAATTACTGGTTACACTTTGCACTACTGAAAATGAAATTTGGCAGTAGCAGTTGCCAGTCAATATTTACTTAGAAACCCAAATGCATATTTCTCAACACAAACCTAAGACCATCCTTTAATGAGATTATCCTAATGAGAGATTTGCAAAAACATTTATTAAAGCCATCAAAAGAAATAAGTTTTTAATGAACTTTGAATAAGAAAGAGCAGATTAACTACAAAATAGATATACTTCAATTGGGGTCAGATCTCAATGATGTATTTAAGAATAGAACATTTTCACCATACTTAAAGAAATTAGATGAGCAAGTTTATATCAAACATCCTTAGCATTTAGATATGCAAACATACCAAAATTTTTATGCATAGATGGCTTCAAAATGTTTTCCATTCAGTAATGGTGATTGTTGGCATTAGTTGTCAACTTACATGTAGTAGGCAGGGATAAGGATTCACAGCAGATGGATTTCCTACATTAATGCTGGCCTCTGGGTTATGCTTATGAGGATTATATTTAATGCATAACTGATGTAGGAACACCTAGAAGATTGTGGATGGACCCTGAAAGTGTAGTAATGAGGAGAGGTGAGTACTGGCTTGTTTGCAGCCATGAGTAACTATCTTCTCATATTGTATTAAATTAGCATTGTATTAAAAGGGGAAAAACTAGAAAAATTTCATCTATAATCTGGAATGATATAAAGATTTCAATTATTTTAACTCCTTTTTTTATGAAATTGTGAAAGTAAAATAGATTCAGAAAATCATGTTTGCAATTTTAGCTAGACCAATAAGACAAGAAAAAAAAATGAACACTATACAAATAAGAAGTAGAATAACCCCCATTTACAGATCCTAAAGCCTTCACTAGAACAGTCAAATAACTGACAAATACTTTTAGCACTATATCAGGATACAAAATAAAAAATATTTAAATAAACATTCATCCTATGTATCAATAATGAAATTGCTAAAGAAAAAAAGAGAGAAAAATCAGAAAAATGTGTCATTCACATAGCGTCAAAAATTCTAGGGCTAAATGTAACCAAAGTGATAAAAGATTTCTACACTTAAAACTTGGGCACTATGAAGAAAAAATCTGAAGCATACACCAGAGAGTAGAAAGAATTAATATCCTTATGGACTGGCAGGACTATTGTAAAAATGGCTATAGTAATGTAATTAATAGATTCAATATAATCCTTATGAAAATTCCATTGACATTCCTCATGAAAGTACAAAAAGTAATCTTAACAGGTATGTATAAACAAAAAGATTGAAGAGCAAAGGTGATCTTAAGAAAAAAGTACTGGAGGGGCTGGAGAGGTGGCTCAGGGGTTAAGCCTCCGCCTTGCAGGCAGAAGGTCCTGAGTTCGGATCCCAGATCCCATGTATAGACGCTGGGCGGAAGCGGGGGCGGCCTGCGCTTCCGGTCCTGGTAGGGCGGAGCCTGTGAATCCCGGGGCAGAAGGAGGTGGAGGCGTCCATGGTGGTTTGCGAATTCGTCCGTGGTTCTACACATACACAGACACACACAGACATACACACGCGCGCGCACATACACATGTACATGCGCACAGTTGAATAAATAATAAAAAAATTAAAAAAAAAAAGAAAAAAGTACTGGAGGAGTCAACACAGTACTTCCTACTTTATCATAGAAACTGTCAAGTACAATAGTCACACAAATACAAACGCATTACCCAATGAAATAGAAGAGATACAAAATAAACTGGGCAGATGAAGATATCTATTTTCTGACAAAGATGACAAAAAGATACATTGAAGGAAAAATAACCTCTTCAAAAATGTTGCTGAAAAAATTCAATATCCACATACTAAATCCATACCACTCCTCTATGTCAAAAGCAATTCAAAATGGACCTTAAAGTAAGATCTGAAATTTTGAAACTACCATAAAAAATGTACGTCTCCTATGAGGAATCTGGATTTAAATTTATGCCTCAGTTTCCTTATTATTCCATCTCCCTTTCTTTCATGTATGTGTGTATGTGTGCATGCACACGTGGATGTATGCATGTGTGTGTATGACATTTACATAGATGTAAAGCATGAGAAGAGGAAATATTAAAGAGGGAAGTGTAGACATGCAGAAGGTAATCAAATACATTTGATAGTAATGGCAGTGACTGTGATTGGAAGCAATAATAACAAAGTAGAGTATATACTCCATGTCATAATGTTAAAACGCATTACTTTGCATGCTTTCAATAAATTTAAAAAGGACATGAAATTAAAATAGAGGATTAAGTTATGAAATGGGTGAAGGGGAGCAGAAATAAAATTTGTTAATTAAAGAGATCCATATGATTGGTGTGCATAATAAGCATTTATAGGGGGCTGGAGAGGTGGCTCATGGGTTAAGCCTCTGCCTTGCAGGAAGAAGGTCCTAAGTTCAGATCCAAGACCCCACATATAGACGCCGGGCGGAAGTGGGGGCGGCCTGCGTTTCCGGTCCTGGTAGGGCGGAGCCTGTGAATCCCCGGGCAGAATAAACAAGGAGGAGGCGGTCCATAGTGGTTCCCGAATTCGTCCGTGGTTCTACACACACACACACACACACACACACACACACACACACACACACACAATTGAATAAATATGAAATAATAAAAAAATTAAAAAAATAAGCATTTATAAAAAGGCTAAAATGTTTCTGCCATGCTGTTCATGGACGTTCTCCCCAGTCTCTTGGACTTTAAGCTTTCACTTCTGTTCTAACGGTATAGCACTTTTTAATACTAAACTAGGGTTCCCTTGGACACTAGGTCTTCATCAATAATGGAACTTATGTTCTTTACATCTTAAAAAATAAATGTTAAAATGAAACCTAATGCTTCTATGATAAATATATATTAATGAAAATAATTTCTATTCAACTATCCCTCCTCTGGGTAAGATAATTTCTTATGTGAAGTATGCAACCATATGTTGTGGAAAGTATAGATGAAATAAGAAATGCAAAGGAAATTGCAACTGTTTTCTACATTCTAAAAGAGGAAAAATAATAGTACTATCCAACCCTCACTTTCAGATCAGAATGCAGAAACTTCTGGGAGCTAAGTAGTATTAAGGATCAATATGCTCACAAGAATTACAAGATAATTTGTTTTCTCTGAAATTTTCCATCACAAAAATCAGAGGTCCACAACACAGAAAACAGCCCAACAAATTAGAAGTACTTTCTTGTTGGACTTCTTCCCTCCAGAAATGTAGCAGTAGACTCATGTTTTTTCTTTTTCTATTAAATTTTTTTCTTCATACAAAAAAAAAATGATTGGTTGTCTATAACCATCTTCTCCTTTCTTCTTCCTCTCCTTTTGTCAAATCACCCCTTTCCCTTCGACCCTCCTGCCTGTCTTCTTGTGAAAACCACACTACACCCTTTGGTTGTTTGTACTATTAGGAGACCAGGCCCCTATGACAATGTAACTGGTCCTTAAGTGGCTAAAACCACAGGTGGAGATGTTCCCCTTCACATGTCTATAACCTGCTCCTATGATTCCTACTACATGGAGATATTTCTCCTGAGATCCTTACTGGTCCATGGTGAATATTGATATGTCAGTCATTGTGTAGACCCAATAGGAATAGATCTTACTGCAGTGAGCTCCAGGATGCAGCAGCCCTGACATGACCATAGTGACTTTGCATGAAATACACCTCCCCATCTTTAGGCTCCCACAACCTTACTGCCTCCCCTTCTACAAGGTTTTCTGAGCCTTAGGATGGAGAGAATTTGGAACCCGATTAAAGCTGAGCATTTTGGGGTCCCAGATACTTTCCACTATAGTCCAATCTCATTGATGAATACAGTCACAAAAATCTTCAACAAAGGAGGTGGAGCATTTTTAAAGATATCTGTTAGACATTTTAATGTCATCCCTGGTAAAATTTCTTTTAAGTCCCTGGGCCCATTTTTTGATTGGGCCATTGTTTTCCTTGGTGTTTAGTTTTCTAAGTTCTTGGTACACTCTGGACAGTACAGCTCTATCAGATATGTGGTTAGTGAAGATTTTCTCCAATTCTGTGGGTTGCCTTTGAGCTCATGTTATAATCTCTTTATCTGAACAGAAGCTCTTTAATTTAACAAGGTCCCAACTGTTGAGAGTTGGTAGCAGTGACTGTGCCATTGGATGTCTGTTTAGGAAATGTTGGCCTAGCCCAATCAGCTCGAGGGACTTCCCTATCCTTTCAACTATGGTTTTTATAGTCTCTGGCCTGATATCAAGGTCCTTGATCCATTTGGAATTAAGTCTTGTACATGGTGACAAGTACAGGTCCAGCTTTAATCTTCTGCATGTGGAGATCCAGTTTTGCCATCACCATTTGTTAAAGATGCTGTTATTTTTCCATTGGATTCATTGGGCCCCTTTGTCAAAGATGAAATGGCTATATTTTTGTGGGCTTATATCTGAGTCTTCAACTCTTATCCATTGATCTGTGTGTCTATTTTGGAACCAGAAGCAGGCTGTTTTTATAACTATGGATTTGTAGTATATACTAAGGTTCGGTATGGTAATATCTCCAGCAGTATTTTTGTTACTCAGGATTGTCTTTGCTATCCTGGGTCTTCTGTGCCTCCATATGAATTTTCAGATTGTTTGGTCAACTTCTTTAAAGAATTGCTTTGGTATTTTAATTGGTATAGCATTGAATTTATGTATTGCCTTTGGTAGGATGGTCATTTTTACAATGTTGATTCTGCCTATACAGGAACATGGGAGGTCTTTCCACCTTCTGGTGTCTTCTGCAATTTCTTTCTTTACGGTTATAAAGTTTTTGTTGTAAAGGTCTTTTACCTCCTTGGTTAGGTTTATACCAAGGTATTTCATTTTTTTAGGGGCTACAGTAAATGGGATTGTTTCTCTCAAGGCTTTTTCACTTCTTTCATTCTGGGCATATAGGAAGGCCTCTGATTTTTGCACATTTATTTTGTATCCTGCCACCCTGCTGAACTTCTCAATTAGTTCCAAGAGCTTCCTGGTGGAGTTTTTGGGATCCCTCAGGTATAAGATCATGTCATCTGCAAATAGGGATAGCTTGACTTCTTCCTTGCCGATTTGAATCCCTCTTATGTCCCTTTCTTGTCTTATGGCTTCAGCTAAGACTTCAAGAACAATATTGAATAGAAGTGGTGAGAGTGGACACCCTTGTCTAGTTCCTGATCGAAGTGGGAATGCTTCCAATTGTTCCCCATTGAGCATAATCCTTGCTGTGGGCTTGTTGTATACAGCTTTTATTATATTGATAAAGGTTCCTTCCATTCCTACTGTCTCTAGCGTTTTGATCATAAAAGTCTGTTGGATTTTGTCAAAGGCTTTTTCTGCATCTATCGAGAGTATTATGTGGTCATGGACTTTGGATTGGTTTACATGATCAATTACATTTACGGATTTGCATATGTTGAACCAACCTTGTGTGCCAGGGATGAAGCCTACTTGGTCCCTGTGAATGATCTTTTTGATATGTTTTTGAATCTGATTTGCTAAGACTTTGTTGAGAATCTTTGTGTCTGTGTTCATCAGACAGAACGGCCTATAGTTTTCTTTTTTAAGTGAATCTTTCTTAGGTTTTGGGATTAAGATGATATTAGGTTCATAGAAGGAATTTGGTAGTGTTCCTTCCTTTGCTATTTTTTGGAACAGTTTAAGGAGTATTGGTGTTATTAACTCCTTAAATGTCTGATAGAATTCTATGCTGATTCCATCTGGTCCAGGACATTTTTGGTGGGATGATTTGAGATTACTTCTTCAATTTCCTTATATGTTATAGGACTATTTAAATAATTCACAACTTCCTGATTCAATTTAGGTAAGTTGTGTTTACTTAGAAATTCATCCATCTCTTTTTTGTTGTCAAACTTCACAGAGTATAAGTTTTTGAAATATGATGTTATAATTCTCTGGATTTCTTGGGTATCAGTAGTGATTACTCCATGTTCATTTCTAATTTTGTTAATTTGGGATTTCTCTCTCTTGCTTTTGGTTAATTTAGCTAGGGGTGTGTCAATATTATTGATTTTTTTCAAAGAACCAGCTTTTTGACTGGTTGATTTTTTCTATCATTTTCTTAGTCTCGATTTCAGATATTTCTCCCCTTATTTTGCTAGTCTCCTCTCTTCTACTACTTTTGGGATTAGATCGCTCAAGTTTCTCTAAAACCTTAAACTGCATCGTTATTTATTTCTGATATTTCCATTTTTTGATGTAGGCATTAAGAGCTATGAACTTACCTCCTAGGACAGCTTTCATTGTGTCCCAGAGATTTTGGTAAGTCGTATTTTCATTATTGTTCACTTTCAGGAAATGTTGAAATTTCTTTTTAATTTCTTCCTGAATCCAGTTCTCATTCAGCATCATATTGTTAAGTTTCCAGGAGTTAGTGTATTTTATCTTCTTTGTTGTGTTGTGGATGTCCAGCTTTAGGCCATGGTGGTCTGATAGGGCACAGGCTAGAATTTCAACTTTTTTGTTTATGTGTAGATTCATTTTGTGGCCCAATATGTGATCTATTTTGGAGAAAGTTCCGTGTGCTGCTGAGAAAAATGTGTATTCTTTGGTGCATGGGTGAAAAGTTCGATAGGGATCTGTAAGCTCCATTTCTTTAAGGGTTTGATTAAGTTCCAAAGTGTCTCTGTTAAGCTTTTGACCTGTTGATCTATCCCCTGTTGAGAGGGTGGTGTTGAAGTCCCCAAGAATTATGGTTTGGGGGTTGATTTCTTGCTTTAGATGCTGTAGGGTTTTCTTAATGAATGTGGAGGGGCCCATGGAAATGCAAATCAAAACTTCCCTGAGATATCATCTCACCCCGGTCAGGATGGCAAAAATCCACAATACAAACAAGAACAAATGCTGGAGAGGATGTGGAGAGAGGGGAACTATCCTACATTGCTGGTGGGAATGCAGGCTCATACAGCCACTCTGGCGAGCCATCTGGAGATTCTTAAAGAAATTAAAGATTGAAATGCCATATGACCCTGCTATCCCACTATTGGGAATAATCCACCATGCAGCAGAGGTTCACCTCGATAGAACAAGCACGACCATGTCCATAGCAGCACTGTTTACAATAGCAAAGTCATGGAATCAACCTAAATGTCCAACAGTTGACGAGTGGATAAGGAAACTGTGGTACATCTATACAATGGAGTACTACTCAGCCATCAAAAATGATGAATTACTGGAATTTGCCGGGAAATGGATGTCATTAGAAACAATTATATTAAGTGAAGTATCCCAAACCCAGAAAATTAAGCACCGTATGTACTCCCTAATAGGTAGCTCCTAGTACCAAACTCACCTAGCCTACATTGAGACACACTCAAAGGTAAACCTATGTAATCCAGTAATTGCAAGGATTATGAACAGGAGGGATGGGGTTTGAGGGCCACACCAGATACAAGGAGAGAGGGGACCATGTTACAGCAGAGAAAATAGGCCTCCATCAAGGAATGCAAGTAAGTAATGTGACACCTGGTTAAGTTCACCGACGTACGTTCCTGATCATGTACAACTGAGGGGGTATGATCTTACCAGAAGGGGAGGACATATAGTCTGGCAGATAAAAAGTAATCATTTTGCAAATGCGTGATTGACCCTCCCTCACTGAGGTTTCCTACTTTTATTACATCTACCCTTGAATGTGCTATTATAACAAGACTCCAGTTTAACAGCTTTTTGTCACTTGCAGAGGGTGACATACAGTGCCCAGCAGGATGGAGTGAAGGGCATTGCAGGAGCAGCAAAACTGAAAAAAAAAATCAACAAACCACAATCCAGAACTTCAGAGACTCTATATCAACCACTTAGAACTAGGCCAGACTAATCTCTCCCCATCCTGAAGCTCAGGGACATTTGGGGAAGAGGGGGCAGTAAGACTGTAAGAGCAAAAGGATGGGAGGAGCAATGATTTGCAAGATTCTCCACACAAGTTAGGGCCGAAGCAATCATAATTGGACTTTGCATGCCCTGCGCAATGTCAAACACACTTCTAACCTCACAAAGTCTAGCATCAGCTAAAGGCACCAAGATCCTTGGAGGCAAGGGATTAATAGCCACAGCAGTGTTCCTATTGTTAAGTGGAACACGAGAAAGGGTTCAGGGAAATGCCACTGGGTCCTTGTACGTCATCGGAGAGGAGAGCCGAGAGGACAGTCTGGCGTACACAATAAAGGACTCTTTGAGAATTGGGGGGAGGTACTGGGGGATGGGGAGGGATAGGAGGGAGAGCAGGGGGTTCGGGGGGAGGAGGAGGGAGGGAGGCAACTGGTCTACCTATTAAGTATTTATGAGCGGAAATAATAAAAAGTTTATTAAAAATGAAATTCACAATTTTCTGAGTATGCTTTCAAATGAAATGGACATATATCAAAAAAAAATCTTCAACAAAGTTTTAGCAAAATAGATTCACAAAAAGAAATCAAAAAGATCATCCACTATGACCAAAGTAAGATTTATTACAGAAACATAAGGTCAATTAAATATATGCAAATCAATAAATATAATTCGTCAAATAAAAGAATTAAAGCAAGAAAAAAATCACATAATTCTCTATAGATAAAACAAATGGTCTTGATAAAACTCAGCACTCTTTCATGATAAAGGCCCTGGAAAGCATAGGGATGGAATGAACCCAAAGATTGCATCCAGAAACTCCCAAAAGTAATAAATAAGTTCAGAAGAGTAGCAAGGTACAAAATAATGTTCAAAAATCAGTGGCTTTACTTTTTTATCATATACCATTCAGCCAAAATGGATGAAGATATTCCTTTTGATTTAATAATTTAGTTGTATACTTTACTTGGCTTAACATAGCATTCAAGGTTTCTGAAACAGGCAGAATAATGTAGCTATATCAAAATATAATTTTGTGAATAATTTATGACATCAGAAAAATGCTTTCATCCACATACTTCATATAAAGTATTGTTCTTTTTGTATTTTTTACTCATTTAATGGAATTTTTTCTGCCTTTACTATTTTAACATTAATCTTAATATTGGATCTTGTGGTTATGGCATTTACTCAGTTTTTAATATTTTGCAATTTTTCTATATTTATTTCACTTTTTATCTCCTCGAGTTACATAAAAATGTGATTTATTTATATACTTCCACATATACAAAATATGTGAAATGTTTGATTTGTTTGGGCATATCTTTATTTTCTTTAACTGACTTCTTAAGAGACCTGGACACATAATATAGTGAGCATGTACAATTTTTTTTTAGAAAAGGTATCTTCGGCAGTCTTTGTATTTCTAAAATGGCATATTAAGAAACATAAAACAACTGTTCTAGAAATCAAGGTCATGTTCACTTCAAAATGATAATTCGTTCAAAGAAATTGAATTTTAGGTTGCACTGTTTTCTTTTTCATTTAATTTCACAAAGAATCTAAGATGCAACACTTTTAGACATTAAAGTAAATAAAAGAAACACTGAAGAGTAAAAATTAGCGCTAAAAACTAAGGCTGACACAGATTATTAGTATATTAAAGAATTTTCAATTGAATCAGGGTGGGAAGAATAATAAAAAAACCTCTTTCAACTTTGGAAAACACTGGAGAACATTTCACTGTAAAGAAGAATGAGTTTCCTTATTTCTATTGCCATATGGACTTTATTTTACATAAAATTTATGCCTATCAGAAATTTGAATAGCTGACCTTGATCTTACAAACATATTTACAAAATGAAAATGAAGCATAGTCCTAAAGATTCAGTGAAGGAAAGATAATCACTATTTAAAATTATATTAAATCTCATCGTGGTCCTGGGTTTAGAACTGATCATATAAGTCTGGTGGGTTAACAGGTGGGTACACACCTGGACATTACGACTCTCTGTCAGAATTGGTTAGATAACAGTAGCTCGGTAACAAATAGGAGGACCATTTTTGTGGGTAGCATGTGTTTTAATTTCAAGTAGGATAAAACTGTAGAGTAGCAAATCTAAAGGACAACAGGAAATGTCAGCATGGATAAATCTCTCAAGCACAAAATTGAGTGAAAGAAATCTGTCACATTATATTGATACTGTTCTATTTGTGAGCTAATTATTTGACAAAGTAGCACTTGTAAAACATCCATGTTTGGTAAAATTGCATGGTTGTAAGCTGTTATGGACACATGTCAAACTTCAAAAAATCTAAAATTAAAGCAATACATTACCATTACAATTTTGGACACAACAAAACTCATAAAAGTTAAAAACAATGTTACTAGAGAATATTCCAGAAATATTTTTATTTGATTTCTTACATACACAACATCACATTAAATTTTATAAGCATTTTATTTTATGTAATTCTACTTGTGAGACAGATGCTCTCAGCAGCCCTAGTTTAATGTTTTTATTTAAAGGACACTTAAACCAACAACTAAAGCATGCCATTTTAAAATCAAACATTCTAACACAAATGCAGATAATTTTGATGCTTCTACACTGAGGAACAACAATAGGAACATATTAAAAATCTGTGTTTTCTACAATGAATCCAATATACGTCTGCAAGAGCAGAAAACATAATTTTCACAGTGAAAGCACTGCAATTCGTGGCATACAAAGTCTCAAGGCTGATTTCAGGCGTTTCAGGCATTGTTCCTTGGACTTGTGCGGCACAACAACATGTGTACTGCCGAGTGTGAATGCTGTATTTTCAAAACCAAGGTGGCTTTGAAGTCACAGGATGCAATCCAGGTGCACACTGTGAGAAACACATGGCATTCATTAAATATTTGGTTTTGAAATCACTTTGGTTTGTGTCTTTTTCCCACTGCAAATTGATGCAACCAACAGAGTTATTTACACCACCCCACAAGGGATCATCCTGGGTTTGTATGCCTGAATTCAATAAAGCAATGGTGCAAGGTGAAATCCAGTCCACTTGTTTCTGTAAAGTTTTTTTCTGAAACACAGAGTCCTCATTTTCATATTCATCGTATTAAATATTTTAAAGGCTGGTTTCAAAGTACAATTGTGAAATTAAGTAATTGGGGTACAGACTCTGTATTATTTACAAAGCCCCAAATATTAAATATTTGGCTCTTTAAGAATGCCAAGAGAGGGGCTGGAGAGGTGGCTCAGGGGTTAAGCCTCTGCCTTGCAGGCAGAGGATCCTGAGTTTGGATCCTAAACTCCAAGTATAGACGCGGGGCGGAAGCGGGGGCGGCCTGCATTTCTGGGCCTGTGAATCCTGGGGCAAAGTAAACAAGGAGGAGGTGGAGGCGGTCCATGGTGGTTCCCAAATTCGCCTGTGGTTCTACACACACACACACACACACACACACACACACACACACACACACACACGCAATTGAATAAAAAAAATGCCAAGAGAAGATTTGAATGCTGAAGACACAATAGTAAATAGATGGTAATAGAAGCAATGCCTTAACTTCCCAGGATGAACAGTCTTTGGGAACATAGATAGACAATGAAGAAATATGTGAACAAATAAGTGAATGTCTCAAAGTGATACACTGAATCAAGTCTAGTCAAACTGCTGCACTCCAGTTTAAATGAAATGCTGCCTCAAAAAATAAAGTGGAAAGCCAAAGAGGAAGACAACTGACACTGAATCTTGACATCCACATATGTACACACTTACATGCATATACACATGCACCACGAACACTGGCATATATAAAAATCACAAAATAATGGTACATTCACGACATATTATGTTGCTACTTCATAAGAAAGATCTGGTAGCCTTTTAATATTTTCCTGTTTACCATAAAACATAATCATTGGTCAAGTGTCATTTTCAACATGGACCTTAGGACCTATTTTTGAGAACTAAAGCAGCTTCCATTTGCTGTTCCACACCCCATGCAGTCTCCCTGTAGCTTAGTGGACAGGACTGTAAATGAGCCCCAGCTGCTTCTATACTACTGTTGTTTACCAAAAACTAGTAGTGTGTGCTGAATGATGGTATGCTTATCATGGTGGTTAGATAATTTCTCTCTCATTACATAAGAATCAGAGGAATCTGGGAAGTAAAACAATGACCTATGCCTAAATCTGCAGTAAAACTCTTGAGGTAAAGGGAAAAAAATAGCATTGTCCTGAGATAGACATTGGCCTAGTCTGTTCAGAGCAGAGCAAAGAGGCATATGAGTCTAGAATACAGCAAAGAAAAGAATAACAGGAGGTAAGGATGGAAAAACAGTCAAAGTTCAAGGCTGGGAGACTCTCTCAGGGCACAGGAATGAGTATCAGTTTCATTTCAAGTGTGGTCAGAAGTTGACAGAGTTGGGGATTGGAAGGGAAAAGTGATTTTCTTGATAGACATGGATCTGTTATATCTGTTATATATCTGTTATATCATGTAGTGTTATACATTGGAAAAAAAAAACACCAAAGTATCCCGGAATGTAACACTCCTGATTTGAAACCAGGCTATTGTGTCTTTTGCTACAATGAAAGACAAAAAAAAATGTTGTGTGAAAATTAGGGCTCATTCTACTTGTGCTTATAGCAGAGTAACTAACAATTACAATTAGATCAATGGGTGATTCATTATAAGTGTTCATTAAAAGATGGCAAAGACTATAATGTGTCTTTATCTATAAGACAAAATAAAATACACATATATTCTCTCTTAATATTACAAGCACTGTGAGGTAGTATGACATAATAGTTAAAAAGATAACATAATAATCACTCTCGGGGCTGGAGAGGTGGCTCAGGGGTTAAGCCTCCGCCTTGCAGGCGGAAGGTCCTGAGTTCGATCCCAGATCCCACGTATAGACGCCAGGCGGAAGCGGGGGTGGCCTGCGCTTCTGGTCCTGGTAGGGCGGAGCCTGTGAATCCCGGGGCAGAAGGAGGTGGATGCGTCCATGGTGGTTCGCGAATTCGTCCGTGGTTCTACACACACACACACAGACACACACACACACACACACACACACACACACACACACACACACACACATGCGCACAGTTGAATAAATAATAATAATAAAATTTAAAAAAAAATAATCACTCTCTTAGCTTACTTTGGCCCCACCATGTATGACTTGTTTGATCTTTTCCAAGTTATTTAACACCTCTGACATTCAGTTTCTTCAATTGTAAATTGCATAAAATTATGATACTTGCCTCAAAAGTTTTGCTAAAAAGATTAAAGAGGGAATGAACACATGCAAAGCCCATGGATCTTAGCCCATCACCTAGCATACAGAAAGGACTGTGAACAGGGAAGCCAAGCAAATAGTGTGCTGTGGATGAATGCAAGAACAGGTGCTCTGTCTTCAACACACATTAATCTGTTGGAAAACTATTTTAATATGTGGAATTTACTAGCACAAAATATATTGATATGTTATATTCAAATCATTATTGGAAATGAAATGAAACATGTTTTTTTTTAATTTGTGTTTCTCTGACTAGATCTGAATTACTTTCCTTTTCACAGTGGTTTCTTATCATTGATTTGTTTCTCTATCTGTTAATTATATTTTCATGCCTTTTAATTTTTATTTCTGGTTTCTCTTAAACCCTCTCAATAGAAGCTCTATATATACCAGTGTGTTTATAGTTTGTCAAGTTCTGAAAAAATAATTTCCTTCTGATATTTTGTGATTTGCCATGATAATATCAGCACAGAAATTAAATTATCAATCATTCCTCATGGAAGGGAAACTCAGTACATTAGTAGAGCTAGAGCAAAAAGTTTTGTAATGGTATGACAAGGAGAGGAATAAGCAGAGAAAATTATACAAAACATTGCAACACACTGTGCTTTGTATGCTTAGTTAAAGGATTTGGTTTTTATTCTACAGAGAATGCAAACCCAAAGTCAGAATCTAATTCTGGGAAGAGACTTGCTCAGATTGCCATCATTCTGGCAGCAGTGTGGAAAATGGATTGGTAGGGGGCTAAAATATTCGCAGCATAGGTTAATCTGCCAAGCAATGCAGCAGCTGTTCACAGCAGCAAAACATCCAACAGAGTATCCCCCAGGCTGCAGATAATGAGTGAAGTAGAGCCAGAGGATGACTCTACTTCCTGTCAGCCACCACAAATGTTTAGTAGCACCTGGAGCACTCATTTCAGCTGCATTGGTGACTTCTTTACCCAGAGCAGTCACCAGATCAACAAACAATCAGGCAAGGAATGTCAGAGTCATTTCTACAGCAACTTTCACATAAGGAAGAAGTACCAAAGGGAAAAAGCAAATTCTCCTTAATCTCTTGATACATGATGTGAAATGTCTTTGGTGGGCTCTCTGAGCATAGCTGTGGGTTTCATAGTTTCACTTCATCCTAGACATCCTTATGTATATTCACTTCAAAAATTTTAGTTTTATAGTGTGCAACATTTTCTCTCTTTTCTTATTGCTTTTGAAATGCATTTATAATTTTATTACCCAAATTCCTATTTTATGGTATTAGTAACAAAGAATATCATTATGTATTATTTCTATTACAATCTAGTTGGTCCCTTGCGAATGGATGAAAGAATAAATTTTGATAACATTATTGATAAAGTTGTCTGCATGTTTTTTGCTTGTTAGATGATCTGTAATTTCTGATATGATTATATTGACCTCAGTGATACTTTTTATTTAGAATGAAAGTTCCTCATAAAGTATAAAGTTTTAGTCTTCTGTGCAACTTTCCTAGTAATACGCTAAAATTAGAAGATATGTAGTGCATTTACTATTCTAATCTACTTTGATAAAATGTTGCTTTACTTAGTGAGTTTAGGTAATGTTTATTCACTATCTACTGTATGATTTCTTGCTTATCATTTAATAACAAAATTTTGGTTTCATTGTTTGTTTTCTTTTGCACTTCTTATCACTCCCATAATTATTCAGAGAGTAAGAAGTTAGCTCTAAATTTTACTACACATTAGGATAGGTATTTGTAATACATAATCAATCATTATTTTTGGGTTTTGAAACTTCAATAATAAGTCATTTATCAAGATTTCGCCTACAGAACTAAGCAAATTATGTGCAATATTTTCAAATCCCTCCTAACTCTAAGGCCTTGAAATTCTCAGTTTAGGTTTCTGTGATTTTGAAATTAAGTCCCAGTTTCATATTACATCATTTTATCACCAACATCCTCTCTTAAAATCATATTTACATTATTTCATAATATCTGCATATTAAATAACACTTCAATCTAAATATTTATTCTTGTCACAGTTGGCTGGTTCATGTCATTGAGCATTGTTTTCAAGTAAAGCCATCATGATTAATTTCTATAGTAAATAATTTCCCTATTAGATACTCATATGGATACTGCTTCAGTTTCTTTTTTAAATTTTTTAGTGTTTTGTGTGTGTGTGTGTGTGTGTGTGTGTGTAGGTGTGTGTATCATTGGGCACTGTGAGTCTCTGTGTAGGAAAAGGTTGATTTCGGGGATCATGCTGAATTATTTCTGTCTCTTTTTTGCTTTGCGCTGGGATTTCCTAGGCTCTGCCCACTGGGACAGGACATGTAGGATGCTGCAATTTTTGCCAGGCATTTTTATGTGGGACTTGGAATCTGAACATAGGATATTCTCTTTGTGAGGCAATATCTTAAAACCTGAACTATCTCTCCAGCTCAACTGGTGCTTCATTTTCAAAAGTCAATTTTTTACCAAAAATCCGCAATTTCTCTCCTTTTTTTTTAACTTCAGTAATGTTCCTTACCTATTGATACTCTTTTGATATGAAAATGAAAAATTTCATATCAAAGGAAATTGTCTTAATTATACTCTTCAAATATAATTCAAATATCCTTGTGTTACTTTTCTGAAAGTACACATAAGGGCACTTATTTCTTTGCTTTCAAATCTTTTTTTTTATTTTTTAAACATTTTTTATTATTATTTCCGCTCATACAAACTTAGTAGGTACACCGGTTCCCTCCCTCCCTTATCTTCCCACCAATCTCCCGGCTCCCCCTACCCTCACCCCTCCATCCCCATCCCCCAGTGCCTCCCCCTCAATCCATGGAGAATCCTTTAATGTGCCTGCTAGTCTCTCCTCTGGGCTCTTCTCTCCTATGACATACAAAGACCTAGTGGCATTCCCCTGAATCCTATCCTGTGTTCCCCTTAAGCATAAGAACACTACTGTGGCTGTCAATCCCTTGCCTCCGAGGATCATGGTACCTTTAGCAAATACTAGACTTTGTAGGGTCAATAGTGTGTTGGACATTGCGCAGGGCATGCAAAGTCCAATTGTGATTGCTTCGGCCCTAACTTGTGTGAGTATCTTGCATATCATTGCTCCTCCCATCCTTGTGCTCTTACACTCTTACCACCCTCTCTTCCGCAAATGTCCCTGAGCTTCAGGATGGGGAGAGATCAGGCTGACCTAGTACTAGGTGGTTGATATAGAGTCTCTGAAGTTCTGGATTATGGTTTGTTGATTTTCTTTTGCAGTTTTGCTGCTCCTGCAATGCCCTTCACTCCATCCTGATGGGTATTGGATGTCACCCCCTGGCCAGAAACAAAAAGCTGTTAAACTAAACTAGAGTCTTGTTATAAGAGCCCATTAAAAGGTAGATGTAATAAAAGTAGGAAACCTCAGTGAGGGAGGGGTCAATCATCCATTTGCAAAATGGTTACTTTTTATCTGCCAGACTCTATGCCCTCCCCTTCTGGTGAGATCATACCCCCTCAGTTGTAAATGATCAGGAACGAAAGTCTGTGAACTTAAACAGATGTCTAATTACTTACTTGCAGTCCTTGATGGAGGCCTATTTTCTCTGCTATATCATGGTCTCCTCTCTCCTTGTTTCTGGTGTGGCCCTATTATCCCACCCCTCCTGTTCATAATCTTTGCAAATACTGTAGGTATTACAGAGATTTATCATTGAGTGTCTCTAGGTGGGCTGGGTGGGTTTGGTCCTAGGAGCCACCTATTAGGGAGTACATATGGCCCTTAATTTTCAGGGTCTGGGATACTTCACTCAGTATAATTGTTTCTAATGACATCCATTTTTTGGCAACTTCCAGTAATTCATCATTTTTGATGGCTGAGTAGTACTCCATTGTATAGATGTACCACAGTTTCCTTATCCACTCATCAACTGTTGGACATTTGGGTTCATTCCATGACTTTGCTATTGTAAACAGTGCTGCTATGAACATGGTCATGCTTGTGCTATGGAGGTGAACCTCTGCTGTATGTGGGGTTATACCCAGAAGTGGAATAGCAGGGTCATATTGCATCTCAATCATTAATTTCTTTAAGAATCTCTAGATGGCTCGCCAGAATGGATGTATGAGCCTGCATTCCCACCAGCAATGTAGGAGATTTCTTCTCTCTCCACATCCTCTCCAGCATTTGTTGTTGTTTGTATTGTGGATTTTTGCCATCCTGACCGGGGTGAGATGATATCTCAGGGACGTTTTGATTTGCATTGCCCTGATGGCTAAAGAAGTGGAGCATTTTTTCAGATATTTTTTAGACATTTGAATTTCATCCCTTGTAAAGTTTCTTTTAAGTTCCAGGGTCTATTTTGTAATTGTGCCATTAGTTTCCTTGGTGTTTATTTTTCTAAGTTCTTTGTGCACTCTGGATAATAGAGTTCTATCAGATACGTGGTTAGTGAAGATTTTCTCCCATTCTGTGGGTTGCCTTTGAGCTCGTGTTACAATCTCTTTATCTGAACAGAAGCTCTTTAATTTCACAAGATCCCAACTGTTGAGAGTTGGTAGCAGTGACTGTGCCATTGGATGTCTGTTTAGGAACTGTTGGCCTAGCCCAATCAGCTCGAGGGAGTTCCCTATCCTTTCGACTATGTTTTTTATAGTCTCTGGCCTGATATCAAGGTCCTTGATCCATTTGGAATTAAGTCTTGTACATGGTGACAAGTACGGGTCCAGTTTTAATCTTCTGCATGTGGAGATCCAGTTTTGCCAGCACCATTTGTTGAAGATACTATTCTTTTTCCATTGGATTTTTTGGACCCCTTTGTCAAAGACCATTTGGCTGTAATTTTGTGGGCTTATATCTGGGTCTTCATCCTTTATCCATTGATCTGTATGTCTATTTTGGAGCCAGTACCAGGCTGTTTCTCTAACTATGGATTTGTAGCCTAGACTAAGGTTTGGTATGGTAATACCTCCAGCAGTGTTTTTCTTACTCAGGATTGTCTTTGGTATCCTGGATCATTTTTGCCTCCATATGAATTTTGAGATTATTTGGTCAACTTCTTTAAAGAATTGCTTTGGGATTTTAATTGTTATAGCATTGAATTTGTATATTGCCTTTGGTAGGATGGTCATTTTTACGATGTTGATTCTGCCAATCCAGGAACATGGGAGGTCTTTCCACCTTCTGGTGTCTTCTGCAATTTCTTTCGTTAAGGTTTTAAAGTTTTCATTGTAAAGGTCTTTTACCACCTTGGTTAGGTTTATACCAAGGTATTTCATTTTTTTAGGTACTATAGTAAATGGGATTGTTTCTCTCAAGGCTTTTTCACTTCTTTCATTCTGGGCATATAGGAAGGCCATTGATTTTTGTACATTTATTTTGTATTGTGCCACCCTGCTTAACTTCTCAATTACTTCCAGCAGCTTCCTGGTGGAGTTTTTGGGATCCCTCAGGTATAATATCATGTCATCTGCAAATAGGGATAGCTTGACTTCTTCCTTGCCGAATTGAATCCCTCTTATGTCCCTTTCTTGTCTCGTGGCTTCAGCTAAGACTTCAAGTACAATACTGAATAGAAGTGGTGAGAGTGGACAGCCTTGTCCACTTCCTGATTGAAGTGGGAATGCTTCAAGTTTTTCCCCATTGAGCATAATCCTTGCTGTGGGCTTGCTGTACAAAGCTTTTATTATATGGATAAAGGTTCCTTCCATTCCTACTGTCTCTAGCGTTTTGATCATAAAAGGCTGTTGGATGTTGTCCAAACCTTTTTCTGCATCTATTGAGAGTATCATGTGGTCTTGGACTTTGTACTGTTTTATGTGATGAATTACGTTTATTGATTTGCATATTTTGAACCAAGCTTGTGTGACGGGGATGAAGCCTACTTGGTCCCCGTGAATGATCTTTTTAATATGTTTTTGAATCCGATTTGCTAAAACTTTGTTGAGAATCTTCGTTCCTGTGTTCATCAGAGAGATTGGCCTATAGTTTTCTTTTTTAAGTGAGTCTTTATTAGGTTTTGGGATTAAAACGATATTAGCTTCATAGAAGGAATTTGGTAGTAATCCTTCCTTTGCTATTTGATGAAACAGTTTAAGGAGTATTGGTGTTATTAACTCCTTAAATATCTGGTAGAACTCTGCGCTGAGTCCATCTGGTCCCGGACATTTTTTGTTGGGAAGATGGGAGATTTCTTCTTCAATTTCCTCATATGTTATAGGACTATTTAAATAATTCTCAACTTCCTGATTCAATTTAGGTAAGTTGTTTTTACTTAGAAATTCATCCATCTCTTTTGTGTTGTCAAACTTCACAGGGTATAAGGTTTTGGATTATGACGTTATAATTCTCTGAATTTCTTGGGTATCAGTAGTGATAACTCCATGTTCAATTCTAATTTTGTTAATTTGGGTTTTCTCTCTCTTGCTTTTGGTTAATTTAGCTAGGGGTGTATCGATCTTATTGATTTTTTCAAAGAACCAGCTTTTTGACTGGTTGATTTTTTCTATCATTTTCTTAGTCTCAATTTCAGATATTTCTCCCCTTATTTTGCTCATCTCCTCTCTTCTACTACTTTTGGGATCATATTGCTCTAGTTTCTCTAAAGTTTAAGCTGTATTGTTAAGTTATTTATTTCTGATGTTTCCATTTTTTTGATGTGGGCATTAAGAGCTATGAACTTACCTCTTAAGACCACTTTCATTGTGTCCCAGAGATTTTGGTAAGTTGTATTTTCATTATCGTGCACTTTCAGGAAATCTTGAATTTCTTTTTTAATTTCTTCCTTAATCCAGTTCTCATTCAGTATCACATTGTTAAATTTCCAGGAGTTAGTGTAATTTCTGTTGTTTGTTGTGTTGTGGATGTTGAGCTTTAGGCCGTGGTGGTCTGATAGGGCACAGGTTAGAATTTCAACTTTTTTGTATATGTGTAGATTCATATTGTGGCCCAGTATGTGATCTATTTTGGTGAATGTTCCATGTGCTGCTTAGAAAAACGTGTATTCTTTGGTGTGTGGATGAAAAGTTTGATAGAGATCTGTAAGGTCCATTTCTTTAAGGGCTTGATTATGTTCCAAAGTGTCTCTGTTAAGCTTTTGACCTGTTGATCTATCCCATGTTGAGAAGGTGGTTTTAAAGTCCCCAAAAATTATCGTTCGGGGGTGGATTTCTTGCTTTAGATGCTTTAGCGTTTTCTTAATGAATGTGGAAGGGCCCTTATTGGGTACATATGTGTTCAGTATTGTGAAGTCTTCCTGGTGAATTGTACCTGTGACTAAAATGTAGTATCCATCTGTGTCTCTTATGATTTTCTATGGTTTGAATTCCACTTTGTCCAAAAGCATAATGCTACCCCTGCCTGTTTCCTGGTTCCATTAGCTTGCAGGATTTTGGACCAGCCTTTCATTTTTAGGATGTGCCTATCTTTTGTGGTGAGATGAGTTTCCTGAAGGCAGCAGATTGTTGGATTGTGGTTTTTAATCCAAGTTTGTAATCTGTGTCTCTTAATCGGTGATGTAATACCATTGACATTTAATGTTATAATTGTGAAATTATTTTCAATTCTGGACATTTTTTATGTTTAGTGGATTTTGTAAGCATATTGTTTGATATTTATGTTTTGGTGGTATTATATTTTCCTTCTTTCCTCCTGGATATGCTTGTTCTTTTCTTCAAGCTTGAGTATCATTTCTGTCATTTTTTGAAGGCCTGGTTTGGTAGCCATGTATCCCTTCAACTTGTCTTTGTTCTGGAAAACTTTTCTTTCTCCCTCAACCATGACAGATAGTTTCGCCTGGTATATCAGTCTGGGTTGGCATTTTTCCTCATTTAATACTTGAAGTACGTCTCTCCAAGCTCTTCTTGCTTTTACTTTTTCCATTGAGTAGTCATTTGTTATTCTAATGGGTTTACCTTTAAAAGTGAATTGCTCTTTTTCTCTTGAAGCTCTCAGCACCTTTTCTTTGTCTTGAATGTGGAGTGTTTTGACTATTATTTGCCATGGCAATTTTCTATTTCGGTCATATCTGTTTGGAGTGCGAGATTCCTCTTGTATTTGGATGGGCCTCTCATTCTTTAGTTGTGGGAAGTTTTCATTTATGATGAATTGAAATATTTCCTCAGGTGTGGTATTTTGGGATTCTTGTTCTGGTATTCCATGAATGCGCATGCTAGGCTTCTTCAGGGTGTCCCATATCTCTTGAATCTTCCTCTCAAGTATCTTTTTGGCTTTAACAACCTCTTCCATTGAGCTGGTTAATTCTCCCACTTTGTCTTCAAGATCTGAAATTCTATGTTCTGCTTCATTAGTTCTGCTGATAAGACTCTGTTGAGTTTTGGGTTGAAGATAACTTGTCTTTTAGTTCAACTTTAAACTCTGCCTGAGACTTTTTTCACTGCACTATGCCTATTTTTGTTTCTTGAACTGTTTTTCTGAACTCCTCCAAGTGCCTGTTGTGTTCCTGTTCAAAGTGCTTGATTCGTTTGTTTAACTCTTCTCAGATTTCCTCTTTCATAGTATTAATCTTGGTAATGATCATACTCTGAAAGTTTTATCTTGGCTCAGCTTTCTTGGCTATTTTCTGTGAATTTGTTCTGGTCGGAATCCACCATTATGGGGTTAATTCTGTCGGTGGGAGATTGGTCTTCTTGGGTTTTGTTTCTCATGGGTCTGCACTTTCACCTGGGCATTGTTGTTTTGTTTCTTAGGACCTTTCAGTTTCTGTGTATTTTTCACTGAACTGATTTAGTTGGTATTATTACACTTGCCAGTTATTGCTAGTGCTTGCCTTGGATTGGGTATGTTGGTCTATTGTTATTGTAATTTCCTAGATGAGGCTATTAGGCTGTTTGTACATCAGTTACATCTGGTTAAGCAGACAAGGGGTGAATATTAGTATGGTAGTGCACTTTTATGATTTAGTATCTTGGTGATATGTGAGGGTGATTGGTGTACTCCCTGTAGTTGTATATGTTTTTGGAGTGGCTGTATGGAGAAGTTGATCTATAGCAATTGATATTAGAAAGGATCAGGAAGGTAAAAATAAGGAGGTTTTCTTATCTTTGGGCTGCATGTGAAGAATCTCTCCCATGTGATAGGATGACTGTAGAGGACTCCAGATGTATCACCTTTGTCCCCCAGAGCTTTGCTTGAGTTTCCTTTGGACTCTATTGAATTCTGAGTAGCAGCGTGTCTTTCCTGGACAAGGTGCGTAGGTCCCCGGTGGGCCGGAGAGGCAGAGGGCCTGATGTTTATGGCAGAATTCTTCATCTGGGACCTGGGACTTGGCTTAGGACCCACCCAAGCTCCAGGGATGGAGGAATGTGAGCAAGTCCTGTCTGGTGGAGGCGCGGGCGGTAGGAAGAAAGGGCCTGGGTTCTGGGGCAGGGCCTAGGCAAAGCCAAGGCCGCCTGGGTGCCGCTGGGAGAAGGGGGTCCAGGCTGGGGTGCTGGGCGGGTTCACTCACCTGGGACCTGGGACCAGGCAGGCCAGCGGGGGGCTGCTTTCAAACCTTAATGAAGTAAATTTTCCTACCTCCAGATAATAGGGATGCTCTGAGTTGGAAAAAACTTTGAGGGATTTTCCCACAGCAAAGTTTTTGAACCCAAGCATGAATTTTTACAAAATATATCTAAAAGTTTAAACCACTTTTATTTCACAAAGTAAAACTAGATCAAGAGCATTCTTAGGAAAACAAAATAAGTGTTTTTTCTTGTCACAGTTTTGAGTGAACTTAGAGAAGACATAATAATGCTAAATCTTAGGATTCTAAATATAAATTTATGAAAATAATGAAAAAATGACTTCAAGAGCTTCAAAAAGATATGTGTTAATTTTTGGCATAAATTATACATTTCTTCTAAGTCAGACACTTTCAGAAAAAAACAATTTAGGGATTAAATATTTTTCAAGTTAACATTAAAAGATACTTAAACTTCAGAAAAAAAATAATGTCAATATACTCTATAGGGACACCATATACAGCTAGATGACATTGATACCTGAGATCTTGAATAAAATTTAGTCAAATAGAGGAAAAATCTTGTAAAATGTTCCAAAAATTGTAAGAAAGGCAACCTATTCAACAAATGGTATTTAAACAAAAACAAACTGTAAGTATGAAAAACTCAATGTAAGGCTGAAACATTCAGAACTTCTAGAAGACATAAGGAAAACACTTGGAGAGATAAACATCAGTAAAGATATTTTGACTAGGGCTCAGTACATCAAGAAGTAATCTCCCCAAATTTACAAATGATATTGCTTGAAGGTTAAGATTCTGCAGAAAAAGTTAGCAACTGCCATAATCCAGAACTTCAGAGAGTCTATCAACCACCTAGAACTCGGCCAGCCTAATCTCTCCCCATCTTGAAGCTCAGGGAAATTCGTGGAAGAGGGGGCGGTAAGATTGTAAGAGCACAAGGATGGGAGGAGCAATGATATGCAAGATACTCCACATAAGTTTGGGCCGAAGCAATCATAATTGGACTTTGCATGCCCTGCGCAATGTCCAAAACACTATTTTCCCCACAGAGTCTAGCATTTGCTAAAGGCACCAAGATCCTTGGAGGCAAGGGATTGACAGCCACAGTAGTGTTCCTATGCTTAAGGGGAACACAGGAAAGGATTCAGGGAAATGCCACTGCGTCCTTGTACGTCATCAGAGAGGAGGGCCCAGAGGAGAGTCTGGCATGCACATTAAAGGATTCTCCGGGGATTGGGGGGGAGGCACTGTGGGATGGGGAGGGATGGGTAAGGGGAGGAAGAGCAGGGGTGTCGGGGGAAGGAGGAGGGAGGGAGGGAATTGGTGTACCTATTAAGTTTGTATGAGTGGAAATAATAAAAAATGTTAAAGAAAAGTTATCAATTGCCACAGTGAAAAGATTCATCTAGCCAGAGAACACAAATGCTTTGAAAACTGAATCACAAAAATGTTATTGATTAAATGAATAGAAAAACTCTTTTAAAAATTTCCAAATATATGTGTAAAAAAAGTGAACATACATAGCTATCTTATAAATAAAAATCATGTTGAAATTCCATTTGACTAGTGTCTATGTTCTTCCCTTCCTCTCTTCTTTGGATAAGTTAACAAGAGCAGATATCTTAATATTAACTCTAAATACTTGATAGCAAACTGCCATTTAAATATTTGTTATTAAAACCTTTCTATAAGAAAAGCTCTCAGCAATCAAGTATCATGCATCTTGCTGCTATGCAAAATTTATTATGCAGAGAACTACTAGAGCAGTTAGAGTGCAGAATGTAGAACACGCTGGAATATTCAGCCATAATCAGGCCATTATAATCTCTCCTCATCCCAAGGTTTAGGGAACCTATCAGAAGAACAGGCAGAAAGATTGTAAGAGCCTAAAGGTGTGGGAGGGGTACTACCTGCCATGACACGCCAACTGAAATGAGATCTAGTTCAACCAGATTTATAGATCAGCTGGGATATCAACATTCTCCAATGGATGAGCAAGGATTTCAGGAGAAATAACTACACTCATCTTCAGGGGAGGCTCCGGCAAGAGAAGAAGAGTTTCCCCACCTGTAGACTTGCCCACTGGAAGGCCATTTATACTAACACAGATGCCCAGATCCTTACTAGCACGGGTGCACCCAAATAAGCCCTATGGTTCACACATACAGAGAAACTTGAGAGCAGAAGAGTGTGACTGGACTGGTGAACGGAAGGGTCCCTGGTGGCAGATGGGAAGGGATGGAATGTGGGCAAGGATATAAAGTCAGTTTGTTTGTATATGAAAATTTCAAAGAATAAAAAAGAATGTCGGGGCTGGAGAGGTGGCTCAGGGGTTAAGCCTCCGCCTTGCAGGTGGAAGGTCCTGAGTTCAGATCCTAGACCCCACGTATAGACGCCAGGCGGAAGCGGGGGCAGCCTGCGCTTCTGGTCCTGGTAGGGCGGAGCCTGTGAAAAAAGAATGTCAAAAAAGAAATTCCATTTCACTACAAGATAGAATGCTGACTAACAAACAGTAAATACCAGCAAGGATGTTTGGACAGCACTTATAAACTACTGGCGGGAATATTATTTTGATTAATTCAGACCCTATGGAAATCAGTATGGACGTTCGTTAAAAGCTAAAACTGGAGCTACCCATATGACCCAGTTATATCACTTCTAGGTGTGTACTTGAAGAACCACATAGACTCCAAAAAGATTCTTATAAATTCACATTTATTGAAGTTCTATTCACAAAAGCACTGAATGAAACCAATTTTATGTGACTTAAAGGATGAATGTATGAAAGTCATTTTCTGTGTACACAGCAGATTTTAATGAACCCAGAATTGTATACATCCATAAATTATTTCATTCATAAGAAAAAAATGGATATAACTGAAGATTATCAGATTAAGTGGAATAAACTAAGCTCAAAGTAGAAATACTGCATATGTGTATACTACAATATATATACATATCTCTATTCATGTATACACATGAAAGCAAAGCAGCAGAATATAGATTCTTCATAGGGAGTATGGACAAAAAAGTAGTTTATCATAAGAAGAAATTATGAAAAATGAAGTGAAGTCCTAGAGGATTAATATGAACAAAATACATTGATATACATTTATGAAAATATAATGAAACTCATTATTTTTCATACTCTTCAAAAATCCCCCTCACTGCTGGGTCCTACTCCTATTCTTCCATCTACCTTTGAGTCTCCTCTTATATTAAGATCTTCATTTAAACAGTCTTTTATTGTTTGTTAGGAGGTGACTTACAATACCAATCAGGATGCAGTTAAGGGCAGTGTAGGAAAAAGAAAAACTGAAAACAGTAACAAATATAATTCAGAACACCAATGACTACATTAATCACCTGGAACCCTACCAGCCAAATCTTTCCCCATTCTAAAGTTCAGGAAACCCTGCAAAAGAGAGGGCAGCAAGATTGTAAGAGCCCAAAGATGGGAAGGACCAACAATATGAAAGATACTTCAAATAAATTAGAGCTGCAGCAGCCAGAATTGGACTTTCCCTGACCTGCACAAAGGCTGACATGTCAATGACCCCCCAAAGTCTAGCAGGAATCACAGGGGAGAAGACTCCAGGCAGTAGGATCCTTAGAGGCAAGGGATTAACAGCCATAAAAGAGTTCCCATACTAATGGGGAACTCAAGAAGAAGCTCTGGGCTATGTCACTGAGTCCTTACCCCTCACTAGGGTGGAGGACTCAGAGGGAAGTTTGGCATTCACACCAAAGGATGCTACAAGAGATGGGAGGAAGGAAGGGAAGACACTGGGAGAGAGGGAGGGGTGAAAAGAAGGGAGGAAGGGAGGAGAGAGGGAGAAGACTGGGGTACCTATTGAGCTTGTACAATTAGGAAAAAATAAAATGTAGGAGAAAAAAAGAAAAATGAGAAAAAATTAATTTAAAAACATTGAGTTTAGAAAGAGGGTGCATAATAATTGCCTAGAATACCAACTTTTAATCTCTATAATCTGTCTTTAGTGCAAAGAACCTTTTTTTGCAAAAATGTCTTTTAAATATCATTACAGTAAGGACAAGAGTCAATATTAATCAGGAGGATAATAGAATCACATTCATTTTTGTAAGGGAAATGTGTCTGTGGGGGAAGATTTATAAAAAACATCTGTAAAAAAGAAAAGTAATATGACATCTTTTCTTAGAGTGCCCTATGAGGATAGCATAACCCGATCACACCTCATTAATGCCTGACCTTGAAAATTATTTTATAATTCCAGTGTCTATACTCATGACAAAACAAATTTCTATTGTTTTATTGTGATACTTTTCTACAACAGCAATGGAAATGTAATGCACCCACAAATACTTTAATTCTCAGGTAATAGGATGATATTTCCATCATGAAAATATTTTGTATGTTTCCTTGCTCAACTTTGTTTCATCACTATCTCATTCTAGAGAACAACTGCATGATATGAACACAACTGCACAAAGGTACTTTATCAAATTTAGATAACCATGGGCTTTGGTCCTTGTAAATTGCCCAAAGCCTACTTTACCCATGCCTTTCAAATTACTCAAAGAAGTCTTCTCAGAATTATCCAGTGTTTTCATTCTCCTATGAGAAATAAACTCCGTAGATGAATTAGTATTTAAAATTGCTTAACCAGTGAAGAAGATGAACCTAATAGTACATAATCATGGGAAATGATTCTCTATTATTTTTCTTTATCATGCTCAATATGTGGAGAATTCTACAAATTAATTTTCTCTTTGATTATAAGATGATTGATCTAGATGCCAACATCATCTGCAGCCTCAATAATTTCCTGCAGAAGGAATTTTTTTCTTTTGTGAGTTTATTATAGAGGAAAGCTATTCCCTTGAAATATAACAGTGTAGATTCACTTAAATCTGGTTATCCATACAAGGATTAAATATCCATCATTGTACTATAAAGTGATTACATTACAGTATTCTGGATTTAATGTATAATGAGCAAACACATTTTCCTTCATAATTGGGATTCCTCTCACACAAAATAAAGAATATATAGAATCACATATGCAGCAGCAATCAAGATACAGATAAATCATGAATAAAAGTATATTCACTCTTCTACATTATGTTGTTTGCTAATTCATTTCTTTTATTTTGTTGGCATGGTGGGATTTAAAAATTTTCTCTGCTGAAATATGCAGTCTAATCACTATAAAAATGTTATGAATCCAAATTCTCCAGAAGGGAAATATATCATCAGCTAAGGTAGTGAGTTTATGATGCTTGCAATAATTTTTGGCAACTACTGAGCCCTTTTATTTATTTTTATTTCATCAAAAATATATTAGTTTTATGTGTATACATACACATATATACTCACACTGTATTTTATATATTTACTTAAGATTTTTATTGTTGGCATTCAGTACATATAAATATATGTCATTTTTTCCATTCTTATTACCAAATCTCATACCACTCCTTTCTTTTTGTTAAAGCAATGCATTCATTTTGTGTCCAGGATATGTATTTCCAAGATTCCCACAGTAACTATGAATTATTTTCATTATGACTCTCTTAGTATGCTTTAAAACTTTGCATACTTTTTCCAAAGTATGTTCAGCAATGTGCCTATAATATACTAATCTGCAATATCATTAAGAGGGAAGCCCATGCCTTCCATGTTTAATTCCTTGGTAATAGTTCAACAAATATCTACTGAGTGTCTACTGTATCAGTTTCTGTGCTAGATATAGAAAAACAGAAAGGAACAAAATAGAAGCTGGAGATAATTGACTCAGGGGTTAAGACTGTGCCCCTCAAACAGAAGGACCTGAGTTCTGATCCTAGATACTGTAGAGTCCACTCACCCCCGGCGTGGCATGTCTCCACCCACTCACACACTCATTCATATGTTTGTACAGCTCCTGGCTGTGAGGACGAAGAAAGGCAGGTTCAGGTCATCCCGGCCTCTGCCTCAATTTCCCATTGACTTGACCACAGGATAGGGAGTTTGTCAGAAGCAAATCTCCATTTATTGGGGGAAACAAAGGAGCTTATGTAAACAAAAAACCAAAAGGTGCTAAATGGGAGCCAATTGTGTCAAAGGTTAAAACAACCTTCAGGTACCACAGGTGAAGTCCAATGTCAATCAGCAAAGGAGGCAAGTCAATACTTGAAAGCCAATTAGGAGTCCCTGTAATGTGATAAGGGTGATGCCCAGGACACTAGCCCTCAGTGCCATCTTTGTCCCAAGTGCTATACCTTGCCCTGGGGCAATTCCTGGGCGGGCCCAACAAGATACCACCCAAAAAACACCAGGAGGAAATGGCAGTGGCTAGTACTTCTGACTCTAGATGGCAGAGTCTTGGAAATCCCAAAGTGAAGCAAAAAGGAGGTAGAAATATTTCAGGAAGATTTCTGAAGTCAACCTTGGGCCTCCCTCCACAGGCACACACAGTGCCCTCTAATCCACAACCACATCCATACACACATGCAAAATAAAAACGAAAGGAATAAAAACCTATATTTCATATTCCTTGTCTTATAGTGAATCAATAAAAATCTGTGTGTAACATTACCAATAAATTTGCAATAGGATCACTGTCTGTCTCTTTGTGACAAAGAACACAAATGTGACCTTTGAGCAAATTACTAAAATGATTGGCAGGAAGGATTTTAAGTAGAGAAAATAATTGTATGACAAATAAAAAAGATAAAAATCAATATATAAACAATGGATATCCACTTACAATAGCATCATGGCTCATTGAAAATATAAAATAAGCATATGAATTAATATCTATTTTTAAGAAAAAAGGCAGAAAGAAATAAATGAGGTTTCTCATCCTTAAAATTTAGAAAAATACAAAAAAATCCCATACATTTTGAGATTAAAAAAATAATTTGCCTAATGTCAACTACATAAACATTTAAAGATGTGAACATGTTTGTTGCATCACATTATTGATCTGTTACCTAAATATTAAATGAGCAGGAATATGAGAAATGAACTTGAAGGTGTCCCATGTAATTTTTCATTATAATAATTTTATTTTCAATTTTTCTAATAGTTTTATTTCACCTATTTGGAGATCTCTTACTTTCCATTTATAGAATGGAAGAAAGAAGAATAAATAATCTGAGGAGTAACTGGAAGCTGCAAAGCACATGTTAAATTTTGAGAAGTTCTCTCTCCTTTAGACACAGTAATGACCTACTAATTCAATTCACTATTAAATTCAAATCTTGGCATCCAGCTTGTTATGTCATTGATGGATTGTTTTTCAATTTCTGGTTTGTTTCTATTGAATTGATTTTTTCAACAGGTGTTGATACCCATTGTCTTTTGCATTTCTGATCTTTCTCATAAGTTCAACATTTCATTTTAATTTCTACCCTCATTATTTAATCACTGTGACCACTCCTATATGCCTATATGTGACAGCTTATTTGAATCTCAACTTAGGTCTCAGACTGGATACAGATTTAAGACATCTGTCTACAGTTATGATTGGGTATTCAGAGTAATTAATGCAGAATATGGGAAGCTTATAGCCCCAATTTGAGCTATAATGCTTTATATCCTTGTATTTTTTAAGTAGTAGAGTTTAGTATGAGACACTAGCTTGTACTTATTTTTGTCATAATCATTTATTATCCCATATTGTAAAATATTAAACATTTGTTTAAACCTGACAAACTGATCATTAAACAATAACCAGATCATATATGCATGCATAACTCACAACCTATATAACAGTTGTTTTATAAAGCCATGTGAAAATATGTGCAGTATTTGCCCCCAAATGGAAAAGAATCTGTCAGTGACTACAGTTTCTCTAATGTTTGCCCTCACTTCTAACTCAGGCTTGAAAAAAGAAATGAAAGCAAAACCTTTGCCCCAAACTAATCATTTATTATATGGAACTTCTGTCCAGCAGGACTCCAGCTTCCCTAGATCAAACACTTCTGAATAAAACCTGATCACTCTTCCTTTAATATTATGCTGGAATCCTCCCACTCTGTCTGTTTTTGAATACTTGCCAAAGGGAATAAAGATAGGTTTAACCCTTTGCATTGTAAGTGCTGAATAAACATTCTATGCCTTTTGTCACTTAGGTACTCTTCATTTCTATCCTCAAGGCAGTGAAAGAATATTTGGTTACCTACCCAAAGTGAAGCATTTCAAATTTAGTGGTTTCTTTCCTTTTTTTTAATCATAAAAAATCATAGTCCTACACACAAATCTGTTGCAAGATGTAGATGCTTTGCTTCAGCTTGAGTCACAGAGATTTTTATTTTTCTGATCTTCAGTTATGTTATTATAATTGCATTCATTTCCTAGTTCATGTAACACAACTGTGAATCTGGAACACAGATTTCAAATAATGATCACATGATAACATCTTCAATAGAAGTGTCTTTCTGTACTTGAAAAAAATGCATTTAGCTATAATAGATGAGAAGAAAGGCTGAGTTCATGGCCTTCCAATTTCATCAGATGACATACAGATATCCATCATCAATCATATTAACAAAGTACATCATGTTGACATTTTGTGAACTATTGCAGTAACTATAACCATCATGAAATCATGGCTTTGTACTTTCATTTTTTAAAAATTTTCTTAATTTTTATTATTATTTATTCAACTGTGCGCATGTGCGTGTGTATGTGTGTGTGTGTGTGTGTGTGTGTGTGTGTGTGTGTCTGTGTATGTGTAGAACCACGGACAAATTCGCGAACCACCATGGACGCCTCCACCTCCTTCTGCCCCGGGATTCACAGGCTCCGCCCTACCAGGACCAGAAGCGCAGGCCGCCCCTGCTTCTGCCTGGCGTCTATACATGGGATCTGGGATCCGAACTCAGGACCTTCCGCCTGCAAAGCGGGGGCTTCACCCCTGAGCCACCTCTCCAGCCCGGCTTTGTACTTTCAATGGCCACCTCAATACACAAAACATTTTGTTTTCCTGAAGGATCAATCTGAAAGATGTTTTAATGGAAATATGTGAACAATTGATGTAAAATAATAGGAAAGAATCAATGCAGAACTTACTTTTCATCTGTTTTGGACACCAAACCTGGTTGAAGGATTTTTAACATAAAAGTTGTTTAACATAAAAGATGTTTAACATAGAAAGCCTTATCTTTGCGTTATAGAAAAAGGGAAGAGTACCTTAACATTGAAAATAACCAATGAGGATATTCAGTCTTCAGGTAGATTCACTGCAAAAATTAATAAAAATAAAGACTCTCACAATTTTGGAGGATAAAATAATGTTAGCTAAATTTGAAAAAAAACATGTATTTTGTAAGTCTTTTGTTATCTGACAAATAATTTTTATTTCAAGCATATAACTCTAAAAACTCAGAGATACAAGACATTTTTCCCACAAAATGGGAGTATCTGTGTATGTATAAGTACAAAGTTGATAGAGTAGAAGTTGGGAGAAGAAATATCATTAAAATGAGTATTACTACTTGATAATACACTTGAATTGTTTCCCTATAAGATCCATACATATACCAAATACATTTCTGTATAAAATCCTCACTGAGATTTGCCAAACAAAGATATCAGCTCTTCAGTATGACACATACCTTATCAGTTCATAGAATCTTGAAAATCATGATGAAAACATGTATCTTTATGGTCCAAGGGTTTATTCTTTGTTACGACACAAGCTTACAAGAATTAATTCCACATTGATCAAGGACCTCAATATAAGACCAGAGACTATAAAAACCTTAGTTGAAAGGGTAGGGAACTCCCTCAAGCTGATTGGATTACGCCAATAGTTCCTAAACAGAAATCCAATAGCACAGTCAGTGAAACCAACAGTCAACAGATAGGATCTTATGAAATTAAAGAGCTTCTGTTCAGATAAAGAGATTGTAACATGAGCTCAAAGGCAACCCACAGAATGGGAGAAAATCTTCACTAACGACATATCTGATAGAGCTCTATTATCCAGAGTGCACAAAGAACTTAAACTAAACACCAAGGAAACAAATGGCCCGATTAAAAAATGGGCCTTGGAACTTAAAAAACTTTACCACGGACGAAATTGAAATGTCTAACAAATATCTTAAAAAATGCTCCATATCCTTAGCTATCAGGGAAATGCAAATCAAAACCTCCCTGACATATCATCTCACCCTGGTCAGGAGGGCAAAAATCCACAACAAAATCAATACCAAATACTAGAGAGGATGTGGAGAGAACGGAACTCTCCTACATTGCTGGTGAGAATGCAGGCTTATATACATCCACTCTGGTGAGCTGTCTGGCGATTCTTAAAGAAGTTAAAACTTGAAATGCCATATGACCCTGCTATTATACTTTTGGGAATAATCCCCAATACAGCAAAAGTTACTTCAATAGCACAAGCACGACCATGTTCAGAGCAGAACTGTTTACAATAGCAAAGTCATGGAATCAACCCAAATGCCCAACAGTTGATGAGTGGATAAGGAAAATGTGGTACATTTACACAATGGAATACTCTTCAGCCATCAAAAATGATGAATTAATGAAATTCGCCAGGAAATGAATGGATTTAGAAACAATTTTATTGAGTGAAGTATCCCAGACACAGAAAATTAAGTGCCTTATGTACTCCCTAATAGGTGGATACTAGTACCAAACCCAATTCGTGACACACTTAAAGATAAATCTCTGTATTACCTACAGTAATTGCAAAGATTATAAATAGGAGAGAAGGGGAAGAAACAAGGAGAGAGGGGATCATGCTACAGCCGAGAAAATAGGCCACCATCAAGTACTGCAAGTAAGTAATGAGACATCTGGTTAAACTCACAGACTTTCCTTCCTGGTCACTTCCAACTTATGGGGTTTGATCTCATCAGACAGGGAGGGAATAGAGTCTGACAGATAGAAGGTAACCATCCTGCAAATTGGAGACTGACCGCCCCCTCACTGCGGTCTCCTACTCTTATTCCATCTACCTTTGAATCTACTTTTATAAGACTCTTTTTTAAGAGCCTTTTATCCCTGGCTAGGAGGTGACATCCAATACCCATCAGGATGGAGCCAAGGGCGATGCAGGAACAGCAAAACTGGAAAAGAAAAAAAAAAAAAAAACACAATTCAGAGCATCAGAGACCCTACATTAATCACCAGGAACCAGGCCAGCCTAATCTGTCCCCATCCACTCAGGGAAAATTGCACAAAGAGGGGGCAGTAAGATTGTAAGAGCCTAAAGATGGGGAGGAGCAACAATATGCAAGACACTCTACACAAGTTAGGGCCGAAGTAATCATAATAGGACTTTGCATGACCTGCACAATGACCAACATATCATTGACTTCCAAAAGTCTAGCATGGATCGCGAGCACTAAGATCCCTAGAGGCAAGGAATTAACAGCCACAATAGTGTTCCTATACCAAAGGGGAACACAAGAAAGAGTTCTAGGCAATGCTACTGAGTCCTTACACCTTATCAGAGAGGAGGACCTGGGTTCGACATCCACAGTAAAGGATGCTCCCGGAATGGGGGGGGAGAGAGGGCACTGGGAGAAAGGGAAGGGAGAGGGGAAAACGAAGGAGAAAAGAGGAGAGGGAGTAAGGGGTTCAGAAGGGGTGGGGGAGGGAGAGGAATGGGGTACTTATCAAGTTTGTATGAGTGGAAAAAATTTTTAAAATTCAGGAGATAGACTTTAAATCATTTACTTAGAATCAGATCTCTGTGGCCTAAAACGTATTTCTGATTGTAGTGATTTTTTATGTGTTTGGACTCACTGTTAACAATTTAAACAGTGTTGGTTATAGGGAAAAGAAGGACACAAGCTTCAGGATATCTTATCAGTTGTCTAAAAGTAAAGTAGATGTGAGACTCCCTTTCTTTTTTAATGTTTCCATTTATTTCTTTTTAAATAAATTTATTAAATTTACATTTTATACACATGCTCCTTGACTCCCTTATTCGCCCCTCCCTTACTCTTCATTTCTTTTCCCCTCCCATCCCATCCCAACCCACCACCCTTCCATCCTTATGTGGGCCCAGTGAACTTCCTCCTATTCTCCTGTCCTTTGGTTTTATGCGTCCTGGGGTTAACTCTGTATCATCTGTTCTCATGGAGGTTCAGACTGCTATGGCAAACACAGACGCCTTCCTTGGGCAGCACACTGATATGGGATCCCCCTAACTCTGTGTGTCCCCTTGCTCTAAGGATCATATTGCCTAAAACTATTCCACGCCAGCCAACGGGGGCATGTTAACATGTGCACCACTGTGCAGGTCTGATGAGGTCAAGTTTCATTGTCCAGAGGTTCTAGTTGTAGATTGCCTATCTTGAGTGGAGTGAACTGTCCAATAGTGGAACTCTCCATCTTTAGGCTCCTACAGTCTTTCTGCCCCTCTTTCTGCAAAGTTTTCTGAGCCTCCAGATGAGGAGAGATTTAGCTGTCCTGGGGAGATATTTAGCTGGCCTGATTCCAGGTGAACATTGTAGCATTGCCAGTGTTCTACATTCTGATTGTTAGTATCAATTTTGATGTTGCATTGCATAAGACTGCATCATATCTGGGCTTTAAGATCCTCTTGTCATGGTTAGGTACAGGTGTCAACTTCATAGTTAAGGTTTTGAGCTCTGGGCTCATTTGTAGATAATTAGTAGTTGAGTTAAGCCCAGAGTGAACCTCCATGAGGTTGTCTATTTGATGTGGAAAGCCCAGTTTATGATGGTGGAACTAGGCCTGGAACAGGTGAATAAAATACAGAGAGCTGCTTGAGGAAGTTGTCATCCTTGTGCATACTTGGCAAGACATGCTGGTCTGGCAAGTAGGGATTGTCTCACTCTTAGCTGCTATGTGGATATGGCATTGTTTATATATTGATTTTTATCTTTTTTATTTGTCATACACATATTTTCTCTACTTAAAATTGACCTTTGTCCAGATTGGTTCACAATAAACACCTCTGTTGTGGGTTCATGACTGTTATGGCCATGTCAATTTTAGAAAGTGACATTTCATAACCTTTTCTCTACCTTCTTTTTCCCTTCCCTTAAGGGCATGGATCCCTTTTTAATTGGGTTGTTTATCTCCTTGGAGTTTAATTTTTTGAGTTCTTTGTACACTCTAGATACTAGTCCTCTATCACATGTGTGATTAGTGATGATTTTCTACCATTCTGTGAGTTGTCTTTTTGCTTGGTTCACATTATCTTTAACTGAACAAATTCTCTTTAATTTCTTTTGATCCCATTTATTGAGAGTTGGTTCTATTTCTTGAGCTATTTGGGTTCTTTTTAAAAAAATTTGGCATAGACCAATCAGTTCAAGGAAAGTACCTTCTCTTTCTTCTAGAATTTCTACAGTTTTTGGTCTAATAAAAGGTTTTTGATCCATTGGAGTTTATTTTTGTGCATACTGACAACCAATGTTCCAGTTTCAATCTACTGCATGTGGATATCCAATTCTGTCCCTGTGAAAACAGTTGTTATGAAGATGGTTGCACATATGACTCTTTTGAAGGATGCAGTGTTCTTTGGGAATATTCCAAAGAGTTGTGCAACTGGGTTATATGATGTTTCAATTTTTATCTTTTTGAGAAAGTTCCAAATTGATCATATAAGTTTTCATACCCCCTAGTAATATATGCAGGTTCTTTTCTCCCCACATTCACGCTAGCAATTGCTTTTGTGTGCACATGTGTGTACGTATGAGTGTGTGAGTGTGTGTGTGTGTGTGTGTTGTGTGTCGGTTTTGGATCTTAGTCATTTGACTGGAGTGAGATGATGTCAGGGTAGTTTTAATTTGCATACTATTCAGTTGTCAGGAAAAATGAACTAATGAAATTTGCCAGTAAATGGATGGAGCTGGAAGAAATTATAATGGATGAAGTATCCCAGATTCAGACAGACAAATGCCACATATTCTCCCTTATAAAGTGGATTCAAACATTAAACTTTCAGCTTGATCTAATCAAACAGAAAGTCTTGCAACATATGCAAATACAAAGAAACACAAGTCAGGGGAGTTGGGGATAGAAGAAGATACCAAAAGAGTGGAAACAAAAGAATATGGCCAAAAAGATAAATAAGGCATATTGAAAGACATTAGCCTCCAGGTAACCAACAGCCTGCTTACCAGCCTCTAATCCCCTATCAATGACACAGAACAAACGCCAAGTAATGTTATCGAGTCTAAACAACAGTAGATGAAGAATAAATTGACACTACAGAGGAACACAAGTTTTAATACTAACTATAAACACCTGATAGTAAACCACCATGTAAACACCTCTCATTTTATCTTTAAATAAGAAAAGATTTCAACACCCAATCAAGATGAAGTCTATTTCAATGGAGGAATAGTGAAATAGACAACAACAACCAACAACTTTAAAAAGCTCTGCCTGAATATGGCCAATCAAACCTCTTCCTGTCCTAAGGCTCAGGGAATTTAACAAAATAGGGGAGTGGTAAGATTGTAAAAGCATAAAGGTGGGGTCATATACTGCTGGCCAGATTACTTCAGTCACGACAGGGCAGCTACATCCAAGAACTCACTGCAATGAGAAATACAGACCTCATAAAACCAACACAATAGCTGAAATATCTACATCCCCCACACACCAGTGAGAAACTTAGGAGAAATAATTACATGCAATCAGAACCTCAGGGGCTAGGGCTAGATAGGTGAACAGTAGCATCCACATCTGAGGGTTTATCCAAAGAAGGGCCACATAAACTTTCACAGAGACTGGAACCTCTATTAGACCAGACAACCCAAAAGGAACCCTGAGGCCCACACAAGCAGACAGGCATGAGGCTGGGGGGAGGGAGATGAATGAATGAAGGGAGAAGAGCAAGGAGGGAAGAAGGAGGAAAAGGTGGCAAGGACAACCACTCATTATTTTCCTATAAAATGAACATTCTTAATTAAAAGCATGAGTTTATGTTTGGTAACTATGAAAATGATTATATCATCAAACAGACCCAAACAGATGACTAGATGATTATTGTAAAACAACTCAGGGAATAAAATGTTGGGATGTACTGTCAATATCATATGTCATTTTTTTTTCTTTTTGGGAAAACATAAAAGTGGTCATGAAATATAGTGAAATGGATGAGATGGACAGACACCTATAAAGTTTGAAATTTGAAAGGAAGCATTTGGAGACAGGGAAAATAGATTCAGTGACAGACACTTTCACAGGTACATTTAGGTGAACTTGCAAAGTACATAGACTTTGGGCTACACCTTTGTTTTCAATGTGAGGACTTCTCAAAGAGAATCAGGAATCTATGGGCAGCCTTTAAACTGAATCAGAGGTTCATAATTAACTCTCAATGCAACAATTTCAGAGAACAGGTTTAGGGGCAAAATTGACAGAGTAAATCCAGGACAACTTTATTTTCTCCAATAATTTGGTTTTACTACTGTTTATATGCATCTGGGGTTTGGAATTTCATTTGCTCCTAACAAACAAAAAAAGTTGATTTAGATGAAATGATAAAAGAAAATTGGACCTGTGGAAATTTTAAAATAGAACACGGATTATATTTCTTGATGAACAATGCTACAAGAACATGAAAATAATATGGGTAATCAAAGTTCACAGGTATTTCTTTTTTTTAACATTTTTTATTATTATTTCCGCTCATACAAACTTAATAGGTAGACCAGTTCCCTCTCCCCCTCCTCCTCCCCCCAAACCCCCTGCTCCCCCTCCCTCCCTCCCCATCTCCCAGTGCCTTCCCCCCCAATTCCCAGGGAGTCCTTTATTGTGTATGCCTAACTCTCCTCTTGGTCCTCCTTTCTGATGACATAAAAGGACCCAATGGCATTTCCCTGAAACCTTTCTTGTGTTCCCCTTAAGCATAGGAACACTTCTGTGGCCATCAATCCGTTGCCTCCAAGGATCTTGGTGCCTTTAGCCGATGTTAGACTTTGTGAGGTCAATAGTGTGAAGGACAAGGCACAGGGCATGCAAAGTCCTATTATGATTGCTTCAGCCCTATCTAGTGTGGAGACTCTTCAAATGATTGCTGCCCCCATCCTTTGGCTCTTACAATCTTACTGCCCCCTCTTCCGCAGATGTCTCTGAGATTCAGGATGGGGGGAGATTAGGCTGGCTTAGTTCTATGTGGATGATATAGAGTCTCTGAGGTTCTGGATTGTGGTTTGTTGATTTTCTTTTGCAGTTTTGCTGCTCCTGCAATGCCTTTCACTCCATCCTGATGGGCATTGCATGTCACCCCCTGGTCAGAGGCAAAAAACTGTTAAACTGGAGTCTTGTTATAATAGCACATTCAAGGGTAGATGTAATAAAAGCAGGAAACCTCAGTGAGGGAGGGATCAGTCACCCATTTGCAAAATGATCTCTTTTCATCTGACAGACTATATGCCCTCCCCTTCTGGTGAGATCATATCCCCTCAGTTGTACATGATCAGGAACGAACGTCTGTGAACTTTACCAGGTGTCACATTACTTACTTGCATTCCTTGGAGGTCGATTTTCTCTGCTGTAACATGGTCCCCTCTCTCCTTGTGTCAGGTGTGGCCCTCCAACCCCATCCCCCCTGTTCACAATCCTTGCAATTACCATATTACATAGGTTTACCCTTGAGTGTCTCAATGTGGGCTGGGTGAGATTGGTAATAGGAGCCACCTATTAGGGAGGACATATGGCGCATAACTTTCTGGGATTGGGATACTTCACTTAATATAATTGTTTCTAATGACATCCATTTCCCGGCAAATTCCAGTAGTTCATCATTTTTGATGGCTGAGTGGTACTCCATTGTATAGATGTACCACAGTTTCCTTATCCACTCATCAACTGTTGGACATTTGGGTTCATTTCATGACTTTGAAATTGTAAACAGTGCTGCTATGAACATAGTCGTGCTTGTGCAATCAAGGGAAACCTCTGCTGCATGGGGGGTTATTCCCAAAAGTGGAATAGCAGGGTCATATGGCATTTCAATCTTTAATTTCTTTAAGAATCTCCAGACGGCTCGCCAGAATGGCTGTATGAGCCTGCATTCCCACCAGCAATGTAGCAGAGTTCCCCTCCCTCCACATCCTCTCCAGCACTTGTTGTTGTTTGTATTGTGGATTTTTGCCACCCAGACCGGGGTGAGATGATATCTCAGGGAGTTTTTGATTTGCATTTCCCTGATGGCTAAAGAAGTGAAGCATTTTTTAAGATATTTGTTAGACACTTTAATTTCATTTCTGGTAAAATTTCTTTTAAGTTCCAGGGCCCATTTTTTAATTGGGCCATTGGTTTCCTTGGTGTTTAATTTTCTAAGTTCTTTGTGCACTCTGGACAAGAGAGCTCTATCAGATATGTGGTTAGTGAAGATTTTCTCCCATTCTGTGGGTTGCCTTTGAGCTCGTGTGACAGTCTCTTTATCTGAACAGAAGCTCTTTAATTTCACAAGATCCCAACTGTTGAGAGTTGGTAGCAGTGACTGTGCCATTGGATGTCTGTTTAGGAAATGTTAGCCCAATCAGCTCGAGGGATTTCCCTATCCTTTCAACTATGGTTTTTATAGTCTCTGGCCTGATATCAAGGTCCTTGATCCATTTGGAATTAAGTCTTGTACATGGTGACACGTACGGGTCCAGCTTTAATCTTCTGCATGTGGAGATCCAGTTTTGCCAGCATCATTTGTTGAAGATGCTGTTCTTTTTCCACTGGATTCTTTGGGCCCCTTTGTCAAAGATCAAATGGCTGTATTTTTGTGGGCTTATATCTGGGACCTCAACCCTTATCCATTGATCTGTGTGTCTATTTTGGAGCCAGTACCAGGCTGTTTTTATAACTATGGATTTGTAGTATAGACTAAGGTTCGGTATGGTAATACCTCCAGCAGTGTTTTTGTTACTCAGGATTTTCTTTGCTATCCTAGGTCTTTTGTGCCTCCATATGAATTTTGAGATTATTTGGTCAACTTCTTTAAAGAATTGCTTTGTGATTTTAATTGGTATAGCATTGAATTTTATATTGTCTTTGGTAGGATGATCATTTTTACGATGTTGATTCTGCCAATCCAGGAGTATGGGAGGTCTTTCCACCTTCTGATGTCTTCAGCACTTTCTTTCTTTAGGGTTTTAAGGTTTTCATTGTAAAGGTCTTTTACCTCCTTGGTTAGGTTTATACCAAGGTATTTCATTTTTTTAGGGACTATAGTAAATGAGATTGTTTCTCTCAGGGCTTTTTCACTTCTTTCATTCTGGGCATATAGGAAGGCCTCTGATTTTTGCACATTTATTTTGTATCCTGCCACCCTGCTGAACTTCTCAATTAGTTCCAGGAGCTTCATGGTGGAGTTTTTAGGATCCCTCAGGTATAAGATCATGTCATCTGCAAATAGGGATAGCTTGACTTCTTCCTTGCCAATTTGAATCCCTTTTATGTCCCTTTCTTGTCTTATGGCTTCAGCTAAGAGTTCAAGTACAATATTGAATAGAAGTGGTGAGAGTGGACAGCCTTGTCTAGTTCCTGATCGAAGTGGGAATGCTTCCAATTGTTCCCCATTGAGCATAATCCTTGCTGTGGGCTTGTTGTATACAACTTTTATTATATTGTTAAAGGTTCCTTCCATTCCTACTGTCTCTAGCGTTTTGGTCATAAAAGGCTTTTGGATCTTGTCAAAGGCTTTTTCTGTGTCTATCAAGAGTATCATGTGGTCTGGGACTTTGGACTGGTTTACATGATGAATTACATTTATTGATTTTCGTATGTTGAATCAACCTTGCGTGCCGGGGATGAAGCCTACTTGGTCCCTGTGAATTATCTCTTTGATATGTTTTTGAATGGGATTTTCTAAGACTTTGTTGAGAATCTTTTTGTCTGTGTTCATCAGGGAGATTGGCCTATAGTTTTCTTTTTTAAGTGAATCTTTATTAGGTTTTGGGATTAAGACGATATTAGCTTCATAGAAGGAATTTGGTAGTGTTCCTTCCTTTGCTATTTGATGGAACAGTTTAAGGAGTATTGGTGTTATTGACTCCTTAAATGTCTGGTAGAATTCTGTGCTGAATCCATCTGGTCCAGGACATTTTTTGGTGGGAAGATTCGAGATTACGTCTTCAATATCCTTATATGTTATAGGACTATTTAAATAATTCACAACTTCCTGATTCAATTTAGATAGGTTGTGTTTACTTAGAAATTCATCCATCTCTTGTGTGTTGTCAAACTTCACAGAGTATAAGTTTTTGAAATATGATGTTATAATTCTCTGGATTTCTTGGGTATCAGTAGTGATTACTCCATGTTCATTTCTAATTTTGTTAATTTGGGATTCCTCTCTCTTGCTTTTTGTTAATTTAGCTAGGGGTGTATCGATCTTATTGATTTTTTTCAAAGACCCAGCTCTTTGACCGTTTGATTTTTTCTATCGTTTTCTTAATCTCGATTTCAGATATTTCTCCTCTTATTTTGCTAATTTCCTCTCTTCTACTACTTTTGGGATCAGATTGCTCAAGTTCCTCTGAAGCCTTAAGCTGCATCGTTAAGTTATTTATTTCTGATGTTTCCATTTTTTTGATGTAGGCATTAAGAGCTATGAACTTACCTCTTAGGACAGCTTTCATTGTGTCCCAGAGATTTTGGTAAGTTGTATTTTTGTTATCGTTCACTTTCAGGAAATCTTGAATTTCCTTTTTAATTTCTTCCTGAATCCAGTTCTCATTCAGCATCATATTGTTAAGTTTCCAGGAGTTAGTGTATTTTCTGTTGTTTGTTGTGTTGTGGATGTCCAGCTTTAGGCCTTGGTGGTCTGATAGGGCACAGGCTTGAATTTCAACTTTCTTGTATATGTGGAGATTCATTTTGTGGCCCAATATGTGATCTATTTTGGAGAAAGTTCCGTCCGTGTGCTGCTAAGAAAATGTGTATTCTTTGGTGTGTGGGTGAAAAGTTCGATAGAAATCTGTAAGGTCCATTTCTTTCAGCGTTTGATTAAGTTCCAAAGTGTCTCTGTTAAGCTTTTGACCTGTTGATCTATCCCATGTTGAGAGGGCGGTGTTGAAGTCCCCAAGAATTATCATTTGGGGGTTGATTTCTTGCTTTAGACGCTGTAGGGTTTTCTTAATGAATGTAGAGGGTCCCGTATTGGGTGCATAAATGTTCAGGATTGTGAAGTCTTCCTGGTGAATTGTACCTGTGACTAAAATGTAGTATCCATCTGTGTCTCTTATCATTTTCTTTGGTTTGAAGTCCACTTTGTCTGAAAGCATAATTGCTACCCCTGCCTGTTTCCTGGTTCCATTAGCTTGCAGGATTTTGGACCAGCCTTTCATTCTTAGGATGTGCCTATCTTTTGTGGTGAGATGAGTTTCCTGAAGGCAGCGGATTGTTGGATTGTGGTTTTTATCCAAGTTTGTAATCTGTGTCTCTTAATCGGTGACATAATACCATTGACATTTAATGTTATAATTGAGAAATTATTTTCAATTCTGGACATTTTTTATGTTTAGTAGATTTTGTAAGCATGTTGTTTAATATTTATGTTTTGGTGGTATTATACTTCCCTTCTGTCCTCCTGGATACACTTGTTCTTTTCTTCAAGCTTGAGTATCATTTCTAGGATTTTTTGAAGGCCTGGTTTGGTAGACATGTATCCCTTCAAGTTGTCTTTGTGCTGGAAAACTTTTCTTTCTCCCTCAATCATGACAGATAGTTTTGCCGGGTATATCAGTCTGGGTTGGCATTTTTGCTCATTTAATACTTGAAGTACGTCTCTCCAAGCTCTTCTTGCTTTTACTGTTTCCATTGAGTAGTCATTTGTTATTCTAATAGGTTTACCTTTAAAAGTGAGTTGCTTTTTTTCTCTTGAAGCTCTCAGCACCTTTTCTTTGTCTTGAATGTGGAGTGTTTTGACTATTATTTGCCGCGGCGATTTTCTATTTTGGTCGTATCTGTTTGGAGTGCTAAATGCCTCTTGTATTTGGATAGGCCTCTCATTCTTTAATTGTGGGAAGGTTTCATTTATGATGAATTGAAATATTTCCTCAGGTGTGGTATTTTGGGATTCTTATTCTGGTATTCCATGAATGTGCATGCTAGGCTTCTTCAGGGTGTCCCATATCTCTTGAATCTTCCTCTCCAGTATCTTTTTGGCTTTAACAATCTCTTCCATTGAGCTGGTTAATTCTCCCACTTTGTCTTCAAGATCTGAAATTCTATTTTCTGCCTCATTTATTCTGCTGATAAGACTCTCTGTTGAGTTTTGGGTTGAAGATAACTTGTCTTTTAGTTCAATTTTAAACTCTGCCTGAGACTGTTTTAATTGCTCCATACTTATTTTTGTTTCTTGAACTGTTTTTCTCAACTCCTCCAAGTGCCTGTTGTATTCCTGTTCAAAGTGGTTGATACGGTTGTTTAACTCTTCTCGGATTTCCTCTTTCATAGTATTAATCATGGTAATGATCATACTCTGAAAGTCGTTATGTTGGGTCTGGCTTCCATGGCTATTTTCTGTGGATTTGTTCTGGTCGGAATCCCTCATTATGGGATGGATTCTTTCGGCAGGAGATTGGTCTTCTTGGGTTTTGTTTCTTGTGGATCTGCACTTTGACTTGTACATTGTTGTTTTGTTTTTTAGGACCTTTCAGTTTCTGTGTTTTTCACTGAATCAACGTAGTTAGTATTGTTACGCTTGCCAGTTATTACTAATGCTTACCTTGGATTGGGTATGTTTGTGTATTGTTATTATTATATCCTAGATGAGGCTTCTAGGCTGTTAGTATGTCAGGTAAGTCAGGTTATGTTACCAGGGGGTGAATATTAGTTTGGTAGTGCACTTTTACGATTTAGTTTCTTGGTGAAATGTGGGGGTGAGTGGTGTACTCCCTGGAGTTGTATGTTGTGGTGTGGCTGTATGAGAAAGTTGATCTACAGCATTGATACTTTAAAGGATCAGTAAGGTGAAAAGAAAAAGTTTACTTATCTTTGGGCTGGATGAGAAGAAACTCGCCCACATGATATAATGATTGTAGTGGAGTCCAGATGTATGGCCTGTGCTCCCTTTGTTCCTTAGAATTTTGCTTGAGTTTCCTTTGGGCTCTATTGAATTCTGAGTAGCAGTGTGTCTTCCGTGGACCACGTGCGTAGGTCCCCGGTGGGCCAGAGAGGCAGAGGGTCTGATGTTGATTGCAGAATTCTTCACCTGAGACCTGGGAAGGTAGGTGGGGAGAGGGGCGTGGCCCCGGGGGCAAAACCAGCGGCTGCGCAGCATGGTGCTGTTGGCCGGGGGCTCCCGGATGGGGGGCGGGGCTTGGCTGGGCTCTTTCGCTCCCTGGCTCAATGGCAGAATTCTTCACCTGGGATCCAGGGGGGTGGCTAGGCGCACAGGGGACATGATGCGAGGGGCTTGGGTCCGGGGCAGGTCCAGGCTAAGCTGCAGTTGGCCTGGGTGCTCGCCGCTGAAGGGATGAGTGGGGCTCTGGGTTGGTTTGGGGCTGGGCTGTGCTCTCTCTCTCTCTCTCTCTCTCTCTCTCTCACTCACTCACCTTGGGCGGGGGCGGGGGCGGGGCGGCGCGGAGGGGGCTGGGGTTGGTCTGGGCAGGGGGCGCAGGCCAAGCCGCAGTTGGCCTGGATGCTTGCCGCCGCAGGGACACATGGGGCTCTGGGTTGGTTGGGGGCTGGGCTGTGCTCTCTCTCTCTCTCTCTCTCACTCACCTTGGGTGGGGGTGGTGCGGCATGGAGGGGGCTGGGGTCGGGCCGGGCCGGGGGCGCAGGCCAAGCCGCAGTCGGCCTGGGTGCTCGTCGTAGCAGGGACGCGTGGGGCTCCGGGTTGTTTGGGGCTCCGGGTTGGTTGGGGGCTGGGCTGTGCTCTCTCTCTCTCTCACTCACTCACTCACCTTGGGCGGGGGCAGGGCGGCGCGGAGGGGGCTGGGGTCGGTCCGAGCCGGGGGCGCAGGCCAAGCCGCAGTCGGCCTGGGTGTTCGCAGCCGCCTGGATGTGTGGGGCTCTGGGTTGGTTAGGGGCTGGGCTGTGTAAGTTCACAGGTATTTCTATACCACATTTTTGTTGACTTTAGATAGAACATGAGAAGGGTGAAATGACATCATCCACAAAAATTAGCTATTGTTATCAGTAAGCAGTGGATAAAAAAGAGTGCACTATATTAGAAAGCAAAATGGCAGGCCCTATCAAGAAGATAAGCAATACAACCTAGAAGAGATAATCATGAGCTTCTTCTGCATTAACAATGGTCCCAAAAACATTATCAAGGGAAAGATCTATTACATATGGGCAGAGAACAGAAAACATGACTTTAATTAATACAAGCAAGTGAAAGTTGCAGCCCTGTTAGCCCTTATACTGAGTTAACACAAATAAACTGCAATATTTTTCACAAGATCAACTACTTGGAGTGATCCTATATATACTAAAATTAACCTGTGTCACAGGGAAGCTACACTGATTATGATGTATCTCTTTTCAGAGTCCCTTTCAATTCTGACTACATGTTGGAAAATTCACTGAAGTATTTGAAAGATGTGTATTGCCAGTTCTTTAAATCCTTATCTCCTGGATGTGGATTTGCACATCATGATGGAAATGTTTTTCAGATGGCTCACATGTGAAGGTTGGACTTGAGACCTCTGGTTTAACATTAGCCCAACCAGAGCCATTTTTTCTTTTGCGGTGGTGTTAGTATGGTTTCATCTTTAGAATGTGATGTGGACAGCACTTTACCTATCACTGGCAACTGGATTTAAATAATTTCAAATGATATTGTTTTCCAAGTTCATATACAATAGACTGAGATATTAGTAGTGGAATGTTTCAGAATATTTTCTTATTCCGTGAATTATGACACATTAAAAAATCCTGAGAGATTCATATTAACATGAGATATTAGGGAAAAAACAAACACCTGAAGTGTCAGCAAATTCAAAAGGATTTCTTCAGGATTTATAAGGACCCTATAACGTAGAAAATTTATTACAATCAAGACACGATAACAAGACTTTGCAAAGAAGTCTGCATAATCTTGTAATTATGAATGTGTTCATACGTAAAGTGATTCAATATCTTTATTAGTTGAAGGCAAACCTCAAGTATTCTGAGTTAGCAATTCACAAAATAATCATATACTGAAGATTGCCAAACATACGGCCTTTCAAAACTTTGCTTGGCTCCTTATCTACAGAAATATACGAGATTGTTTATTAGTTAAGTCATTTAATGTATGTCAATGTGTAATGCAACACCACAAAATTGTTAAAACAAATAATGAATAATTATAGAAGGAATCCAGCTAATGTTACAAACTTTCAAAATATTATCCATGAAAATATTTTTTTTAATTTTTTTATTATTTATTCAATTGTGCGTGTGTGTGTGTGTGTGTGTGTGTGTGTTTGAACCACCGACGAATTCGGGAACCACCATGGACCGCCTCCACCTCCTCCTTGTTTACTCTGCCCGGGATTCACAGGCTCCGCCCTACCAGGACCAGCTATACATGGGGTCTAGAATCTGAACTCAGGACCTTCTGCCTGCAAGGCAGAGGCTTAACCCCTGAGCCACCTTTCCAGTCCCCATCCATAAAAATATTAACCAGTACATTTTTCAGGATTTGGTATAGAAGCAGAACCTGTAGAGTGGATACATATGTGTAAAAGGCAAATTAATAGATCCACTTACAAGATAATATCTTAGCAGTGAAGGAATAGCTGCTTGTAGCTGCACAGTTCAGGAGCTGAATAGCTCAGCAATCCTACTTGGGTGCTGAAGGCTGGAAGATTCCTGGAAAGTCTCACAGCTTTTCTAATGTTCCAGTCTGAAGCTATGGACAGAGTATTCACAGAGTGTCCTCTAACCTCAGTCACATTCGAAGTCTGAAGAGGCTTGGCTCAGATGTCAACGAAAATAGCATCAAAGAACTGCAACACTGTGGTAATAAGGAACTAGGAATGGCACAAAAGAACAAGCTATCCAGCACAGGGTAAGAGAAGGAGAGTCATCTGATCTGTTACTCACGGGACCAGCCACTGTGGGTTTTCGTCTTTCACATCAATTAATCTCCAGCAGGTTTGCTCAAGGGATTGCCTAAATATCAATTCTTCACAGCTGTTTCCTAAAGACCAGCCTGCAACTGTCAAGTTGACACCAGAATCTAATGATCATAACCAGGATTTTTCAGCTGGTATTAAAAACATTCTGTTGATCAATGTTAGAAACTTGGACATCTGGAGATTGTCAGGTAACAGCACACAGATTGATCTCTGACTCCAAGTGGAGGAGTTAAAGAATCAGTCTTTTATCATGCAGCCAATCTCAGCATGACTAGTAATGACACAGCTAGGGATCATCTCTCCCTGTGTGCCATAATATAAACAGCAATCTCATTTCCCAGTGTCAGTAGAGATATTCAATTTGAGATTTATTATGAAGAACCAAGCAATGAGCTTCAAGGATAGAGCAGTGAGCTAAATCATACCAGACAGCAAAACAAACTTAGGTTAGAAATTCAATAGAGCAAATGGCATGGAATTCTCAGGCTTATGAAGTATTTTCATAAAAGCAACGATTGAAAAGTTTTAAATATATATTGAAGAATTATGCAACTTATAATCTTGTAATTAGATCTTAATTCACACTGACCTAATACATAGAATTGTTTGTAATAACTGAAGTTCCATATTACTTTTATCATTGCTTTACCAACACCATGTCATAAGAACCAGTCAGCCTAACAGCTTACTTCAAGAGCAGTGCCTTGAAGTAAGACACTTAGTACTGACTATCTACATCAATTGTTTTCACTGTGAAGTGTCATACTTCAGGCTTAAGTCCTCTAAGTAGCCTTTGAAGCTTACTATTACAGATACTTTACCTGGCAGGTCTCACAACACTTGAAACTACTGATAATATTCATCTCGAGCTTCCAGAAACCATGACACCAAGAACTTTCTTTTGTTCAAGCAGCTAGTTTTCAGTATTTTATCCTAACAGCCAAACAAAATATGTGTGGTCTTTCTGATCTTCTCATTATACCATCACAGAAAGCAGTAAGTTTTATTTGTATTCAGGTTTCCTGTTTTAATTGGTAATTCTAAAACCTGGCAGCTCAGTTTCTCAGCTCCATTCTTGGCATTAAACTTCCAGTCCAACTACCCACCCTTGCCGTAGGAGTTACTGAGTTATCTACAGTAAGTGTTACCCACCAATCAAGGAAGAAGAAGAGTACCTAAATCAGAGATCATACTTTTTTTCAGCTACATGAAAGGAGATATATGCCTCTTTCTTGTCATTCTTGTTTATGGCAGTTTGTACACTTGTCATAATTTTATCAGGCATTTCTTCTAATTACCACACATCACTTGCTAATGAGTTTTTAAACTAAGGGTTATACTAAAAGAAAATATATATTCAAAACATTAAGTACCAGTGGTTGTCTGACTCTTTACTAAAATAACCTTTGAATTTCTGAATAGTCAAAATGGTTTAGGTCACTGAACAAATTTGTATTTAAACATTTTCATTTGTATGATTTTTTCTGCTCAAATATTTTACAATATACATAACCCTTAAGTTGTAATTTCAAACATTCAGTAAGCAGAATATTCATAGCATTTATTAAGCAGATTGAAAGTGTTATTATCCATATGACCTATGTCTTTTCTGAGGCTTTCTTACAACACCTGGTTCAAAGAATGTAGTCTTGACATATCAATTGAAGAAATTATAGAACTGAATTCTAATTTTTACTTTGCTACTGAACTCCCTTTTAACCTTTTACAAACTAATTAAAATGTTTCGTTTTAAAACAAAATCCATTGGTATTTCTTTACCAGATTAACTTCTCAAACTTTGTTTCCATGTTTTTACCAACAAACAAGTCTGTTAAATAAATGGGGTTGTTATGGTTTATTGACTTTTTGACTGCACACAAAGAAAAACATGTAGACTCATGTATATTTCATATGAGTCTAAAATACAAAACAATAACTAACCAACTGGTCAGATACAATTTGACTTCTCTTAAATGACATAAGCATTTTTAAATCTGAGTCCAGAATCTGAATAAAATTGTTACCCCAAATAGTCATAAATATGGTTCACAGGAACAGGAAAAGTTGTTTAGAATAAAAAATAAAAAAAACAGTGAAGTGTAAATTACACACACTGCACACCTTTAGCAGGTAATTCTTAAGGTGATTATAATAAAAAGTGGGAACATAGCAAATTTCGTCAAAGATTTCAGGAAGATAGATTTATTGAACTTTTAAAGTTGTGAATTCCTATTTTCACAGACATGATAGAAATAATAAAGAAAATTCACAAAAAAACATAATATAAATACTATATGACTATGATTGCTGTGTTAACATATGTAGAAATTAGAATCTTCAGGGGATATTCACACTTCTGGGTTCATTGAAGTATTCATACATCAATCATAATATGGGAACAACCTGAATTTCTGTTGAGAAAAGTATGTACACACAAACATGCACATGCACACACACCCACACCCACACCCACACACACCCACACACACACACATACACACACACACACACACACACACACACACATACATGCAACACAAAGGGATATTAGCTTTAAAAAACATCATTTGTAATGACAGAAAAAAAATGTTTCATATTAATACTAAGCAAAACAAAGAAAAAAACAAGAGAAAAATACTGTAATAGGTAATGTAAAAGTGAAAAATAATGTCCAATCAGTACAAATGGTAAAATTGTGAGTAACAGGGTTAAGGGAGAAGAGAACTTGTGAACATGGGGCAAAACCATGCAAATTTGTAATTAGGAAGGATGATAGACCAAGAAATATAATATATACTACAATAATTAATCTTGACTGTCAATATGATCTGATATGGGGCAAAATAAGAAACAAGATTCTGGGGAGGACTTTGCGGTTTTTCCTTGAAAGATTAGATGAATGGAGAAGACTCACTCCAAGAGTAGGTACTCATATATGAAAAAGTTTATGGCAAAAGTGGAACTATAATTTCTTTCCCACTTTTGCTCATTGTGAATCAGTACATATACCATTGTTGGCTCTTCTGCTGCCATTCATTGCATACATCTGAACCCACATCTTCAGTCTTCCAATGAGACCTGCAGACATACAGCACTCCAGGATCCCTCTAGATGCCTAGCCTCATACTGGGAATGCTGAGGCATAGAGCCTTAAGGAATGAGCAGTCCTTAGATTGCTATGTGCTCCATTGTGGATACAATCATTGCAGGACTACAAAGCTAATAATATTTAAGCCAAGCTAATAAATTTTTTTCTAATACATATTTATTATTTTAGTCCTGTATTTCGTTACTCTTTATGCTACTGTGAGAAACACCCACAGCCAAACAACATAATGGGAGAAAGAGATATTTATGTAGGTTACCCTTTCGGAGGGCAGATATGGCCTTTCATGGCAGAAACAGCATGGCTGTCAGCAGATACTAGAGACAAGCAAAGTGATACTCATCAGAGAGGTTGAGTTTCTAAACTGCCAAATAGAATAGCATACCTCTCCCAAAAGTAGGGTGGGACTAATCCACCTCAAGGCCCACCCTCTGAGATTCTCTTCATTTGACAAGGCTCCACCTTCTAAAGGTACCATGACCTCCTCAAACACATGAGGCTGTGAGGGACACACGATCCCTAACACAAATTGTAGTACCGGAAAATTGCTATGATAAAACTGCCAAGATTTTTTTTAGCCTTTGAACTGATTTGTAGTGGGAATGTAGAGATAACTGAATATTGGTGATACAAAAACCAATGCATGATATTTGTACAGTTAATTGGATACTTTGTTGGAAGTGCAGAGACAAAACTAATGGGAGAAGTAAAAACTTTCAATGCTTGGCTTATGAGGGTTCAGAGGGAAATAAAGATTCTATCGATAATTAAACTAAGAGCATTCATTTTTTCCTGAAGTCAGCATTCAAAGGCAGAAGGAATCAAGTTCCATCAAAAATGGCAGCAGAACTTGTCAGTATTGTCCACTTGGAATGGGTTTTATATTCATGAAAGGAGCAAGGCTGTGGAATCATGGAGTCTTGTCCAGCAGTTCCAGAGTGTGACTAAAGTCAAACAGGGATTGTGGAAAGATGTCCTAAGAGACCTTTGCATAAAGCTGCCAAAGAGAAGCCTAGTTGCTATGAAGACTCAGGACATTGTAGATGACTTCTGTTGAGAAAACTGCCAGTATGGAGTAGATGTGTTCCATGAAGAAAGGTTGTGTTAGCTATAGATGGTAAAGCTGGAATGATGGGGGCTCTCAAATGAAGTATGGGTCAGATGATTTCTTGTGGAGTTCCAGTTCTGGACAATGAGCTGCAGGATTTGACATTGGTCTTTATGAGTTTCCATCTCATTTTGATCTTATCATTCTTCCTCTATCTCCCATTCTTTCATTTTGAATATTAATAATGTTCCACTTTTTTATTGGCAGTGTGTAATTTTCGCATTAAACACATGTAGCTTGTATTTTATGTTACAAGAGTTTAAATTAAGAGACTGCTTCGAGTCTCAGATAAAATTTGGACATTTGACTTTAAACATTTTGGAATTGTTAAAGAATATGTGGACTTTTGATATTAGATTGAATTCATTTAGTATTATGAGATAGTCGTTTGCCCGTGGGGACACGGAAAGATATATTCTGGCTGAAAAGTTAAGTTGATAAGTGGCAGACTTGTAAATTTTAATATTTTCAACTTGAGAAGAACTAGAATTATTGAAGAGCTAGGACTGTAAGCATGCTAGTGACAGATTAAGTTGTTCAAGGTGGCTTGAGTGTGACATGTACCTTACATGCTCATGTGTGAGGATTTGGCCCTCATCTGGTAGTGCAATGTGGGAAAACTATGGAATGTTTAGGAGGTGTACTTGTGAAAGAGAAAGTAAGTGAAGCCTGGACATTTGATAATGGAGTCCTACTTTATGTGATCTGTCTCCTTCTGCTTTCCAATAACTGAGGCAAGATAAGTCAGCTACCTGTGTCTACAGTCTTGTCATCTCTGCTGTTATATAGCATTTTCCTCTGGTTAACCATCTTGAATTTTGCCCCAATCACAAATAAGAAAACAGCTTGTGGGGATCAGGAGGTTCCTGAAACTAACAAACTTGTTGGGGATCCTTCCAGGGTGAAAACCACAATTGGTGAGGAGCCTTGCCTACCAACCAGGCAGGTAAAAATGGAATTTATGAGTAGTTTCACATACCAGGAAGGAAAATCCTGAGTAGTGAAGATAGAAAGCACTACTGAACATCTAAGCAGTCTGGAAGAGACAAGCAAATGGTCAAGAAGACTCTGAAGCAGACAAATCTAGAAAAGCCTACTGAGCATGTCAGTTGAGAAATCAGAGAAAGAAAGAGCAGGGAACAACCCATCAGCTCAACAGAGACCCCAAAGCAATTCAGAAGGTTGGAAGAGACATTCCTAGCAATCATATGGCAGAGAGCTCCAGGGGTGCAACATCCATGATTTTCACTCATGATTGGGGGAGGCTTTCTAGTGATGTGGCTGCTATTGATTAGCTTTGGTCCTGTTGGTAACCCTCACTCCCACTGCTGTAAGTAACTAAAATAAACTAGTAGGTTGATCAAATTAGACTTTGGCATAATTGTTACGTTGGTCTGTTCTGGAACTCCTATCAATATAAAGTTGCTTGGGTCAGTGTTGTGATCAGTTTTCTTCAGCAATATAGAAAAAACTAGAACACATATCAGAATTGTGGACAGTACAATCCCATTTGCTGGAGTCCCTAACTAATAAAATGGTGGAAACAAGCCGGGCACAAGCATTTTTCATTGGTTGCTGCTTCCTGACCAAGAGTGCAATATGATCACTTACCTAGTGTTCCTGTAATTGTGCCTTCATAACCATGATGGACTATTAGCTTTGGAACTGTAGGCTTTAATTGTCTTTTCCTTCTTTAAGTTACTTTGGTCAAAGATGTTTATCACAGAAACAAGATAATTAAAAAGAAACTTTACCAAGGACAAAATTAAAATGTTTAAAAAATATCTTAAAAAATGCTCCCCATCCTTAGCCATCAGGAAAATGAAAATCAAAACCTCCCTAAGATATCATCTCACTCTGGTCAGCATGGCAAAAGTCCACAATACAAACAATACCAAATGCTGGAGAGGCTGTGGAGAGAGGGGAACTCTCCTACATTGCTGATGGGAATGCAGGCTCATAAAAGCACTCTGGCGAGCTGTCTGCCGATTCTTAAAGAAGTTAAACATTGAAATGACATTTGACCCAGCAATTCCACTTTTGGGAATAACCCCCCATAAAGCAAAAATTCACCTTGATAGCACAAGCATGACCATGCTCATACCAGCACTATTTACAATAACAAAGTCATGTAATCAACCCAAATGTCCAACAGTTGACGAGTGGACAAGGAAAATGTGGTACATTTAACAATGGAATACTACTCAGCCATTAAAATGATGAATTAATGGAATTTGCTGGGAAATGGATGGAATTAGAAACAATTATATTGAGTGAAGTATCCCAGTCACAGAAAGTTAAGTGCCTTATGTACTCCCTAATAGGTGGATACTAGTACCAAACCCAGTTAGAGTCACATTCAAAGATAAATCTCTGTAATACCTACAGTAATGGCAAAGATTATAAACAAGAGAGAAGGGGAAGGAAGGCCCTGCCAGAAACAATGAGAGAGGGGGATCATGCTACAGTAGAGATAATAGGTCACCATCAAGGACTGCAAGTAAGTAATGAGACATCTGGTTAAGCTCACAGACTGTCCTTTCTTGTCACTTGCAACTGATGGGGTATGATATTACCAGAAAGGGTGGGCATACAGTCTGGCAGATAGAAGGTAACCATTTTGCAAAGGGAGACTGACCCACCCCTCACCGCAGTCTCCTACTCTTATTCCATCTACCTTTGAATCTATCCTTATAATAAGACTGTATTTTAACAGCTTTTTATCTCTGGCCAGGGGGTGACATCCGATACCCATCAGGATGGAGCCAAGGGCATTGCAGGAGCAGCAAAACTGAAAAAAAATCAACAAATCATAATTCAGAACATCAGAGACTTTATATCAACCACCTGAAATCAGGCCTGCCTAATCTCTCCCCATCCTGAAGCTCAGGGAAATTTGTGGAAGAGGGGGCGGTAAGATTGTAAGAGCATAAGGATGGGAGGAGTAATGATATACAAGATACTCCACACAAGTTAGGGCCCAAGCAATTATAATAGGACTCTGCAGGATCTGTGCAATGACCAACATATCATTGACCCCTCAAAATCTAGCATGGACTAAAGGCACTAGGATCCTTAGAAGCAAGGGATTAACAGTCACAATGGTGTTCCTATACTTAAGGGGAACACAAGAAAGAGTTCTAGGAAATGCCACTGAGTCCTTACACCTCATCAGAGAGGAAGATCCAGAGGAAAGTTTGATATACACATTAAAGGATGCTTCAGAGATGAGGGAGGGGGCAATGGGAGAATGGGATGGAGGGGGGAAAGGAAGAGGAAAAAGAGGGATGGAGCAGAGAGGTCCAGGGAGGGGTGAAGGGAGGGAGGAGACAGAGGTACTTATTATGTGTGTATGAGCAGAAAAATAAATTTAAAAAAATTTTAAAAAGCACGTTACTTTCTTTTTAAAATTTTATTAAATTTAATATGCTTTGAAACTTTACAAAAAAATTAACTAATACAAAAAGTATGAGAGGCCCAGTTTATAAGACTTTCCTCTATAATGAAATTTTATTGAATGGATTTTAGTTTACAACCTGTTAAATTCTAACTGAACATTGAAGTAACATCTAAGGTTATGATTATGTTAGCATTTAACTTTTAATTTCATTTCCTAAATGCAAAAAAGAATATATTGTGTATGATAAATATGAATGCAATAAATATTTAAAGAGTCAATTGATTTGATTACTGTTGAGAAGTTCAACCCGAGGTTAAAAATTTAAAAAGATTTTTTTCAAGACCCACAAAAAGTAATTATAAATCTTTTCCTTGACATCCATAATGTAAGTTGCCTACCCCACTCTTGATTTGGTGTACATTGCACATTGCAATTGTTGTTGTCTAAAAATCTGTATCTCTTCATAATTCATTCAATGAAATCCTCATCTCAGAAGTAACATTGTTAAGGGATGAGACACTTGGGAAATTATCATTCAGGAAAAACTAGGGCCCTTTTATAAAAGATCCAAAGAGATTATTTTTATCTTTTCCAATACATACGGATGAAATAAAATGATACTATCAATGAAGAATAGACCTTCTGGACATAAAATCTACTTTGATCTTTGATTACTCATTCAGTACACTTTAAATGTATTTATGTTATTTTAAGCCATTTGACTACAATATTTTATTATAAAAGTTAAATGGAAAAGAATACTTTCTCACAGGAATCGTAGCCAGGAATTCAGAATGTTCTGAAATATCCCTATAAGAATATCTACATGCCTCTTCTATATACTACTTTTCAAATATCACTTTATTCAGTGATATGTCCAAGACACATGCCAATTGAAGCCTTTTTGAGGCATTTCATTCCATTATAACTCAACGTTTTCCATTCTTTTTTAAATTTTTTTATTATTTATTATTTATTCAATTGTGCATGTATGCGTGTGTATGTATGTGTGTGTGTGTGTGTAGAACCACGGACGAACTCGGGAACCACCATGGACGCCTCCACCTCCTTGTTTACTCTGCTCCGGGATTCACAGGCTCCGCCCTACCAGGACCAGAAACGCAGGCCGCCCCCGCTTCTGCCTGTCGTCTATACGTGGGGTCTAGGATCCAAACTCAGTACCGTCCGCCTGCAAGGCAGAGGCTTTACCCCTGAGCCACCTCTCCAGCCCCCACCGTTTTCCATTCTTATCCGTCTATTGTGTTCCCAGAGAACTATGTCCACAGACAGGAAACAGCCTTTTTTTCAATTTGACTTGGATGTGGCTGGATTACTTTCTTTTATATTTTAAGTCATGTGGTTCTCACTCATCATGTAGGGAGAAAAGAGATACTTCCCCTTAGGGTGAAAAAAGCATGTTGGGGGTAGGAAATGGAAGAGGTTCAGGTCACATCCATCAAGGTGGTTGAGAGAGCAAGCTTTCAACTTGCAAAGAACAGACCACTAGTGGAAGCAGGAAAGAGTCTACCCAACTTTAATGATTGCCTCATGTGATATTCCATCCTCCAGCAAAACTCCATCTCCTAAGGTATCATGACCTCCCCAAACATTAACAATAGCTAAAGCTATATACACGAGTCTATGGGGAACCACTCACCTGCAAACAGTTTTTCTTTTTCCTCTTTGTAAAAGAAAACATCTTGTCTGTATAATTCTCAGGAAGCTTACTAATTAGTCAATTTTTGTCTGTCTTAAAATTATTGCCATCATTAGGTACAAGTGTCAACTTGACAGTCTAGGATTTGACCTCAAAACATTTGTAGAGAATAAGTAGTTTAGTTAAGCCCAGAGCAAACCTGCAGGAGATTGTCTAGTGGATAGGGAAGGCCCGTCTCATAGAGGGTGGGACTAGTCCCCAGGCAGATGAATAAAATGGAGGTAACTATTTGAGAAAGGGGTCATCTGTGTGTCTACTTGTCCGGACTTGTTTGATGTTAATTTTATTAGGAACCATGAAGATGAACTGTAATGATCATCACTGCAAAAAATTCTAATTGAAGACATTTTTATCCTTTAAATAACAACATTCAGAATGTTAAATATACTTGTGATATTGTGAGAACAAATTCCAGAGCAGTTTTAATTTTTAAAAAATTGCGACAGTCCTTCATATCTCTTTATCCAAAACATATTAGCAATCACCATTCTATTTTCTATTCTGTGAGTTTGACACCTCTACATGTATTCTAAAAGTATTTGTCTTGAATATCGTCTCTTCTCTGGCACAAAATATACCAGGTTCAATGACATTGCTTTAAATAATATTTTCTCCATTTTAAGGCTTAGCAACATTTTATAATAAGACACTGCCACAATTTGTTCTTATCTATTCATACTTTTCTATTCGTACTAAATGTGGGCTCTTTAAACTTTTTAGATTTGGTGGGTAGTTCTGTAAAAAACAGGGTAAGAAACTCTTTTGCTTCGTTCCTCTGAATATATACCAAAAAGTATAATTACTGTATCATATATTATTATTTTAATTTTTGTGAGAATCTCTCTACTGTTTCCCATAGTAACTTTATCAGTTTCCAATTCATTTTTGGGGGGATTTTTTCTTTTAATTATGTTTTCCAAATTATTTTGAGGTGACATAACACTGTGACCTCAGTTTGTATTTCCCTGATAATTAATCACGATGACCCTCTCATATACTAATTATCAATTTGCCTTTCTAATTTTGAGAGATGAATATTGAAATTCTTTGCCTATGTGTTAGTTAGAATATACACTTTTATCATCATTATTAAATTTTATAATATATATCCCCTTATGATATATATAATTTATAAACAAGTTTGTCCTATTTTTCTTTGTGCCATGCTGTAGCGGAGATTCTTTCATTTGATATGCAAAAGTTTTTTAGCTTGATGGAGTTTCATTGATATATTTTCAACTTGGCAATCTATGATTTTAGAAAAATATCCTCAGATCTGTTTTGAATTTATTGTTTCTGGTTACAGGAATCCAACAGATATTGAACTCACCTGTGGTATCTTGATTCTGAGCCCAGGTAACAGAGCCTCTTGAATCTTTTGAACTCCTCTCCTGTTCAGACAGTCACAGATCTTTCAGTGATCTCATTTCTGAGCCAGGTTCACCAGATGTCTTATATATTAAAGCACAGTAAGGAATACTTTGATTCTTTTGTACAAAGAGATTTTTCTTCAGTCATTCTGTGAGGTCCCTTCCATTTGTCCCAACTTTAACTGTGCGAAATTTTATAAGGAAATTACAGTGGCTCCTTGTGTAAGGATTGCATAGAGAATTAATCAAGTAGCATTGTATCCTTGCTCCTCTAAAGCCTTTCATTTTGTCTAAATGTCTTCTGGTCCCACAGTTGATTCTCGCTGCACTGAGTACTATCTATCCTCTTCTTCTATGCACTCTCAGCTCAGCATACAGCAAAAATTTGGATCAATATTTCTGAAAGTGTCAAAATTTACTAAACAGTAATTTGGAAGCATGACTGCTCTTCCCAGAGAAATATTTGAATTGTGAGCATTCAGATTTGTCTGAAAACAATGATTTATTTCCTCTTTTAAGAGACAAAGAATGTATATATATGTATATCAATTCATATATATATGCATATGCATATTCAGTTTAATTTAAGAAGGGCATTTTGCACCCAGTCTATCTTCACTGTCAGTTTTTCATTTAATGTAACCTCTTTCTTTCTTTCTTTCTTTCTTTCTTTCTTTCTTTCTTTCTTTCTTTCTTTCTTTCTTTCTTTCTTTCTTTCATTCCTTCCTTCTTTCTTTCTTTCCTTCTATTTTCTTAATTATTGGAACCCATGGATGGGAAGTCTTTCAAATAACTTCTTCCTTTAATAAGTTGTATTAATACATATCTGAATATGAATCATATGATAGAATAAAGGATTTCACTGGCCCAGTAGATAAAAGTAGGAAAATTCTTCAAAAATTTAGGTAGGTGTTAGGGGCATATTTTCTATGGCACACAGATAATTTACCAACTAGTGAAATTTCTCATTTTATCTGGTTTGAGATGACAAGTGACTCCAAATTAATAAAGGCATTTGAATAAGCTACATTTTCCTCCCATTATTCTTATTTCTGCCCCAATATTACCTGTACTCTTCTATCATCTCTCTTTTTAAGTATTTCTCCTTCAACCTTTACCTTATTGGTCCCTTTTTAATTTTCTGGCTTTTAAAACTTTTTCTGCCCTTTTCACCCCACCCCGCTCCGCCGGTCGGGACACGTACACGAGATCCAGCCGGGCCTCACCGCGTGCCCTAGGACCCCAGGTCAACCCACAGGGACCCGGCTCCGACTCCCACCATCCAGCCGGAGCCACGCTGGGGCCCAGGGACGAGGAGGACCTCCCCCTGGGCCCTGGCCCGCCCCAGCTGCCCTCAGGTTAAATAGCTCCACGCCGACTCGCCCATCGTCCCTTTTCACCCCGCCCTGCTCCACCTGTTGGACGCGCACGCGAGGTCCACCGGGACCTCACCCCGCGCCCTAGGTAAGTCCCAGTTCAGGACCCGCCCACCAGTATCCCAGGCCAAATAATTCAGTTTAGTGAAATTGAGAGATCTTAAGAGTTAAAATGACAATGCCAAAGTCAAAGTGCAAATCCATGAGAAGCAACACTCAAGTAAACAAATTTCCCACTGAAGAAATTAATCCCATAATGTTAGACTCCAACAAGAACAAACCCGCGGAAAAAGGCCAAGAAAGCCTGACCCAGGATAACGACTTTCAAAATATGATCATTACCATGTTCAATACTATGAAAGAGGAAATCCGGGAGGGATTACATAATCGAATCAATCGCTTTGAAGAGGAACACAACAGACATCTGGAGGAGTTGAGAAAAACAGTGCAAGAAACAAAAAGTGGCATAGAGCAGTTAAAACAAACTCAAGCAGAGTTTAAAACTGAGCTAAAAGACAAGTTATCTTCAACCCAGAATGCCACAGAGAGTCTTATCAACAGAACTAATGAAGCAGAAAACAGAATTTCAGACCTTGAAGATAAAGTGGGAGTACTAACCAGCTCAATGGAAGAGGTTGTTAAAGCCAAAAAGATACTTGAGAGAAATATCCAAGAGATATGGGACACCCTGAAGAAGCCTAACATGCGTATTCATGGAATACCGGAGGAAGAATCTCAAAATACCACCCTTGAGGAAATTTTTCAAATGATCATCAAGGAAAACTTTCCTCATCTAAAAAAAGAGAGGCCCATTCATATACAAGAGGCATTCCGCACCCCAAACAGATACGACCAAAATAGAAGCACACCGCGGCAAATAATAGTTAAAACACTCCACATTCAAGATAAAGAACTGGTGTTGAGAGCTTCAAGGGAGAAAACACAAGTCACTTTTAAAGGTAAACCTATTAAAATAACAAATGACTTCTCAGTCGAAACAGTAAAAGCAAGAAAAGCTTGGAGAGACATACTTCAAGTATTGAATGAGCAAAAATGTCAACCCAGGCTAATTTACCCTGCAAAACTATCAGTCATGATCAAGGGAGAAAGAAAATTTTCCAGCACAAAGACAACTTTAAGGGATACATGGCCACCAAACCAGGCCTTCAAAAACTGCTAGAAATGATACTCAAGCGTGAAGAAAAAAACAGGCATATCCAGGAGAACAGAAGGCAAATATAACACCATTAAAAGCGAAGCAATATACTTATAAAAGCTACTAAACATAATAAATGTCTGGAATTAACAATAGTTTCTCCATTATAACACTAAATGTTAATGGACTTAATTCACCGATCAAGAGACACAGATTACAAACTTGGATTAAAAATCACAATCCATCAATTTGCTGCCTGCAGGAAACCCATCTCACCACAAAAGATAGGCACGCTCTAAAAATAAAAGGTTGGTCAACAATTCTACAAGCAAATGGAAGCAGAAAACAGGCAGGGGTAGCCATTATGCTATCAGACAAAGTGGATTTCAAACCAAAAAAAATTATAAGAGACACGGATGGATACTACATTTTAGTCACAGGTACAATTCACCAGGAAGATTTCACAATACTGAACATATATGCACCCAATACGGGCCCCTCCACATTCATTAAGAAAACCCTACAGCGTCTAAAGCAAGAAATCAACCCCCAAACGATAATTCTTGGGGACTTCAACGCCGCCCTCTCTACATGGGATAGATCAACAAGTCAAAAGCTTAACAGAGACACTTTGGAACTTAATCAAACTCTGAAAGAAATGGACCTCACAGATCTCTATTGAACTTTTCACCCACGCACCAAAGAATACACATTTTTCTCAGCAGCACACGGAACTTTCTCCAAAATAGATCACATATTGGGCCACAAAATGAATCTACACATATACAAGAAAGTTGAAATTCTAACCTGTGCCCTATCAGACCACCACGGCCTAAAGCTGGACATCCACAACACATCAAACAAGAGAAAATACACTAACTCCTGGAAACTTAACACTATGATGTTGAATGAGAACTGGATTCAGGAAGAAATTAAAAAGGAAATAAAAGATTTCCTGAAAGTGAATGATAACGAAAATACAACTTACCAAAATCTCTGGGACACAATGAAAGCTGTTCTAAGAGGTAAGTTCATAGCTCTTAATACCCACGTCAAAAAAATGGAAACATCAGAAATAAACAACTTAACAATGCAGCTTAAAGCTTTAGAGAAACTAGAGCAATCTGATCCCAAAAGCAGTAGAAGAGAAGAGATTAGCAAAATAAGGGGAGAAATATCTGAAATCGAGACTAAGAAAACGATAGAAAAAATCAACCAATCAAAAAGCTGGTTCTTTGAAAAAATCAACAAGATTGATACACCCTTAGCTAAACTAACCAAAAGCAAGAGAGAGAAAACCCAAATTAACAAAATTAGAAATGAACATGGAGTTATCACTACTGATACCCAAGAAATCTAGAGAATTATAACATCATATTTCAAAAACTTATACTCTGTGAAGTTTGACAACACAAAAGAGATGGATGAATTTCTAAGTAAACACAACTTACCTAAATTGAATCAGGAAGTTGTGAATTATTTAAATAGTCCTATAACATATAAGGAAATTGAGGAAGTAATCTCGAATCTTCCCACCAAAAAATGTCCTGGACCAGATGGATTCAGCACAGAGTTCTAGCAGACATTTAAGGAGTTAATAACACCAATACTCCTTAAACTGTTCCATCAAATAGCAAAGGAAGGAACACTACCAAATTCCGTCTATGAAGCTAATATCTTTTTAATCCCAAAACCTAATAAAGATTCACTTAAAAAAGAAAACTATAGGCCGAACTCCCTGATGAACACAGACGCAAAGATTCTCAACAAAGTCTTAGCAAATCGGATTCAAAAACATATTAAAAAGATCATTCATGGGGACCAAGTAGGCTTCATCCCCGGCACACAAGGTTGGTTCAACATACGCAAATCAATAAATGTAATTCATCATGTAAACCAGTCCAAAGTCCAAGACCACATGATACTCTCGATAGATGCAGAAAAATCTTTTGACAAGATCCAAAAGCCTTTTATGATCAAAACGCTAGAGACAGTAGGAATGGAAGGAACCTTTATCAATATAATAAAAGCTGTATACAACAAGCCCACAGCAAGGATTATGCTCAATGGGGAACAATTGGAAGCATTCCCACTTCGATCAGGAACTAGACAAGGCTGTCCACTCTCACCACTCCTATTCAATATTGTACTTGAAGTCTTAGCTGAAGCCATAAGACAAGAAAGGGACATAAGAGGGATTCAAATCGGCAAGGAAGAAATCAAGCTATCCCTATTTGCAGATGACATGATCTTATACCTGAGGGATCCCAAAAACTCCACCAGGAAGCTCCTAGAACTAATTGAGAAGTTCAGCAGGGTGGCAGGATACTAAATAAATGTACAAAAATCAGAGGCCTTCCTATATGCCCAGAATGAAAGAAGTGAAAAAGCCTTGAGAGAAACAATCCCATTTACTATAACCCCTAAAAAAATGAAATATCTTGGTATAAACCTAACTAAGGAGGTAAAAGACCTTTACAATGAAAACTTTAAAACCCTAAAGAAAGAAATTGCAGAAGACACCAGAAGGTGGAAAGACCTCCCTTGTTCCTGGATTGGCAGAATCAACATTGTAAAAATGACCATCCTACCAAATGCAATATACAGATTCAATGCTATACCAATCAAAATCCCAAAGCAATTCTTCAAAGAAGTTGACCAAACAATCTCAAAGCTCATATGGAGGCACAAAAGACCCAGGATAGCAAAAACAATCCTGAGTAACAAAAACACAGCTGGAGGTATTACCATACCAAACCTAAGTCTATACTGCAAATCCATAGTTATAAAGACAGCCTGGTACTGGCTCCAAAATAGACACACAGATCAATGGATAAGGATTGAAGACCCAGATATAAGTCCACAAAGTTACAGCCATTTGGTCTTTGACAAAGGGGCCCAAAGAATCCAATGGAAAAAGAACAGCATCTTCAACAAATGGTGCTGGCAAAACTGGATCTCCACATGCAGAAGATTAAAGCTGGACCCGTACTTGTCACCATGTACAAGACTTAATTCCAAATGGATCAAGGACCTTGATATCAGGCCAGAGACTTTAAAAACCATAGTTGAAAGGATAGGGCACTCCCTCGAGTGGATTGGGCTAGGCCAACACTTCCTAAACAGACATCCAATGGCACAGTCACTGCTACCAACTCTCAACAGTTGGGATCTTGTGAAATTAAAGAGCTTCTGTTCAGATAAAGAGATTGTCACACGAGCTCAAAGGCAACCCACAGAATGGGAGAAAATCTTCACTAACCACATATCTGACAGAGCTCTACTGTCCAGAGTGCACAAAGAACTTAGAAAATTAAACTCCAAGGAAAACACTGGCCCAGTTAAAAAATGGGCCCTGGAACTTCAAAGAAACTTTACCAGGGATGAAATTAAAATGTCTAACAATTATCTTAAAAAATGCTCCACTTCCTTCGCCATCAGGGAAATGCAAATCAAAACTTCCCTGAGATATCATCTCACCCCGGTCAGGATGGCAAAAATCCACAATACAAACAACGACAAATGCTGGAGAGGATGTGGAGAGAGGGGAACTCTCCTACATTGCTGGTGGGAATGCAGGCTCATACAGCCACTCTGGCGAGCCGTCTGGAGATCCTTAAAGAAATTAAAGATTGAAATGCCATATGTCCCTGCTATCCCACTTTTGGGAATAACCCCCCCCATGCAGCAGAGGTTCGCCTCGATAGCACAAGCTCGACCATGTTCATAGCAGCACTGTTTACAATAGCAAAGTCATGGAATCAACCTAAATGTCCAACAGTTGACGAGTGGATAAGGAAACTGTGGTACATCTATACAATGTAGTACTACTCAGCCATCAAAAATGATGAATTACTGGAATTTGCTGGGAAATGGATGTCATTAGAAAGAATTATATTAAGTGAAGTATCCCAAACCCAGAAAATTAAGCGCCGTATGTACTCCCTAATAGGTGGCTCCTAGTACCAAACTCACCCAGCCCACATTGAGACACTCAAAAGTAAACCTATGTAACACAGTAATTGCAAGGATTATGAACAAGAGAGATGGGTTAGGAGGGCCACACCAGAAACAAGGAGAGAGGAGACCATGTTACAGCAGAGAAAATAGGCCTCCATCAAGGTCTGCAAGTAAGTAATGAGAAACCTGGTTAAGTTCACAGACGTTCTTTCCTGATCTCACCAGAAGGGGAGGGCATATAGTCTAGCAGATAAAAAGTAATCATTTTGCAAATGGGTGATGGACCCCTCCCTCAGTGAGGTTTCCTACTCTTATTACATCTACCCTTGAATGTGCTATTACAACAAGACTCCAGTTTAACAGCTTTTTGTCTCTGGCCAGGGGGTGACATACAGTGCCCAGCAGAATGGAGTGAAGGGCATTGCAGGAGCAGCAAAACTGCAAAAGAAAATCAACAAACCACAATCCAGAACTTCAGAGACTGTATATCAATCACATAGAACTAGGCCAGCCTAATCTCTCCCCATCCTGGAGCTCAGGGACATTTGCAGAAGAGGGAGCGGTAAGATTGTAAGAGCAAAAGGATGGGAGGAGCAACGATTTGCAAGATTCTCAACAATAGTTGGGGCCAAAGCAATCATAATGGGACTTTGCATGCCCTGCGCAATGTCCAGCGCACTGTTGCCCTCATAAAGTCTAGCATCTGTTAAGGGCACCGAGACCCCTGGAGGCAAGGGATTGACAGCCATAGTAGTGATCTTATGCTTAAGGGGAACAAGAGAAAGGGCTTATGGAAATGCCACTGGGTCCTTATATGTCATCGGAGAGGAGGACCCAGTGGAGAGTTAGACGTACACAATAAAGGACTCTCTGGGAATTGGGGGGGAGGCACTGGGGGAAGGGGAGGGGGAGGAGGGGGGAGGGAGGGAACTGGTAAAAAATTTTAAAATGTATAATTAAATTTTTAATAAAAAAATTAAAAATAAAAAAAAACTTTTTCTATGTAAGCACACAAATCTGAAGGCTCAATGCTCATCCACATATTGGAGGGAATATATGGCTTATGTCCTTCTATGTATATGTCTTTCTGTATATCTGTATCTGAATTTTGTAATTTCATTTTTCTTAGTTGAGGCATAATATTCATTTCTGTATAACTATACCATAGTTTCATTATCCACTTACCACTTTATGGACATCTAACTGATTCCATTTGCTTAGTCCGTTGGGACCATGTCCACTAGTGGCATATCTTGGTCATGTGGCAGTACTATTTCCTGCTTTTTGAGCAATTTCCACCCTGATTTTCAAAGCAATTGAAGCAGATTACAATTACATGCAAAATTAATAAAGATTTCCTTTTCCACACATTCCTACCAGCATCTGTGACTATTTGTTCTTGATCTTAGCCATTTCTGACTTGGATAAGATTATAGCTCAGAGTAGCTTAAATTTGACTTTCCCTGACTGTTTATTGATGAACTTATTTTCAGATATTTTGTAGGCATTTGTATTTCTTCTTTTGAAAGTTGGTAGCTCCAAAGCTCTTTTTAATGGAATTGTTTGCTTTCTTGATTTTTTAGTTCATTCTATGCTCTGGCCACTGCTTCTATCAAATATAGCTGGCAAAGTCATCATCCTTTTTGTTGGTTTCTTAATAGGAGATTTCAGAATGAGGTAATAGGGAGGGAAGGCAGAATAGGATACAGGTGGAGGTTTGTGGAATAAGTAACACTAAGAATGTATACATACCAAATCACAAATATAATGTATTATAAGCTTTTTTAAAATAGATTTATTTTTTAAAATTATAAAGGTAGGTACCTACACAGAGATGTATAGATAGGGGAAGAAAAGGCATCATAGACTGCCTTCTTGAGATGCTTCTTACTGAAGCCATAGAATTAACTCCCAAAACCTTGTATGTGATTGTTTCAGAGGCAGACGCAGCAGCAACCAGCAGAGCTGTTAGTGGTAGCAGTGGCCCAGCTGCGGAGCTTTTCAAGGGACACGATAGGGGTGAGGACGATGATGCCAATGAGAGACAGAGAAACAGGCACCGGAGACACCATGCAGGGGAAAGATAGTGTCCACTTTATTGTGCAGGAACAAAGACTCATATAGGGGGAGCTGGCCAATCCAGCCACTGGTACATACACAAGGGGTCCTTTCAGGGGCCGACCAGACCACAATTTCTGACTGCCGTTCTAAGGCACAAAGAGGCAGAGAGATGGTGTAGAGGCACTGGAAGCAGACATAACCACGGGCAATCCACCAGGAAGTATTCTTCCTAGGCATGAACCAAGGCAGCTTTTGCATGTCCTGGGCAGTATCAGCCACAGTGGCTACCCAAGCCTGGACTCCGTCCTCACCTACATATGCACCACCTAATGCATTGTCATGGAGTTCCCAGAGGGCTCCAAAACAATATAGACTTTTAACTTAGATCTTGTTTTCTCACCAGAACTTGATAAGAAGACCATACTAGTGAAGGCACCACACACTTCAATAAAAGGACCTGGAAAAAAAGATGGAAATGAACAGGAAGACTCTTCCATACAAGTTAGCTTTCATACCTACAGAAGCTGCTATGCAGGCTACTGGAGAACATAAGCCATCAAAACTCTTATCCAATTCAATGTGCCCATTGGTTCAACAATGGTGTTGTAGTTCATCTGCATGGTTGCTGATAAATGACCATTAAATGGCTTAAGGGAACAAGGGATTTGTTTTCTTACTGATAGTCTGGTTACAGTCTGTAGTCCAGCTTGAAAGGAGAGCATGCACCAACACCAGGGCCAAGGGAACTGGTCACACCATTTCTACGTAATGGCTGAGAGAGGGATGATCTTTACTTGCCCTACCAGCAAGTATACACAAGGATTCCAACTCTCTCAACCAGCTCTCTGTTGTTTATTCCAGGGCATAATCCCACCCACCATAGGCTGGGACTTGACTTAACTCAACCATTAATTCTCTACAAATATGCCCAGAGCTCAAACCCTCAACAGTCAAGCTGACACCTATGCTTAACTATGACAAGTGACATAAATATTATAGGGCAACCAAACATTTTACGAATGGATTTAAGGTTCACTCTTCAGGATAAGACTAATTCCTGGGGCTGCAAACCAAGTCATGAACCTATGAATGGGGAGACAATCATTGTTCTTATTGAAGCTCCCAGTACAAAAATTCTTTCTAAATATGTGTCAATATACACATAGATTAGTGTAACTATCAGCCTTTTACTGAGAAGCTTCTTTATGTAATATAAAATGCTTAATCAAGAGAATTTCAACTGCCCAAGTGTATCTATAAACTAATACCCCAAAATACAGAGAACATTATGGAAGAGGGAGTGTTAAGAATGCAAGAGTCAGAGGGTGGGGAGGTGTGCTGCACACAGTGTCTTCTGTATAAGACAGAGCTGTTGTAACTGGGACATTGCTGTTGTGTTTACCTCCAAGAGGACTCCACAGAGTGTGCTTGTTAACATTTTATTTTGGAAGCAGAAATCTTTAGTGATGCAACAACCTTTCCTGAAGGACTGTTGAGTGTTAATGTTGCCTCTGAAAGGGAAGCTACCTGCTTCAGTGGAGCACATACTAATATATCTTCTAAGCAACATCAAGTAATTTGGAACATGCAAGTAGGTAAACCATTTGAAACTAGTGGTCCATATACACATACAAAAATATAAAAGAAATCAGACTATTTAGGAAAAATGATGTTTTAGCTGAGAAAGGAGAGAGGATGAAATTGAAAATACAGGGTGAACAGGATTTAAAACTATAGTATACATATATGAAACTGATGAATGAAAAAAGAAAATAAAAATAAAGGAAAATACATTTATGCTTCTTACAAAAAGAAGGAAAACAAGTAAAAACTAACTTTTATTCTCTGTTCTAAATGTCTTTAATCTAAAATTAATTGGTCAAAATTAAGAAGTACTGATAGCAGGAGAATTATTCATTCTGATACTATATAGTATTATGTGGAACACACTTGAAAAGATTACTCAGGTCCAACCATAGATGAACATCAGGGCATCTGCTCAGTCTACTGCTTCTTTTTATGAGCTCTGTATTGAATTGAGATAGACTATACAAAAATATTAGAATATTAACAATTCTTCTCTCTGAAATCCATTCTTTAGTACACTCAGATATACACTCAGAAAAAGGTAAATGCACATCACATGAATTTATGCTTCTTCAGATAAATCAACTAGAAAAGAACCATCCCAGTATCTTTAGACTGCCTTCAACTTTTCAAAAACACATACTAAGTGGGATGTCTTCTATGTATATATGCTGCAAGGGGAAAGTAATTTGAGTTAAAGTTGCTCCCCAAAGTAACCTAACTGCAGAATTTCAGTGATTTCCCTTTAGAGATTTGTTCTTATCTGTCCCAAGGCAACTTTGAACACAGTGGATGGAATAACAACAGTCAATAGGTATCCTGCTAACTTTCTGGAAGACATGGGATTTCCACTGTACAAATGACAGCTCACGTTTTCATGCTAGAATTCCTTGGACAATTCTAAATCATCTTGTTCATAGGGTTAGATTTATCTAGTGGTTTTCATTCTCAGTAATCATGTTTTTTTCCTTCAGTTCTTTGACCAAATGATTCCCAATGTTGTTTATTTTATTAAAATTTCAAACTACACATTATCTATTATGCAGAGATGTTTCTGTTTTAAAATATTTTACACCAGTTTCTGAAATTCTTAACTCTAACCTCTTCTGAAATTTGCACTCTAACACCTTTGATAGGATGTGTACACACACACACACACACACACACACACACACACACACACACACACACACAAAATCATACCCACCTATACAATTCCTTTGGCCCTTTATGGTTTCTGCATTCACAACATTCTCAGTCAGAGTCTAGATTCACTTAGGCCACTATGAAAAGTAGACATAGAACTTATTTATGAAACTAAATTCTTTTTTTCCCTAGTTATACAAGTACAATGAGCAATAATTCCTGCTCCTCTCCTTTCCTTTCCCTCCCTCCTTGGCTCTTACTTCTTTCTTTCATCAATCTATCACACTCTCTCCCACCCTCTTGTCCAACTGCTTCTGTGATTCCAGGGTTCCCTCTGGATCATCTGCTCTGGTGGGGGTTCAGATCCCTTGGCCAGACCCACTGATAGTGGCACTCTAATTCACCTGTCTAGCCCTAGCCCTAAGGTTCCTACTGCTTGAAATTATTTCTCCTGAGATCCTCTACAGTCTATGGGGCATGTTGATATGTCAGCCAGTATGCAGGTCTGGTAAGGACAAGTCTTCCTGCAGTGAGTTCCTGGATGCAGAAGCCCTGCCTTGAGTGGAACTTTATGTCCAGTGGTGAACCTCCCCATTTTAAGGCTCCTATGAGAAGGAGCAGTTAGATTGAGGCTAAATTCTTGAAAAAGAAATTCGAGGCTATCACTCCTTAGATTGCCTACATGAATTTATAAACAAAAATAATATTGAATGTCTTGCTCCTTCCTCCTTAAGCCATTCCTTTGGCAATGTTTAGTAAGAAAATTTATCAGCTACTACTAGATATATTATCTAAAATTGAGATATTAATCATGAGTTCTTACTCAAATCCTTAATTTTAATTAGAGTTAGAGTTCTAACTCTAATTTCTAAATTCTATAATTATGATACTATTTTTCAAACTGCTGATGATTTGTAACATGTCTTTTCAAATATCACTTATTCTAACTAAAGACATACTTGCTTTCATGTGCTAAAATAATCAATATAATTAAATTATCTACACTAGAGAATTGTAAAAGTCTCCATATATTCATTTTTCAGAAAATGAAATTTAAAACATCTTGTTTTCTTGTGTAATTCATGGTCATTCAATATATGTGTGGTCCCTGTACTACAGGCCAAATATGATATTTTTGTACTTTTTATTACAGTAAGATACACAAAAAATTTACCAGACTAGCTTTTTTTAATTCTTATGGTTGGATAGCATTAAATAAACTCAGAAGGATGAGCAATAGCAGCTATCATCATCTGTCTCCATACCTGTTGAAATCTAGTAGAATTCAAGAAACATGAATGAAGTTTAGAAAAGGCTTTAAAATACACTTTTACAAGTATATTGAGTACTCATTCCTCCTTCCCTCCATCCATCTCCTGTACAAACCCTCCTATCTTTTCATTAATCCCTCCCACTCCTTCCCATCCTCCTGTCTCTATGATGCTGTGGATCTCAGGGTTTACTCTGGCTTCTATACCCTTGTGGGGGTTCAGGCCTCTGTGGTATACCAAGTTGCTTCTCTTTGGGTCACCCCATTGATAAGGGCATTTACCTTCACTCATCCAGCTTTAGACCCCAGATTTCCATTATATATTTTTCTCTTTGTTGAATTCCTAGATAGTCTGTGGGGGCATTTTGGTATGTCAGTCATTATTCAGGTCTGGGAAGGACAAGTCTCACTGTAGTGAGTTCTCAGATGAAACTTTCCAGTCTTGAATGTGATGTCTTCTCCAACGGTGAACCTTCCCATCTTTAAGTTCTTACAATCTGACTGTCCCCTCTTCTGAAAGATTCCCAAAGCCTTAAAATGGGGAGAAATTAGTTTGGCCTGATTATGGGTGAACCTTGCTAAGTCACTGGTACTCTGTATTGTGACTGGCCATTGTTGTCCACTTCACTGCTCTTCTATTGCTCTAGGTTGCATCCTGTTAGGGTACTGAGATCTTTTACATCTATTGTAGAAGAAGCCTTCCAGGCTGAGTGTTGAATGTTCTTCTTAATCTATGGGTATAATAACAGCTATTAACAGAGCAGTTTGATATATTGTCTTTTTACCTATAGGTTCATTGGTGGTTTTCATTATTCATCTATTTCCTTCACTTTTTTAGATTCTTGTTCTAGTTTACAGTAACAAGGATGTGTACCATTCTGAAAAGGGGGTCTTGATTCCAATCAAAAAGCTGTTGAATGTGTCCTTGATACTCATGCCACTATTACACTGGTGGTCACCTATTGCCATGATGATTTTTATTGTAACTTACAGATCTCTAATTGCATACTTTTATGACAAACAAATGAACAGAATAATTTGAGAGAGGATTATAAGCAATAAAATTATAAAATGTATTAATTTCATACTAAATAAGCAGATTAAATGTACTCCTTCCACAAACACATGTGAAAATAGGTAATTATGGTATATTATTGTGGAAATGATAAATATAAATGTATGTTTCTCTAAATCTCATGATGTAAAACTTAAACATAATTTTATGAAAACATTTAACATAATTAATAACTCTATATTCTTCCCTCCATCAGTCCCTGACAAACTTTAAATAATGTAATCAGAACTTATATAACTTGGAGCATGCCTTGTTTTTCTTATACTGAGTGGATTATTTCATTATAGTGATCTCTATTTTCATCACTCTTGTAACACGTATCAGAGAGTTAATTTTTAAGTGTGAGTCATGAATATATATTCCATGTTTTGCATATTTACTCAACTGATGATAAACCCTTCCACATTTGGTTATTGTGACTAACACAGCTATGAACTCAAGTACACACACATTTATTTGAGTTATTTGCTTTTTATTACTATTGGTATGTATGTAGAAACAAGTACATTTCATGACAAGACTACATGAAAAATATCATGATGTACTTTGCTGATAGATAATTAGTGACTACTAGACAGCTAACTGCAAGCTTTAATATAAAAAGACCATAAAGCTTTGGAAACAAGCTACAAAATATTTTATTAGCTGATCCATTTACTCTTTGAAGAATAAAATCTTGTCCCCAAAGAATATCAAGACCTTTCTCAAATACTCTTTACCTACAATTAAGACATATCTATGAAGTTTTCCAATATTGGTAGACTATTGTGGAGTATAGACTCCCAATATTTCTACTATAGATGTGGCATTACTATGGATATTGTGACAAAGCCCCTGCTTTGGGACTAATTAAGTCCTTTACCTCTGTCCTTATCCTTTCTTCTTATTCACTTACAAATTTCATCCTCATTCAGAAGCATGACAGAAACCAGAGTTTAAAAATCATTATTATGGAGCTGGAGAGGTGGCTCAGAGGTTAAGCTTCTGCCTTGCAGGTGAAAGGTCCTGAGTTCAGATCCTAGACCCCACATATAGACAGCAGGCAGAGGCGGGGGCGGCCTGCATTTCTGGTCCTGGTGGGGCGGAGTGGGTAGAGAGGAGGTGGACGCAGTCCATGGTGGTTCCCAAATTCGTCCGTGGTTCTACATACATGCACACACATACATGCACACACGCACACACATGCATACATGCACAATTGAATAAATAATAAATAATAAAAAAAATTTTTAAAAAAGAAATCATTATTAAATGTATCAACTTCATGCTGGACCTTTTAGTTCCAGTCTTCCTGTTATGCTTCCTCTTATGCTTACAATGCATCATTCTGTCCAAAATCAAGATTATGTTCTAGTTCATATTTGTAATACTCATGTACTTCAAGCTGTTTCTACATTCCTCTTGACTTACTTATGGAACCCAGTACTTTTCACTAGTTAGATTTAATGAAATGTTTTGGTTGTCTCTCCTTTTCACATTTCTATCCATCATTATGAAACTTTTAACCCACATGCTGATGGAAAACCATGTCATTGTAATGTGGCCACCCAAATTTTACTTATGAATTGCTCTTGGATTGCTCATAATTTTCTTCTAGATTCACATTTCACTGGCTTTGCTGCTAGTTCACACTTCTACACCCCAGGAAGAGGTTTCCTGGCAAGATGTACCATTTCAGACTACTACAATCTTATAAAATGAAAGCCTCTAATGTTGTAAAGTCAGTTCGGAAAGTATGACTTCCGGCTGTCATAAGAAGTTCCACTTCACTGAACATAGAACTAACACCCACTTTTTGCTTTTGAAGTAGTATGTGAATTGGATATAGATGTTCAAAGGGCTTATGAATGCACTTGACATTCCAATTAAAAGTGAGAAACAGGTAGGTGACCCCCTGGAAACTTTATCACTATAAGTTTTTCCTACTCAAAACTGAAGTTCCCATAGGCAATGAAATATCTGAATCAAAGGGAAACTCATTCATCAAAAATGTGAGGCAAGTGGTTTATAAATCTATCTAAATCCCAACACAATCAGACAAAATATTAAAGTCCATTTTCTTTCTTGCCTTATTCTCCAATGACGTTAAGCAAAATCTCTCAAAGACCCCAGGACTGAAATGTCAATAGAAGTCAATATGGGTGCCTTGTTACTCACATGCAACTTAGACATGTATCGACTGTCTCATAGTTTGTCCCCATGTGTAACCTGTATCTTAATTTTTTTTCAGAAGATTATGCCTCATGAGAAAGAAAAAAAAAAAAACAAATTCCCCCTCCCTTCCCCTACTCCTCCACCAGGGACGCGCACGGTCCAGCCGGGCCTCACCCGACCTAGGTAAGCTCTGTCCCTGCCCACCCCCAAAACCCCAGATCAAATAATTAAGTTTACTGAAAAATGCACAGAAATTGAAAGAAGATCTTAAGAGTTAAAACGACAATGCCAAAGTCAAAGTGCAAATCCATGAGTAACAACACTCAAGTAAACAAATCTCCCACTAAAGGAATTAATTCCATAATGTTAGACTCCAACCAAAACAAACCCACGGAAAATGGCCATGAAAGCCTGCTCCAGGAAAAGGACTTTAAAAATATGATCATTACCATGTTCAATACTATGAAAGAGGAAATCCGGGAGGAATTCAATAATTGAATCCCTTTGAAAAGGAACACAACAGACACTTGGAGGAGTTGAGAAAAACAGTGCAAGAAACAAAAACTGGCATAAAGCAGTTAAAACAGACTCAAGCAGAGATTAAAACTGAGCTGAGGGGCTGGAGAGGTGGCTCAGGGGTTAAGCCTCCGCCTTGCAGGCGGAAGGTCCTGGGTTCGGATCCCAGATCCCACGTATAGACGCCAGGTGGAAGCGGGGGCGGCCTGCGTTTCCGGTCCTGGTAGGGCGGAGCCTGTGAATCCCGGGGCAGAAGGAGGAGGAGGCGTCCATGGTGGTTCGCGAATTCGTCCGTGGTTCTACACACACACAGACACACAGACACAGACACACACACAGACGCGCGCGCACATACACACGCATATGCATAGTTGAATAAATAATAATAAAAAAAAATATTTAAAACTGAGCTGAAAGACAAGTTATCTTCAACCCAGAACTCCACAGAGAGTCTTAACAACAGAACTAACGAAGCAGAAAACAGAATTTCAGACCTTGAAGATAAAGTGGGAGTATTAACCAGCTCAATGGAAGAGGTTGTTAAAGCCAAAAAGATACTTGAGAGATATATCCAGGAGATATGGGACACCCTGAAGAAGCCTAACATGTGTATTCATGGAATACCAGAGCAAGAATCTCAAAATACCACCCCTGAGGAAATTTTTCAAATGATCATCAAGGAAAACTTTCCTCATCTAAAAAATGAGAGGCCCATCCATATACAAGAGGCATTCCGCACCCCAAACAGATATGACCAAAACAGAAGCATGCCACAGCAAATAATAGTCAAAACACTCCACATTCAAGATAAAGAACTGGTGCTGAGAGCTTCAAGGGAGAAAAAACAAATCACTTTTGAAGGTAAACCTATTAAAATAACAAATGACTTCTCAGTCAAAACAGTAAAAGCAAGAAGAGCTTGGAGAGACATACTTCAAGTATTGATTGAGCAAAAATGTCAACCCAGGCTGATTTACCCTGTAAAACTATCAGTCATGATCGAGGGAGAAAGAAAAATCTTCCACCACAAAGAAAACTTGAAGGGATACATGTCCACCAAACCAGGCCTTCAAAAAATACTAGAAATGATAATCAAGCTTGAGGAAAAAAACAGGCATATCCAGAGAAGAGAAGGCAAGTATAACACCATTAAAAGCGAAGCAATATACTTATAAAAACTACTAACCATAATAAATGTCTGGAATTAAAAATAGTTTCTCCATTATAACACTAAATGTTAATGGAATTAACTCACCAATCAAGAGACACAGATTACAAATTTGGATTAAAAATCACAATGCATCAACCTTCTGCCTGCAGGAAACCCATCTCACCACAAAAGATAGGCATGCCCTAAAAATAAAAGGCTGGTAAACAATTCTACAAGCTAATGGAAGCAGAAAACAGGCAGGGGTAGCCATTATGATATCAGACAAAGTGGACTTCAAACCAAAAAAAATTATAAGAGACACGGATGGATACTACATTTTAGTCACAGATACAATTCACCAGAAAGACTTCACAATACTAAACATATATGCACCCCATACGGGCCCCTCCACATTCATTAAGAAAACGCTACAGCATTTAAAGCAAGAAATCAACCCCCAAACAATAATTCTTGGGGACTTCAACACTGTCCTCTCAACATGGGATAGATCAACAGGTCAAAAGCTTAACAGAGACACTTTGGAACTTAATCAAACCCTGAAAGAAATGGACCTTACAGAGCTCTATCGAACTTTTCACCCATGCACCAAAGAATACACATTTTTCTCAGCAACACACGGAACATTCTCCAAATTAGATCACATATTGGGCCACAAAATGAATCTACACATATACAAAAAATTTGAAAATCTAACCTGTGCCCTATCAGACCACCACGGCCTAAAGCTGGACATCCACAACACATCAAACAAGAGAAAATACACTAAATCCTGGAAACTTAACAATATGATGCTGAATGAGAACTGGATTCAGGAAGAAATTACAAAGGAAATTCAAGATTTCCTGAAAGTGAAGGATAATGAAAATACAACTTACCAAAATTGCTGGGACACAATGAAAGCTGTTCTAAGAGGTAAGGTCATAGCTCTTAATGACTACATCAAAAAAAGGGAAACATCAGAAATAAACAACCTAAAATTGCAAGTTAAAGCTTTAGAGAAACTAGAGCAATCTGATCCCAAAAGTAGAAGAAGAGAGGAGAATAGCAAAATAAGAGGAGAAAGATCTGAAATTGAGATTAAGAAAATGGTAGAAAAAAATCAACCAGTCAAAAAGCTGGTTCATTGAAAAAATCAATAAGATTGATACACCCCTAGCTAAATTAAACAAAAGCAAGAGAGAGAAAACCCAAATTGACAAAATTAGAAATGAACATGGAGTCATCACTACTCATACCCAAGAAATCCAGAGAATTATAACATCATATTTCAAAAACTTATACTCTGTGAAATTTGACAACACAAAAGAGATGGATGAATTTCTAAGTAAATACAACTTACCTAAAATTGAATCAGGACTTTGTGAATTATTTAAATAGTCCTATAACATATAAGGAAATTGCGGAAGTAATCTCGAATCTTCCCACAAAAAATGTCCTGGACCAAATGGATTCAGCACAGAGTTCTACCAGACATTTAAGGAGTTAATAACACCAATACTCCTTAAACTATTCCATCAAATAGCAAAGGAAGGAACATTACCAAATTCCTTCTATGAAGCTAATATCGTTTTAATCCCAAAAGCTAATAAAGATTCACTTAAAAAAGAAAACTGTAGGCCAATCTCTCTGATGAACACAGACACGAAGATTCTCAACAAAGTCTTAGCAAATCGGATTCAAAAACATATTAAAAAGATCATTCATGGGGACCAAGTAGGCTTCATCCCCAGCACACAAGGTTGGTTCAACATATGCAAATCAATAAATGTAATTCATCATGTAAACCAGTCCAAAGTCCAAGACCACATGATACTCTCGATAGCTGCAGAAAAAGCTTTTGACAAGATCCAAAAGCCTTTTATGATCAAAACGCTAGAGACAGTAGGAATGGAAGGAACCTTTATCAATATAATAAAGCTGTATACAACAAGCCCACAGCAAGGATATTGCTCAATGGGGAACAATTGTAAGCATTCCCACTTCTATCAGGAACTAGACAAGGCTGTCCACTCTCAACACTTCTATTCAATATTGTACTTGAAGTCTTAGCCGAAGCCATAAGACAAGAAAAGGACATAAAATGGATTCAAATTGGCAAGGAAGAAGTCAAGCTATCCCTATTTGCAGATGACATGATCTTATACCTGAGTGATCCCAAAAACTCCACCAGGAAGCTCCTAGAACTAATTGAGAAGTTCAGCAGGGTGGCAGGATACAAAATAAATGTGCAAAAATCAGAGGCCTTCCTATATGCCCAGAATGAAAGAAGTGAAAAAGCCTTGAGAGAAACAATCCCATTCACTATAGCCCCTAAAAAAATGAAATACCTTGGTATAGACCTAACGAAGGAGGTGAAAGACCTTTACAATGAAAACTTTAAAACCTTAAAGAAAGGAATAGCAGAAGACACCAGAAGGTGGAAAGACCTCCCATGTACCTGGATTGGCAGAATCAACATCGTAAAAATGACCATTCTACCAAAGGCAATATACAAAATCAATGCTATACCAATTAAAATCCCAAAGCAATTCTTCAAAGAAGTTGACCAAACAATCTCAAAATTCATATGGACGCACAAAAGACCCAGGATAGCAAAGACAATCCTGAGTAACAAAACACTGCTGGAGGTATTACCATACCAAACCTAAGTCTGTACTACAAATCCATAGTTATAAAAACAGCCTGGTACTGGCTCCAAAATAGACACACAGATCAATGGATAAGGGTTGAAGACCCAGATGTAAGCCCACTAAAATTCATCCATTTGATCTTTGACAAAGGGGCCCAAAGGATCCAATGGAAAAAGAACAGCATCTTCAACAAATGGTGCTGGCAAAACTGGATCTCCACATGCAGAAGATTAAAGCTGGACCCGTACTTGTCACCATGTACAAGACTTAATTCCAAATGGATCAAGGACCTTGATATAAGGCCAGAGACTATAAAAACCATAGCTGAAAGGATAGGGAATGCTCTCAAGCTGATTGGGCTAGGCCAACATTTCCTAAACAGACATCCAAAGTCACAGTCACTGCTACCAACTCTCAATAGTTGGGACCTTGTGAAATGAAAGAGCTTCTGTTCAGATAAAGAGATTGTAACACAAGCTCAAAGGCAACCCACAGAATGGTAGAAAATCTTCACTAACCACATATCTGATAGAGTTGTACTGTCCAGAGTGCACAAAGAACTTAGAAAACTAAACTCCAAGAAAAACAATGGCCCAATTAAAAAATGGTCTCTGCAACTTAAAAGAAATTTTACCAGGGATGATATTAAAGTGTCTAACAAATATCTTCAAAAATGCTCCTCTTCCTTAGCCATCAGGGAAATGCACATCAAAACTTCCCTGAGATATCATCTCACCCCAGTCAGGATGGCAAAAATCTACAATACAAACAACAACAAATACTGGAGAGGAGGTGGAGAGAGGGGAACTCTGCTACATTGCTGGTGGGAATGCAGGCTCATACAGCCACTCTGGCAAACCATCTGGAGATTCTTAAAGAAATTAAAGATTGAAATGCCATATGACCCTGCTATCCCACTTTTGGGAATAACCCCCCATGCAGCAGAGGTTCGCCTCGATAGCATAAGCACGACTATGTTCATAGCAGCACTGTTTACAATTTCAAAGTCATGAAATCAACCCAAATATCCAACAGTTGATGAGTGGATAAGGAACCTGGTATATCTATACAATGGAGTACTACTCAGTCATCAAAAATGATGAATTACTTGAATTTGCTGGGAATTGGATGTCATTAGAAACAATTATATTAAGTGAAGTATCCCAAACCCAGAAAATTAAGCACCTTATGTACTCCCTAATAGGTGGCTCCTAGTACCAAATGCACCCAGCCCACATTGAGACACTCAAGGGTAAACCTATGTAATACAGTAATTGCAAGAATTATGAACAGGAGAGATGGGGTTGGAGGGCCACACCAGACACAAGGAGAGAGGGGACCATGTTACAGCAGAGAAAATAGGTCTCCATCAAGTAATGCAAGTAAGTAATGTGACACCTGGTTAAGTTCAGAGACGTTTGTTCCTGATCATGTACAACTGAGGGGGTATTATCTCACCAGAAGGGGATGGCATATTGTCTGGCAGATAAAAAGTAATCATTTTGCAAATGGGTGATTGACCCCTCCCTCACTGAGTTTTCCTACTTTTATTACATCTACCTTTGAATGTGCTATTATAACAAGACTCCAGTTTAACAGCTTTTTGTCTCTGGCCAGGGGGTGACATACAGTGCCCATCAGGATGGAGTGAAGGGCATTGCAGGAGCAGCAAAACTGCAAAAGAAAATCAATAAACCACAATCCAGAACTTCAGAGACTCTATATCAACCACCTAGAACTAGGCCAGCCTAATCTCCTCCCATCCTGAAGCTCAGGGACATTTGCGGAAGAGGGGGCGGTAAGATTGTAAGAGCACAAGGATGGGAGGAGCAATGATTTGCAAGATTCTCCACACAAGTTAGGGCCGAAGCAATCATAATAGGACTTTGCATGCCCTGCGCAATGTCCAACACACTATTGACCTCACAAAGTCTAGCATCAGCTAAAGGCACCAAGATCCTTGGAGGCAAGGGATTGACAGCCACAGTAGTGTTCCTATGCTGAAGGGGAACTCGAGAAAGGGTTCAGGGAAATGCCACTGGGTTTTGTACGTCATCGGAGAGGAGGACCCAGAGGAAAATTAGGCGTACACAATAAAGAACTCACTGGGAATTGGGGGGGGAGGCACTGGGTAATGGGGAGGGAGCGGAGGGGGAGCAGGGGGTTCGGGGGAAGGAGAAGGGAGGGAGGGAACTGGTCTACCTATTAAGTTTGTATGAGCGGAAATAATAAAAAATGTATTAAAAAATTCTCTATTGGCAACTGAAGACTGATTTCTTTTTTATTTTTACCAAAACCAATAGCACAATTTGCATCAGAAAGTAAATTCATAATTATGACAAAAACATAAAGGTAGAACAATGAAGTATTCCATTCCTGGTGGGTTCCTTCTTGTACTGGAAATCAGTTGTTAATCTGGTTCCCTATGTTCAATGCCTATGAATAGGCTGTTACTATTATTTGCATGTTCTGTCATTAACGAATCTCCTATTTGAAAGAACCATTATTATTGCTGCAAGTAGAACATATTTTCCCAGTTTGAGTAATTCCATTTCTTTTTCTCATGTGATCAGGAATCCATTTTGTAAGCACACATTGAATTCAGTAAAATGTCTTATTATACAGGAAATTACAGTGTCCTTGCTACCCCTACCTTCTGGAGTGCTTAGGTAATTAAATATACTATTAAAGGTAAATCTTAGGGCTGGAAATATACCTCTGTGGTAGAAAGCAATCTTACTATATGTGACTCCCCTCAGTTCAGTCCACAGTATACAGGACAAAGGGGTAAAAACTTAAATTTAGAAAAAGTTTCAGATGTAAAAGTACATGACAAAGTACAAAGCTATAAAGGAACTTCCCTCCACCCAGGAAAGCACAAGTCTATAACACTGAACTAGGAAACAGAAACAATGATGATTCCTCATTTTAGAGCTACTAACTAGACACTCTTTATAACTTTGAAGGTCCTTGATGAAGTAAAAAGCTGCAGAGTTTGGCTGAGAACAGTCAACACAACCAACTAGGACCCACCATTCATCACTCTCTGCTTAGCCATAGCAGTAAACAACACACAGTTTTTGGAATTGTGGAAAAGTGGGAGTATAAGTGGTAAGAACATTGTTCTATAAACACTTGGCATTGTGTGTCTTGATAGGTCTGATGCTATGAGGAGTAGTTTCTGTTTTGGTTCTCAGGCAACCATGACTAAGCTCAAACCGTTTGAACACAAATGTTCTATATGCCAATGAATTGCATGCTTAAAATATTTTAACTTGAAATTTCATGTTATGCACATTTTGTCCCCATATTATGTGTTTTATTGTTTTTCCCATATAGGTAAAGCATAATGTGGTTCAATTTCTATTAAGTAAAACTCCTATTTTCAAAAAAATAACATTCATGCATATATAGTTTGAGGCAGTGAGCTGATTACTTCATTTCATTTTATATCCTAAGCAGCTCATTGAGAATGCACACTGTTCAAATCATTTTACAGATTAAAAGTCCAAAACTTAAGAAGTTGAGCTAAATATTCAGGACTATAAAGAATGAAAATTTCAAGCCAGAAGTAAAAGAAGTCTATGTATTTCTTTTTCTCTTTTTTAAAGGGAGAAAAGAGAATTTTTCAGCTTAAAGTTCCAAAGGAAATACACAGCCAATTATGATAGAAAAGTCATGGCTGGCTGGCAGAAGCTGGAGGCAGTTAAAATCATGTTCATCATGGAGGCTGAGAGAGAGAAGACTAGAGAGCAAACAGAAGCAGGGTGGGACTAAACAATCTCAAGTCCCAATTCCTTGTGTCTTCCTCTAGAAAGGTTCTGCCCCCCAACACATGAGTATGGGAGACAACTCATATTTAAACAATGACACATCCACCCCTGGCCCACATAGACTCATTGTCACACATGATAAAAAAAAATACTCAGTCCAACTTTAAAAGTCCTTGTAGACTATATTAGTCACAACAATGTCCAAAAATACAAAAGACTAAACCCACCTGTAAGATCAAAAGGCAAGTTATATATTTTCAACATACCTTAGCACAGAATGGACATTCCTATTACAAAAGAAATATCCAAAAACCAGCAGGACAAACTCCAAATCTGGCAGCTGAAAGTTCAACAGAATTTTCCAATGAAATCATCTCAGTTCTTGAGTAAGGTTCTACCTTTCCAGTGAAAATGCCTACAGAACACATCACTTTTTTAATTTTTATTTATTTATTCAATTGTGAATGTGTGAGTGTGTGCACGTGTGTATGTAGAACCACGGGCGAATTCGGAACCACTATGAACCACCTCCACCTCCTCCTTGTTTACTCTGCCCCGGGATTCACAGGCTCCGCCCTACCAGGACTAGAAATGCAGGCCACCCAGCGCCTGTATGTGGGGTCTAGGATCCCAACTCACTACCTTCTGCCTGCAAGGCAGAGGTTTAACCCCTGAGCCACCTCTCCAGCCCAGAGTGCATCACTTTGTTGAGCCGTCTCCTCCCATCCATTGTATTTGGCTGACTTCTTCGGTGATTTCCTTGGCAAATGTCCCACATTGGCTCTGGCATCTCTTAGCAACTTCATTTCTCCACAGCAACCTGAACTGGAACAACACAACACAAAATGCCCTTCTTTAGCCTCTCTGTAGTGTTTCAATCCTGGCCCCTCTGTCTAGCTTCAGTAATTCTCTGAAACCTTGGAGGAAGGATCTACACCTTTCTCACTCTTGCATTTTTTAATTTTTAAAAACCAGTACTATGTGGATGGCATTGCCAGGTTCTGCTATAACCTTGAGTTGGAAACAAGTCCCATTTCATCACAGCAGATTCAACTTCTTTGTTCTGACTCTACAAAAATTCTCCTGGGCCTTTGCTTTAGAGGAGCAGAACAGTCCCTTAGAAATCTGAACTCTTAACTTCAGTTCTCTCCTTTCAAAAGAACTTGCATTTTTATGGGTAAGGACCTTCTCTGAGGAATTTGCCCTCAGCCTCCAGCTTTTTCTATTATCCAAATGGAGAACAGATTTGATTTCCTAATGGTGCTGATCTAACAATACCCATCATTCTGCTGTCTCCCTTCTTCTACTTTAAATATTAAGCTTGCCACTGCATTTTTCATCTTCAAACGTTGTAATTTTTGTCTGCTTTGCCTGATTCCTTGCTCTTTTTCATCATAACTCTGAACAAGACACTAAAAAGTATCCATGTCACATTATTGATATTATATTACCTTGCAACTTCCTCCACCAAAACTCAAATTTGACTTCAGGCAATCTTTCAAGAGGAGGGTAAAACTTGATCAAACTTTCTTCCAGTGTATCACTCCATTTTCCCCTAATCCAGTTCCCAAGACAATCTCTGCTCTTCTCTACTTCTCTACGACCCTCACAAATTGGATTTCCACTGTTGGAATCCCTAACAGCATTAGTCTCTTCATAACTCTCACTAGAATTTCCTTTTAGACCTCATCTTCAAGTCACAAAGGCTTGCCCAGCACAAAGTCCCAATATTCTCCATATTTCTTCCAACAAACAGTTCCAAAGGTACATAAGCCACACAGTAATGTCCATACTTTTCTACTTCTCAGTACTAATGTCCCTCAACCTTCCAACATTTCCCTTTCTGGTACCAGATACTCTTAGCCTCACAGTAACACCCCACTTCTCAGTACCAATTTCCATACTGGTTATTCTTTCTGATGCTGTGAGGCACACCACTCAAGCTCTAGCAACTTAAGGGAGATTTACTCAACTTATGGTATCAGAGGGGAGATATAGTCCTTTGTGGTGGAAAAGTTGTGGTTGGCTGCCAGAAGCAGGAGGTGATTGAAGTCACATCCATTATGGAGGCAGAAAGAAAAAAACAGACTGAAGTCCATGAACTTTCTCCTTACAATATTCTGTTTTCTCATTTGCCATTTGAAATATAGAAGAAATAATATCTGATCTTCATACCTTATAATTATACATGTATATAATATGTGGTAAAGATAGAATGAAATAAACACATAATCATGAAAAAAGTGTGTGTTTTAAAGTACTATATGGACTATATTTTTGAGATATTTTATTTTAATTTACCTAATAAAATTTGTATTCTATCTTTAAAAACTGATAGTTCGGGGCTGGAGAAGTGGCTCAGGGGTTAAGCCTCTGCCTTGCAGGCAGAAGGTCCTGAGTTCCGATCCTAGACCCCATGTATAGACGCCAGGTGGAAGCGGCGCTGCCTGGGTTTCTGGTCCTGGTAGGGAGGAGCCTGTGAAACCAGGGGCAGAGTAAACAAGGAAGAGGTGGAGGTGGTCCATGGTGGTTCCCGAATTCGCCTGTGGTTCTACACACACACACACACACACACACATACACACACACACACACACACAAACATACGCGCACACATGCACACACACACATACAATTGAATAAATAATAAAAAAAGATAAAACGATTTTGTAAAAACTGATAGCTCCACATAATCTTAGTACTTCCAATTTAAACAAAAATCTTACTTGTTTGACAGCTTTAATTTTCGTATGTGTGTAGAAATAAAAGAAAAAATGTGTTTTCTAATGTTTCAAAGCCCTAATTATTATTGTATATATTCCCTTCATAAAACTGAAAATTTTTTGACTGATTTATGTCATCAACAGATGAGCAAAAATGTTTGACTGGTTTTCAATGACAGAGTAATTTCTGTGCTGATAACTATTGCTCAAACATGCCCACTAGGTGACTAATCTGGGATTTGATCATAAACTAGTGAACATGTTTAAACATTGTTATTGGTGAGCAATACATAAGTTTCTGCAAACTTACTTATGTTTACAGCTTTTTACAGACTTGATGGCTATTTATGTGATTTAATGATATTATTAGAAAAACTTCATAATTATGTGTTTTTGTTTGAAATATGAATGATGAACCTGGAAAATAATGGTATGAACTAATAATGACTTAATAAATATAGTATAGTAGGAAAAAAATAATCGCAGTTCAAGGCCCAAGGAGAAAGTGGACATAAAAAAGGTATCTTGAGAGTGACAAGCCAGGGGACTGGAGAGGTGGCTCAGGGGTTAAGCCTCTGCCTTGCAGGCGGAAGGTCCTGAGTTCGGATCCTAGACCCCACGTATAAACGCCGGGAGGAAGCAGGGGCGGCCTGCGTTTCTGGTCCTGGTAGGGCGGAGCCTGTGAATACCCGGGCTGAGTAAACAAGGAGGTGGAGGTAGTCCATGTTGGTTTCCAAATTCTTCAGTGGTTCTACATACACACACGGTCACATACGCATACACGCACAATTGAATAAATAATAAATTTTGAAAAAGTGGCAAACCAAGAAACTGGCAATTCGCAGTTGTCATTTTTTATTCTACTTATGTTTTCTGCCTTTCTCTTTAATAACTCTTCAGTTCATTTAAGATTCATAGCCTTATATGTAATGTGGAATGTTAAAAAGTCTTTTTCAATAAACTATTGTATTGTGAATCTCCTTAATTAAACAAGGTATCCATTCTTCTTTAAACTATGTATTTAGGATGTGTGTGTATAAATGTGTATGTGTCTGTGTGTGTGTGTGTCTGTGTGTGTGTGTCTGTGTGTGTGTGTCTGTGTGTCTATGTGTCTGTGTGTGTCTGTATCTTTGTGTGTCTGTGTTTCTGTTTGTGGGCAGGTGTTCATATCATACCACACATACAGAGGTTAGAAGATACCTTTTAATAACTCTTTCTTTCTACCTTGCTGGGAAAGTTTCTATTTTGTTGTTTCTGCCACTTTGGCTACTGTAGACTATCTATCTGACCTGTAAGTTGCCAGCAGACTCTTCTTTTTCCACCTCTTACCTTTCTACAGAAGTGCTGATATTACATAAGAGCCAACACAACCAGATTTTGTATATGGATTCTAGGAATCATTATCAGGTCCTTAGCGTTTTCATCCATGGACCCACATCATAGAGCATAAAGAAAGGTTTCTTCCTAAAGCACTCCAATAGGTATACAGACAGAATATCTAAAAAACAAATCAATACTTTCTGAAACCACTTATTTTAAAGTATTTTATTGCTTTAAAGATTCATATATGAATTTAGTGAATTTATGATATCTTCACAACTCAATCCTCAATTTCATCCCTCTTCTTTTACCCATGACAGCCCTTCTTTCTCACTGACAGTCTTCCTCCTATTTTCATGTTCTTTCACATGTGTGACCCACTGTGTTTCATTTGGTTTTTCTTTGATGGCATGTGCCTTAACACTAGCTGAACCATAAATCATATGTCAGTGGATATGACACTAGGAAAGCATTCTTCCCCACTTCATTAGTATTAACCTTCTTCTGTCTCTCAGGATGTTGTGAGGCCTTTTGAGATGTCAATATATGGTAAAATGTTGAAGGACAAATGTCATGTAGAACTTGTAGAAATGCATATAACTAAAGTGAATTTATGGTTACAAAAGTCCTGTCAGGTCCAAAAGATAATGTCTGGAAAGACCTGTGCCCCCTTTAACCTCTAACAGATTTAAGTATCCTCTTCTGCAATGTTCCCTGAGCCTTGTGATGGAGATGTGAATTAGATGGTCTGTTTAAGGTGGAGTAGTCTGAAGTCATTTATTTTCTTCACTTTTTTATTCGCATGTAATTACATTCAATAAGTATCTTTCTTTGCAAAAAAAAGTTTCAAGATTGAATGCTGAGTGTTCCTCCATCTATCATTATACCTCTATGGGTATAATGATAGCTGTTTAACAGCAGTTTGATGTATCTCTTTGTTACCAAAGGAAATGTACTAACACTGAAGTATTATAATATTGGCAACTAAAATCAACTTTAATGTAAGTATCAGGATGTATTAATCATGCAAGTAATCTCTAATAAAGAAAGTATGTCAAAAAGCCTAATATTGCTTTACCATGGCTTTGAAAATAAAAGTTATTTTTCACACTTGAGAAAAGGAGGTGTCCATATGAAGTAGAATACACATATCAGTCTGCTTAAAAATAAGATGTACCTCTTTGGTCTAGAGAGCAATTCTCTTTATAAGGATCCTACATTAATATATTGCCATCTATTATAAAAGACAGTCATAGTTACTGCCAAAAGTCTACAGACATTTATTATTTAAGATGTATCATGGTTTAGCACATTTGTTAAAACGTTAAAGCTTAAATGAATTCTTTTAAGTATATTTCTATAAGTATCCACACATTTCATTTAATAAGGATTTTCATAGTCCAAGTAATAAATACTAGCAGTCACTTCTACTAGTACCACCACTTCAGAAGTCTCAAATTCATCCGTATATCTGAGTGACCAACCTTAATATCTTCAGAGGAAAATTGAAGCTTTTCTAAGGCAATGCAAAACAGAGACTTGTTACGAAATACTATTCACAACTTCATGGTGCCCAAAATTTACTTCATTTATACTGATTTAGAATCAGCTATAATAAATATCTTATAAAAACTGTTAAATTACCAGGCACTACTTATGGAGACCCCATGTTAGAAAAGAATTCAAGCCTATGATAATTCTAGCATTTTTTCAAATAAAACCACTTAATTTCTCACCCTAAATCATATCAATCTACCCTGTTCACTGTAATGCCCTTATTACCTCAACCTCATGTTGTAGTTAATTTCCATGAGTAAAATCAGTTGGTAGTGTCATGTGGGGGCAAAAATAATAGTAATGATTTTTTTCAAGAGTCTTCTTATTTCTTCTGACACACTGATCCAAAAAACAGAGGAAAGGTTCACAAAATGTTCCAAATTTCATATTTTGTGGATATTAAATGGTTACTGAAAATTATTCCATAAGCATATAGTGAATTGGAATTTTCAGAAGCAACATCTGTGGAGAAATCAATGAAATAGGTTTAAGAAGAAACTTGCCTCTGATATAGTCACAGAAAAAATAATATATCCCATCTCTTGTGGGATGCAGAGAAGATGGCATGAAAGCAAAGAGCTTCCTTAAAATATACAAAGAAGTTCAGGAATATTTTTATCAGCTTGGTAATGTACACTAAAATCATTTATCAGTTTAGAGTAAAACTGCATCTGTTTATTTAGCATCAATAACAGATAAAGTGAAACCAAGAGAAATGCAAAGGCACCACCTGGCTGTCAGATAGATGTATTCTTTCAACTTCATTATGAACTGGCATGTCTATATTCCTCCTGAACATCAGGGTCCATGAGGTCTGTCAGGGAGTGAATCCATTCTGTGTCTGCAGGACTCTTTCCACACTGGGCCTCAAGTGAAAGAGAGGAAGTCAAAGCTTTAATATTTGAGAGATCCTTCACTGTGTTTTGTGGCATAAACATTTATCCTCTGGGAACTAAGACTTCGGGAACAGGAAGGAAAAATCCTAAAACTAGGCTATTAGAATGATGACATGTGAAACCATATCTACATAGATGAGTCTCGTCTTGAATTCGCTCAGTGTCGATACTGTAATAACACAAACTAAATAACAGAACAGCCCAATACCATGCCTATTGATTCACAACATATTTTGTGCCTTGAGTATGATTGTGTATCCTTGCAGTTTATCATCTATATGATAGCACTTTGTCCTTTTCTTTGTCTATGTTATCACACAGAAACTGGATGTGAGGCAAGCGAAGATTACTGGCTGTCATGTTCCAATGCCCACCTCCCTTACTAGAAAGTAAGTCCCTTAAAATGGTACATTGTCTCAAAAGATTGGGAATAACAGGTAAGGAATTCTGACAACCATCACTATTAACATATTCAGGACTTAAGAAATAGCTATCATTGGGATCAATATTTCTCGTAGAAGGAAAAGCATGCAGAGAGGATGATTTCTGCAGGTTCTTGTGGTTTAGGGTAATTTTCATCACTTTGGCATAATTGAAACTTGCGATTTTTTAGGAGTGTGGGAAAATTGGAGTGCAATAATGGGGAAGGGTGTTGAATAGAGCATTGAGTGATATACCAATGAGTTTAGAAATTAGGTTAGACTGAAAAATACTAGACAAAGTTCATATGTTCAAAAACTGCAACAGTGTGAAAGGGTAGTGAAGATCAGACAGTCTTACAAAAGACACTATGCAGGTTGTGAGGAAAACATAAAATCACTTCATGATTTGACTTCAGAATATGGAGTTTTCCTAAACTGAGATTTTACAAACTTCCCACGGGATTCTTTTGTAGGACATCAGCAACTCAGCTGGATAGAATAAACAGCTAAGTAAAAATGCTGTGAAGTACTAGATATAGGAATACAAGATTCTGGGGACAATTTGAGATTGCAAGGATATATTTTGAAACCATGGGCACAGATATTATAATTAAACAATTAATCTAAAAACTATTTCCACTGCAGTGAAATCAGATAACAGGAAAGTAAAATAACATTGACTAAATCTGGTAATCAGTTGTGTCAAATGGTACTGATTCAGTCTATGAGATGAGAGATCTGAGGTAACCATATGTTGATGTTCTGTCCAAGAGACCTTTTGGAAGAGCATAAGAGCGAATGTACCAGATACAAGTGAAAAGTGCAAGAGGAATTTAAATCAAGCTATGTAGACAACTCTATTAAAGAGCTTTATAGTGAAGCAGCTCTGAGAATTGCAGTACCTAATGGCTAAGCAGGAAGTGGAATCAAGAGGTCAACTGAAGGTTTTTAATGTTTCCTTGACTTTGTGTTGTTCAATTAGGTTTTGTTTTGAGTGGATGGGAACAATACAGCTCTATTTTATCATACAATGTCCCCCAGGAAATTATGCTGGAGAAGTACACAATAGCTGAGAAGTCTGAGGTCTAACATGAAATGTGGACAGCATGGCCTTTGGATAGGAACAGATTTATTCCTTAATTGCAGCAAAACAATGCTTATGGAAAACAATTAAGTATGTGAGATATAGTGCAGGAAATCTGTGGAAGATTCGTCTAATTGATTCTATTTTGCAATCAAGTAAGAAGTATGTTTGTTTCTTTTTAAATATGTGTGTTTGTGCTTGCTTGCTTGCTTGTTTTCTGAACTTGTACTAATACTGTCCTAATCTGTCTGCTCTGCCCTGCTTCTAAATGCTTTTTTATGTCTGAAAATTCCCTAGTGAACAGAGGTCTCTGCAGTCAATGACCACTATGGAGATAGAAGGCAAGATGTAGGCAAATAGTCCTGCTGTGGATCTTGGTTTAGTCTATAATGCATGATCAAGTCACCTTTTCCAGTTGGAACTTTGCTGGTATATGATACTTCATGAAGTTCTACGACATGTTTTTTATTACCTGCTCTGTTACCTTCACTGTAGAATTCAAGGCTTTGGCATTAGGCAGTAAGATTCTATCTAGCTCTCAGGGTCCACATTAAACAAGAAACTGCTTTCATCTTCAACATAAGAGAAATACTCCTTTGAAGGCAGTGAAAATAAGCCTTGGAACAGTCATTCTAAATTTGGCTGATCACTGGACTTGTCTAGAACACTCTTTGAAAAATAGACATTCTGGGGTATCTCTCTTAAACATGGATGAAAGCAAGGCTAGAGCAGGGTACAGATGTGATAATGACCTTAAATCATGGGACATTCAATCAATGCACTCAGCAGTAATAGCAGAAATGAAAATAGCTTTTTTCTACTACATTGCCTGAAAAATAAATGAAAAAACTGTTTTAAACAATTATCTTTACCAGTGTGATTCTTATGAGAAGCCTACATGCAGGTCTTTAGTATAATATTCTTTTCCTATTTCCATTTCTCATAATGCACATATATATTTTACAATCATAATTAATACTTTTCAACTTACTCCAAAATAATAATAATCCATTTTAATTTCCATTTCCCTGGCTAGACCTAACTTACTATTTCTTATAGCCACCTTTTCTGCAGTATTCCTTATTTTGAAGAGAGAGTGGCATAAATGCCTTGTTTAGAACTGATACTTGCTTGTCCTTTGCCTAAACATTAGTGAACATCTTTCCATATACCTTCTGAGAAATATCTATTCAGACCTGTTATAATCAAATTGCTTGTTTTCCTACTGATGCAAATTGAGGCACTAATTTTAGATACTGACAGCATCTTCCTTATTATAAAAACAAATTCTGCACTATTGTAACAATAACATTCTAAAGTCATTATTTTTCACTACTTATATCATACTTTATCTTTTCTCATTTAACAAGTAGATTTATTTTTTCTGTGTATTAAGTTGGAAACTACATGATTACCTGTCTTTAGAAAAAATATTTTTTCTTTCTTTACAAGTAGATATACTCCATATGTGCAAGCAGCTCTTGTTGTCAATTGTTGATTCAGATGTACCAGTAAATTGCATTTCTTCGCTTCAGTTTATACAAGGAATAAGGAATACTGTACATGAAGTCACATTACATAAAATGATAAGTTTAATGAGTAAGATGCATTTTCTCTATAACATAGAAAGTCAAGTTTGGACTTCCTAAGGAATCATTTATCCATTAATGTTTACTGTGCTCTTACTATAACTAGTATTGTGGTAGACCTCTGTTTTACAAAGGCATATGAGGCAATGTCTGGGTCACCAATTATTTCACTGTAATTCAGAAATCAGATGGATAAAAAATACTATCCAGTAATGAAAGAGCTTAATATTGATACAATGTTGGAATGACTAAAATAAGGCCAAGTAGGGCTTTTACTAGAAAAGGTAATAGCTAAATTGAAAAAAGAATATTTCAACCAGTATAGGAGAGAAGGCCAAAATCAAATCAATATAATGAAAGGAACAGAAAAATAAGAAAATATGTCAATACGGGTCTTTAGTGTTTGTGTATGACTCAGTGTTCAATGTCTTTATGAGAGTGGATGCTGCATGATTAAAAATGATGATTCTGATGATTCAGAAAATACCTAACATGTTGATATGTTCCTAAATTTCATATTTTCTCTTCTATTCTAACCATCAATTAACCTTGCATTTTTGAAGTGTAACCAAGCTTATTTTGACCATTTTAATGCACACGCATGTTACTAGGGTAGAAACCTCAATGACTGCATTTGCTGATGTGATAATCCTGCATGGGACTTCTCAGCAAGTACTTCCTAATGCTGGTAAAATTATTCAAACCAAAGGATGTTTAAGCTTTAATACCTCCCGACAACATGTGTGCAATAATAACTATTCCCTATTTCTTTCTCTTTTTCACAATTCTCATAATGTATTCCTTCTCCCAAACATTTACCTTGATGCTCCAATAAATCTTCAAATCCACAGAAGCCAGAAACGACTCTAGTCTCTGTATTAATGTCTCAATATATTTTTGTACATTTGAAAATATTATCCCTACTATATTAGAGATAAACTCCTCTTTGATAATTTACATATATCAATCACAGATGCAGCCATGTTCCTGTGCATTTGTGGATCACAAGGCCCCTGATGAAGGGAGAAGAGGGTGGAAGATGAGAAGATGGTACTGAAGGGGAAAGGACATAAATTTATTTTGTTTGTATAACAAAAATTCCTAATAAACATGTTTATGAAAAATTACAGGCCACTGAGAAATCTGTTGTTCTACCTTCTCTACTCTGAGACTACTGCTTGACATTCCTGTAGTACTTTTACTCTTGAATTTATTTTTTTATTATTTATTTATTTGTGCATGTGTATGTGTGTGCATGTGCATGTGTATGTATGTGTGTGTGTGTATAAAACAACAGATGAATTCGGGAACCACCATGGACTGCCTCCACCTCCTCCTTGTTTACTCTGCCCCGGGATTCACAGGCTTTGCCCTACCAGGACCAGAAATGTCCTGGCATTCCGCTTGGCATCTATATGTGGGGTCTAGGATCCGAACTCAGGACCTTCCACCTGCAAGGAAGAGGCTTAACCCCTGAGCCACCTCTCCAGCCCCACTGTTGAATTTATTTGTGTTTTCCTTTATTCTCCATTTTGGAGTTGCTATACACATTTTAGCTCATTGATGAATTACAAAAAGCTTCCCTTCTTCTAGTTTCTCTAATTTTTATGTAATCTTGTACACTGTCATGCTATGCTTTCTTGAAAGCAATAACACATTATATATTAAATTTCAAAAGTCCTCATTAAACATTGAAATTCAGTCGTTACAAAACCATGTATTTGATACAACTCTAGCATAAAACAAGCATTCTAGTTCACCAAGTCTGCTTTTTGTTCCACAGATTTAACTGCCTAGCCATTTCCCTAGTCCTTAACAAATCATTTTTTGAATGATTTGTTGCACTCCTGCCCTTCTTGAGTACAGGCTTCTGAACTAATGTTCAGTTTTTACTCCCATTATCAGTATAAGGTCTAGTTTCAGAAAACAGATGCAAGGGGCGGCCTGCGCTTCTGGTCCTGGTAGGGCGGAGCCTGTGAATCCCCGGGCAGAAGGAGGTGGAGGCGTCCATGGTGGTTCGCGAATTCGTCCGTGGTTCTACACATACACACACACACACACACACACACACACACACACACGCACATGCACACAGTTGAATAAATAATAATAATAATAATAATAATAATAATAATAATAATAATAATTAAAAAAAAGAAGAAAATTAAGTCAGTAAAAAGTCTTAATGTTACCAGCAATCATGATTTCACACAAACCATCTCCATAGATTTTCTAACTTCAAACTCAGTCTCACACACGTGTTGGCATAATATGGCACAAACGTATTTTTAGAGAAGCGGAAATTATTTGTATCAGAGTTATATTTTGAAAAGGAGAGAGCTCCTCAACAAAAAGAATGTTAACTTATTTAAAATGATAGACATACAAGTTAATAATCCAATATTAATAACTCTCCCTGTTCATCATCAGGTTAAAAAAAACTAAAACCTACTTTTCCAGCCATCTTTAGAATGAAAGCAACCTATAGAACATATTCTTGGAAATAAGGTGAGGTATAACCCTGCTAGAGAGTGTTAGGAAAGCACTTGGCTTGTTGAAAGGCTAATAGGATCATCTCACTGCCTTCCTTTATTTTTAATGCCAAAACAATGTCCAGAGCAGTAACACTCATTGGGAGAAAGGAAGATCAAGAGCAAATGAGAGACTTCCTAATTACTTAAATGTAACGTATTTGCCTAACTTCAATGTTCTTAGTTTGTGAGAAAAAAATCTTCTATTTTGGTGAATGTTACTAGTTTACAGTGTCATATCAAAATAGTCTCCTTAGAACCCCATGTTCATTACTGCTATGAACACTATCAGATCCCTTGACTAGTCCTTTGTTGAGACCATGTGGCTAGATACAATTAAAGGCAAGTAACATAGATTATATTCTTGAATAGTATAGAAAATCCACAAACATTAACATTTGTAATAAAAAACAAAATGCTAAAAATTTGTCAGTGAGCATGAGGTTGATAATTATGTGAGTTTGAGTGACATTAGGGAATTTAGACATGTATACTGAGAAACAAGTTACAATCTTTAGAGAGAATCCAGAAACTTTGGTCCTGTCTGCCATATCAAAATGTGGCAAGAGGCAGCACACTATGAAAAAAACTCTTAACATTGAATTGACTGATATCTAAATTTGAGCTTTTGAGTATCCAGAGCAGTAATAAGTAAATTCCTAACTTTTTATAAAGTAACCAATCTCAGAAACACAAATAGATAACAGAAATTAGCGAAAACAGAGGTAGAGGTTTCAAATTTGGTGCAAACAGCCCTTTTCATTGGGTACACTCAACACACACTTTGTTCAGCCAATTGTTCAGCTACACACTGTGATGTGAATAGCTGGTATTGTATTAGTGTATGAAAATGAAAGAAGTGTAAATCTCTGTTATGGAATGGACACATTGATGAGTGGATACATCAAAACTACACTCATTTCATAATGCAATTCTATTAATTCTATAACATAAAAGGAAAGGAAGCTAAGTTGGAAAAAATAATTTCAATGTAACAAAGTGTTACATTTTCATTAATTGAATGATAATATTTCACTGAAATGTTTGAAACACAAACAGATACAGAATTTAGTGAAAATGAGTTCTCTTCTGTTTTTTTGCTATCCAGTTGAAAGATAAAAAGATAATCAAAGTTATATTCATCATCTTCTTACTAGATAAAACAATATCAATAAATTTTGAATTACCAAATGTACATTTTTCATTCCATTAATCGTAATCTCCAGCATAATATTGGGGTCCTTGGGAGAAGTGCATGCTCAGTTATACCAACCAGAAAAATACAAATATTTTGAAAAGATTATAAGCATAGGTGTTTAGACCACAAAATGAAATGAGCTTCAGTGAGTGTCCCCTCCAAATCATGATATTAATAAAAAGTTCAGTTTATTTTGTTTGTGTATGAAGTATTCATGTGTATGATTTCACACACATACACACACACACACACACTGTGTGTGTAAGTACATATGGACATGCTTAGCCATGTGTGTGGAAGCCAGAATTCAACATTTTGCGTCTTCTTCCATTGATTTTCACCTTATTTTTTAAATAGAACATCTCACCGAAACTCTAATCTCACTGGATCAATAAATATGGCAGGCCAGTGAGCTCCAGGATTCCACTTATGCACACCTACACATCTCTGAGATTATAAAAACATGCAAACATTTTTGACTTTTTGTATGGGTTTTGGGCATCTGAGTCTAGGTTGCTATGCACATATACTAAACATTTTTACCCACTGAGCCATTGCCACATACAAATAGCCAATTAGTTAAGAAATGAAACCTTATACTTTTTTAAAGGTTAGATTATCCACTAAGTTTGTATCATCTTCTATATGTTCTCTACCAAGAATAGTATCATCTTCAAATTTCACTTTTGGAATGGTTAACTGGATGCCACTTTTCCCTGCTTAGGTATTATGTGAATAAGTTGTGAATTTCTGATAAAGTTGCTAGAATTTTGGGTCATGATTGATTTTTACATAGAATTTTCTCTGGTTTCAAAGATTCAGCATGTTTATAGAAAAAATAGGATAAAAAACAGTTCTTTTGCTCAATTATTAATTTTCTTTGCATAATAAATCATTCAGTATATATGATTCTATATTGCCATTTTTAAAATATAGCCGAACAGCCACACTATTTTATTGGGTTGCTGATAAAATGTAACAAAAAATTAAATATCACATTAAAATATAAGAACATATACTCAGTACAGCCAAGTTTGAAGGAAATATGAGAAAAAGCTCTTCTCAGTGGAAGAAGGTGAGGGATAATGTGGAATAATATGGGAGAAAATGATGAAAATTCATTGTATTCTGTCATAGCTACTCTCTCTGTGGCTGTGAGACAATACTCATGCACAGCTTAAGGGCAGAAAATGGTGATTTATTTGGCTTATGGTTCTCTAGGGCTGTAGTCTGTTATGATAGGAAAGGCATGATGAGGGGCAGAACCTGGAGCTGAGTCAGTTCACATGAGCCACTATGGAGGCAAAAGGAGCTGGAGGCAAACTCCAAGAGCACACCAATAGCAGAAACAGGACAGGGCCACCCAACCATAATCATGCCTCTTGTGACATGCCATCCTGAAGCAAGGCTCCACCTCATGAAGGTCCCAAGGCAGTCCCAAACATTAACAGCTAAGGATGAAAACACATGAGAGGCTGGCGGGACATCTAATATTCAAACCATGACATGAACTTCCACAAAATTTTCAAAAAATGAAATAAAAAATAAAAAGAGGGTAATATAAAAATTCTGTATTGGAAATAAGGCCAAACGTTATAGTGTTGGCATGTATAACACAATGAAAAGTTATTAAGTGATGAGGGTTCTGTCTCCAGGAAGGGACCTATACTGTGGGAATGAATCCATTATCCTGAGAACCATCTTATAAATTTAGTCTATTTTCTATTGCTCTATTCATCCTGTCTGTGTCTTTAAACCATGGAATGACATAATGAGAAGATGCTCAGTAGGTGCTAGACTCATGGTCTCAGAATGCTTGGCTTCAAAAACTTTGAGTCAAATTTCTGTATTCAGTAATTTACCTTGTCTCAAATAAAAGATGAGAAAGTGTACAAAGTACTTGTAATACAGTAATATCCCTAAAGTGCAGGTGAATAAAAAAAAACTAAACATAAAGAATTCCTGGAATTAACATGAAAAAGTATGAACATGGTATTTTGGGTCACAATTAAGAAAAGAATCATACATTGAATTTTGAAAAATGAAAGGCTGTGCTCACATGTTTTAAGGCTATCATACTTCCAGACCAACCAAATCTCTACCCATCCTAAATTTCAGGGAACCTAGTGTAAGAGGGGGAGGTAAGATTGTAAGAGCCTAAAGATGGGGAGGACCAGTAATATTCAAGACACTCCAGACAAGTCAGGGGTGCAGCAGCCAGGATTGGACTTTGCCTGTCTTGCACAGTGGCTGACTTGTCAATGACCCCTCAAAATCTAGCATGGATCACAGGGGAGAAGGTTCTAGGCAGTAGGATCCTTAGAGGCAAGGGATTAAATAGTCATAATAGAGTTCCCATACTAAGATGGAGCTCAAGAAGGGGTTCCAGGCTATGCTACTGAGTCCTGAATTTTCAGTGGTGTGGAGGATGGTTTGGCTTTTGCAGGACTCAGGGGCCACTGCAGGTAGTGCGGCTAGGGATGACTGGACCAACAGGGTGACCTGTGGGGCTGAGCGGGTGATGAGTGTCGTGGCCCAATGAACACAATGGAGCCAGGAGGTCTGTCAAAGCAGGAACTCAACTTTATTAAACAGGGGGGTGAATTATATAGATTGTGCAGTGGAGGGAAGGGTGAAGGGTGGTGTGATTATGGGGTAACCAATAGGAAGTGATTAAGTGACCAGAAGGTGGTTGAATAGGTGTGACATCATTCCAGGGAAACAAAACTTTCTTGTGGAGATGAGATTCGAAATCTAAAGTCAGGTCCTGAAACTCTAGCCAGCATCAGGAATTTCCAGCAGGCCTCAGGCCTGGTAAAGAGGCCCAACAGGCTTTCATAAAAATGGATGCTCCAGAAGATGGAAGAGAGGAAGGGAGAAGCACTGGGAGAGGGTGAGGGAGGGAGTAGGGGTGGAAGGAAAGGGGGAGTAGGGAGAGTGCAAGAGAAAGAGGGAAAGTATGATTAAGAAAAAAATTTGGGGGGGAAGACTACCATTCTTTTTTGAAGAAGTCTAGCTTATAAAAATATGTATTCATGTCCATTGTTGGGTATAATTATTGCTTAAATTAATGTTATAATATTGCTAGTGTGATTCTCAAACATAAATCTTAGTAAGCATTAAATGATTTAGCATAGCTTAATAAAAGAGTCCTACATTCAACTTCAGTTAAATTTCATTTTTTATAAGCAAACAATAATTTGTAAAGGCTAGAAATATATTACAGTGTGGTAGAAAATATTCTCTCCGCATTTTTTTACTTTCTGTTTCATTGTACCTATCCAGCTAGGAAAATATTACAATATGTTAGAATATGTTCTTTTCCACATTTTCTTACTTTTTGCTTTATTATACCTTTCTCCTTGTAATCATGTGGGTTTTTTTTAAATAATTAATAGGAGATAGGAGGGATGGTGAGGGCAGGAAGCTGGGAAAAATATTCAATATGTTTGTAAAAGTAGAAAGAAACATAATGTGAAAAATTTCAAAAAAGAATGAGAGCTTGGAATGATTGTATTATGGAAGGAAAAAATTGCTAAGTTTTAAGACATCTGATATTCAACTTTGAGAAGAAAACCACAAATTGTTTTCATGTGTTAATTTTGATAGCTTTCTGTATTTTATTAAAATTATCAAGTCATATTTGAAGAATAGATGTTTGTCTTTCCTGTTACACAAAAAGCATCATTTTGTTCAAATAAAACATATGCTCTAAAATATATTTAAGACTGAAAAATCACACAGAAATTCTAATAAAAAGCAACATATTATTCCATAAACCCAGTAAACAACTATATGATGAACTAGCTACTGAAAGTTAGGATCATTAAAACAAATAAAGAAATCTATTACTAAAAATGATAAGAAAGACAATGTCACTTTGTGAGGTATGATTTTGGATGATAATTGCATATCCATATTAGATATAGCATGTGCAAAATTTGGTTTGGCTTAAATAAGTTGATCTTTCAAATGTCATGTTCAGAGGTTAGGTTTCTATTTCATTACTGGCAGCCATTCTGGTATAATGCATGAATAATTTTCACACATTTGAATTTAGTTGAATCATGTGGCTTATTTTAGCAAATATAATGTAAACTCAGTGAAATATTTCAGTTCTTAGAAAAATGAGTTTTGAGCCATTTATGCTCATCTTCCTTTCCGCGTACATGTGGCAATCTTTTAGATGAGGAATTTTCAGCAGGCTTGCTTTAGGAGACATATCATGTGTAAAAAACACTGAGTCAGACGATAAAAAGATTTAAGGGTGAGAGAGGCTGGGATTTTGTTCCAAATGTCACTAAGATTTAGGGATTATTTGTCCCTGATACAAAGCATGGATCATCCTAACACATATACTTTTCTTGAAAATTTCTGATTTCATATTATTTGTACTCCCTAATTCAATATCTAAAAGTAATTGGAAAATGAAGTAGCTACTTTAGAAACTGTCGTTAAATTCAATATGCTACAATTATGTCAGTTCATAGGTTTTGAATGAGCAATTGCTCAATTCTAAGTTTCTCTAAAATATTTCGGACAGTTATCAAAATACTTGTCCATTTTTCCTAATTTGACAGCACTCAGAGAAAGACTCGAAATGCATTTGGTTCAAGGTTTTCTTTTTCAATTTTGTCTTTTGATTGAAAATATAGGAAACATGTATTTCCTTCTGTGAATAGTGTCCAAGCTATGAATTCAAAGGATAACACAGTGTTCAGATTAAACTGTCAGCTTGTACAAGCTGAGCTTTGAAAAGGAAAAATGTTGTTCAATGTCATGAAGATTCTTGAAACCAATGGAGAGATATTCTTGAAATTTGTGGAGAGATAGAGAAAAAAGAAAAGATAAATTTTTCAAATATCATCTCACCCTGGTCAGGATGGCAAAAATCCACAACACAAACAACAACAAATGCTGGAGAGGATGTGGAGAAAGGGGAACTCTCCTACATTGCTGGTGGGAGTGCAGGCTCATACAGCCACTCTGGCAAGCCGTCTGGAGATTCTTAAAGAAATTAAAGATTGAAATGCCATATGACCCTGCGATTCCACTTTTAGGTATAACCCCCCATACAACAGAGGTTCACCTTGATAGCACAAGCACAACCATGTTCATAGCAGCACTGTTTACAATAGCAAAGACATGGAATCAACCCAAATGTCCAACAGTTGACGAGTGGATAAGGAAACTGTGGTACATCTATACAATGGAGTACTACTCAGCCATCAAAAATGATGAATTACTGGAATTTGCCAGGAAATGGATGTCATTAGAAACAATTATATTAAGTGAAGTATCCCAGCCCCAGAAAATTAAGTGCCCTATGTACTCCCTAATAGGTGGTTCATAATACCAAACCCACCCAGCCTATCTTGAGACACTCATAGGTAAATCTATGTATTACCTACAGTAATTGCAAGGATTATGAACAGGAGGGATGGGGTTGGAGGGCCCCACCAGAAACAAGGAGAGAAGTGACCATGTTACAGTAGAGAAAATAGGCCTCCATCAAGGACTGCAAGAACGTAATGTGACGTTAAGTTCACAATTCGTTCCTGATCATTGACAACTAAGGGGGTATGAACTCACCAGAAGGGGAGGGCATATAGTCCGGCAGATTAAAAAGTAACCATTTTGCAAATGGGTGATTGACCCCTCCCATTGCCTAATGCCATATGACCCTGTGATTCCACTTTTGGGTATAAGTATTACATCTACCCTTGAATGTGCTCTTATAATAAGACTCCAGTTTAACAGCTTTCTGTCTCTGGCCAGGGGGTGACATACAGTGCCCATCACGATGGAGTGAAGGGCATTTCAGGAGCAAGAAAACTGCAAAAGAAAATCAACGAACCACTATCCAGAACTTCAGAGACTCTATATCAACCACCTAGAACTAGGCCAGACTAATCTCTCCCCATCCTGAAGCTCAGGGACATTTGCGGAAGAGGGTCGGTATGAGTGCAAGAGCAAAAGGATGGGAGGTGCAATGATCTGCAAGATACTCCACACAAGTTAGGGCCAAAGCAATCATAATTGGATATTGCATGCCTGGCGCAATGTCCAACACACTATTGACCTCACAAAGTCTAGCATCTGCTAAAGGCACCAAGATCCTTGGAGGCAAGGGATTGACAGCCACAGTAGTGTTCCTATGCTTAAGGGGAACACAGGAAAGGGTTCAGGGAAATGCCATTGGGTCCTTGTATGTCATGGGAGCGGAGGGCCCAGAGGAGAGTCAGGCATGCACAAGAAAGGACTCTGGGAATTGTGGCGGGAGGCACAGGGGGCATGGGGCGGGAGGGGTAAGGGGAGGGAGAGCTGGGGGTTCGGGGGAAGGAGAAGGGAGGGAGGGAACTGTTGTACCTATTAAGTTTGTATGAGCTGAAATAATAATAAAAATGTATTAAATTTTTTTTCAAATATCAAATAAATATCAAAAACTGCATTCAAAAAGTGAAAGAAATATTTGACAGAATGTGTGATGGTATAACAGTACTCCAATTCTCAATCACATATGACAATCAAATATGACACTGTATTTTGTGAATTTAATAAGATACAAGACCAAATTGCATGAATATATTAGCCAAAGGGCAATATCAATACATTTATTTTAAAAATGACTAAAGAAACATTTCTCCATGTCTTATTGCATTGTGACTTGTTTATACAATGATAGCCATTGATATTTCCTTTATGTCAACTGAAGTGGATATCATTGTATAGTATAATGACTGTGTAATATTCTTTTGTGTCCAAAAATTAAGGTTTTCCAACACCCTCACATATAGTCCATAATATTAAACATAGTCATCCTCTACTATATCTCTTTTCCTAAATTAATTCATTTTTGCTAACATGTGACAAATAGAAAATTGTTATATTTTATAGGCCATAATATCTTCTGATCCATTAAAAGGGGAGAACTCTAGATTATGTTATTTTGCCTGTCTTCCAACCACAGAATGTATGCTTTGTCAAGATAGTTTAGTATTTACTCAAATATCTAATTATTTCTGCACTGTTTCTACCTAGGTTTCTTCTAGAACTTTATTCTGTATCTAACCCTCATGACACATATTCCAAAATATCCAGTCTATTCAGTTAAGATGCATACATATGTAAATTTATGCAGAGATGCTATATATAGAGGATATGAATATAGATTTTGATATTCAAAGAAACTTGGTTATAATTATTTATCACTTCCTCCTCATTTATTTTATTATTTGTGTGTATGTGTGCATGTATCATGTATGTATTTATGTGTGTGTATTTTTGCAAGCATATATATGTTTGTGCATTTAGAGATCAGAGGTCAGTATCTTCCTTGTATTCATGCTTACATAGCAGGAATTTTAGTCATGACACATTTTCCCAGTCCATTGTTCGTTCTTTCTATCTAAAATTTACTCTTGTTTCCTCAGTGTCAATACATATTTTTCTTTTGAATTCATTTTTCATATGTGTTGATGAATGATATAATCCCCAGATTCTCACACATTACCAAATATCTGTACTCTCCCCTGACATACTGTGATGTTTAGCATTAATTATCTGACAACTAGGAGGCAGGATCCAGGGCCCTTTTTCGGTAGGGATTCTCTGGTTTAAAAGATTTACCTCCTACCATGTCTGTGAAGGATTGTGCTGATTGTATTAATTCACGTATGGAGAACTACCTCATTGTGGGTGACAACATTCTCTAGGGAGATGAACCAGACTTCTATGAGGAAAAATGAGCAAAAGCATGGATGCATTGAGTCAATGCCTTATGCTCTTGCTGTGGATGTAATGTGACCACTTGCTTCAAGTTCTTACTACTTTAACTTCCCCAACAGCCATGGACTATAACCTAGAATTGTGAGTCACCTAAGCCACTTCTTTAAGGTGCCTGGGCTAGGTGTTTTGTTACAGCAATGTGCAATGAAACTAATACACATATCTTCCATGTTTTCACTGCAAAGTAGTCATTTCATCATTATGACATACATCTCAGAGTTCTAGAACCTAGAACAAGAATTTTAAATAGTTATATATAATAAAATATATAAACGATGTAATAAGTGTTGTAATGCAGTATAATAAATCATTGAATTCTTTCTAGTGGCCTCCCTTTGCTTAGTATATCTTTAAATTGGATTGAAAGATCAAATTTCTAAAATTCTTCGATTTTAGTTTCATATCAGGAAGTACTGGTACAGAGAATATCTGTTTCTGACTAAAGACTCTTGTTATTTTTACTTGTTGATTTTCTATAGAGATTATATTTAATCTAATAAACTTGGAAATATCTGTATTCTGCACTGACATGCTGTCAGGAAAACTCTAACCTGCATAGATGATCTATGTTTCCAAAAAAACTTATACTTTTTTATTATTTTGAAGGGTAAACAAAACATCAAAAACACAATAGGCACTTTTGTCATTGTGAAAACCTAAAATATTCAGTTTGGCTCTCTACAAAAGGCATTTTCTGACCTCTCCATTCAACAGGACTTTACCTGAAAATAGTATGGTATGTAACTTCATTATTAGTTCAAACTTAAACGGAGTGAGCTCTCCAACCAACACTTTTAAGTATCTTCATTTCAAAAATTGTTCCTTATAATGCTTATCACTTCTGAGAACACATTACAATTGCAATTCTCCATAAGCAAGTCCCTCTAGAAAGATCAGCCATAAAAAGATCTATTGAACTTGGATAGAATTTGGGTAACTTTTATGTTTTACTTTATTAGAATTTTCTAGAGTTTTCATTGGGATTGCCAGTGATTGCCAAATTAGCTACCCAACTCTAGAAAGTACTACTCACTTGACTTAGGTGTGAATTATGCTTCTCAAAGATATGTAATATTGTGTCTCTGTTATCCTTTGGGTGCTTGCCTATTGTAATGTACACAACACTGCAAATGAGTTTATCTAATCTGCTGGCAGCAAATCACCAAATCTCAATAATCACAGTGGAATTCAGAGATCTCAGTTCTTCAGTTTAAAGGAGACTGGATAAGAAAATAGGACCCAAGTTTTTACTGCCACCAAGAACCACAGTTCATCATTACAAATAAACATAACCTCAGGGTACATGGATAGAAATCTATATTATAAACAAACAGAACCAGAAAACAAAACATGTAGTTTCTCTAATATCTAACAAGATAAACTTTACAACAAACTAGTCAGAAGATTCAAAGAAGGTCATTTCACATTAATTAAAGAATAAATGCTAAAATTTACACACAAGTAAAAAAGTCCCCATGGTAGGAAAAAATCATGAGTATATATGATTTGACTGAGGGCATATGTATGAGAAGGATATTAGAGGGATAGATTGTGCTAATAATGACAATGATGCCATGTAGAAACTTAGTAATTCATCACCATAATTAAAAACAAAGCAAGACAAAAACTGTAATGGAGGTACCCCATGCAAGGATATACAGAAAAGGGAAGAAAACGAGTGTCAGAAACTGACTCGAGAAGCACCTCCCAGAAATTATATGTGATTGAATAAAACTCCCTGCACCAGATCTGGGATAACGTGTAATGAGCTGTTGACCACCGTAATTTCAAATGTCCCCAAAACAATACAGGCTGTTGGCATTGTTGCTTGTTGTCCACCAGAACATGGTGGTAAGATCCTATTGCTGAAGGTAATGTAGAATTTGACACTGGGCATGGAGAAATAAAGCTGGAACTAATCTGGAAACACTGTCTCTCTTGGATAGCTAACCTGAACCACTCCCAGGTGTAAGAGGAATGGACAATGATTTTGCCAAAGAGTGTTCCATCCCCCATACAGAGGGGGTCCTTGGACTCCTCCCTCCTGCTAAGCATACAAATCTTGCAAGACTGCAAATCTCGTGAGACTACGCCTTCTCCAGAGTAAAGACAGTTGGTGGTGTTAAACCGCCTCCCTGAGAGGACCAACCAGACAGGGCAACTCAGCAAAGACTCATGCTGGGACTTATGGGATGTTGGGTGGGGTATATAAGCAGCCTGATACTTACAATAAATGAGCCGCAAGCCAGAGAGCCTACCAGCCTGAGAGCCTGCTTTTCCCCTTGCCTGACTCCCGGAGTCTTTGCTGTTGACTCCACGCCAGCTTATCCCCACCCCCAAGTGTCTCCATGGGCCCCCATTACACTGTTACATTGTTACATCTGGCACTCAACGTGGGGCTTCCACGGCAGCCCTTTCCTCCTCTTGGCAGAAGTGTGGAGCACTATGCCCCCTTCGGCAGTTGTTCTGTAAGCTGGCCCCTTTGTGTTTTTGTCTTCACAAGAGGCGAACGTGAAGGTCCCTTTCCCTTTCTCTGTGTTTGTCTGTCTACTGATAGGGAGCATGCAACTGTGGCCTAGGAACCATGGAAGTTCCCCACTATACATTCCTTGTCTCATCTGTTCCTCTTTAGTCTTGTCTCTGTTCTTAAAAAAGAAAAAAGAAAAAAAAATAACCTGTAACACTTCACATTGGAATTTTTAAAGGATATTAGTAACCGAAATTCACATTTTGGTAAGTTCTGTTTATTTACAGAAGAAACATTATAGATGCTGATGTCTCAGGTTCTATCGAATGTTTTTAATTATTGATTAAAGAGACATTCTTATGAAGATTAAAAATCATTGCAATAAGTGCTTAAATTTTCATTGGGGAAAGTTAAATGAGAAATATTCAATTTTATTTGAGTAGACCACTTAGTAGTATTTGGTCTTTAGGCCAATTATTATTGTAATGGGCCAAAACAATAATTTCTACCAGCATACAGAAATATTCATCTTTAAGACTGCCATTAACTTAGGCTGAATCCATACTCCTTGGGGAAAATTACTGGCTTTCTCTAAAACACAAGAGTATATTTAACAGTTTTATTTATCACAATACGATTGGCTTTGGTTTTTCTTTGCTTGTTTGTTTATAGTTTAGAATTATTTTAAAGAATAACATTTCGCCCAACTTTGGTCCATTTGCTTCATTTCCTGACTCTAGAGAAAGATATTTGACCAAACAAGGCTGATGGAAGATAATTTTCAGGCTATTTCCAAAGGAATTTTAGAAAAGTTGCTCTTACTATACAGGAGTAGCAAAGATCTTTCAGTGTTATCTTTAATAATAAAGATTGGTTTGAGTAAGAGGTAGGCAAAAGAGGTATGTAAGATTTGGACAGGTAATGTCCTATTTCTTTCATTTGAACAAGTGGATCTAGTTATAACTGAAGCAGGTAGATTGGAAGGTAATATGAATTTGACAATAACATAAAGTAATAAATTCTTACTTTTGGTTATTAATAATAAAAAAGTAATAATAATCCCTGCAGATGAAATCTTCACTGAGCACCAAGGGGAAAAAGACATTACTTATGTCCTCCCCAACTCCAGCTCGGTGCAGCTGGGTGAACTCTTGGGGCTCTTAAAGATTTCTACTGAATGCCAGTTAGAACCTGTTATAAACACTGGGCTTTCCTGCCTCACAATACTCCCCTGCCTCTTGTCAAATGGAGGGATCCTGTCATGCTGCTATGGCAGGGACCCACTCCCTTATTAACCTGGGGTCGAGGATATGCTTGTGTCTTCCCTCAGGATTCCACTTTGCCAACATGGGTGCCAGCTCAAGATGTAAGACCAGACCGGCAACAGAGATTGTGAAGCCTTCCAGGGAACCAGATTCATAAAATGAGTAAATCTATAGCCACTTCAATATTTTTTTATTTCTGTTGCACGCTGATTTTTTTTCATTTCTGTTATGCACTGATTTTTTTTTCATTTCTGTTGTGTGCTAATTTTTTTTTACATTTCTGTTACGCACTGATTTTTTTGGCATGCCATTTTTAAATACATGTATGCATACATATTTTTGGTAACATCTAAGGCCTTAGCTACTTATGTTCTATATCGATCACAATTGTTCTTCTAATAGATTATAAGTTTTCTTTCATTGTTTTCTCACTTGATTTTAATTTCAAATGGATTGTAACTTAGGAACTGTTTTTTTATCAATTAAGTATTTCCTTCAGCACATCTCTCAGCAGCGCACCATCAATAAGACCACATTACAGGTGCTTATGGCCCTTAAATATCTGAACCATAGTGCCCCTAGAGACATGGTTTAGGCTTGAATTGCAGAGATTTGTGAAGCCTTGGTCTAGTGTACTACCTACATATCCTGACATGCCTTCCAGAGGTGAGGTCCTTGGAGGGGCAGTAGCCAATGACAGGTAAGATCCTGTGAGGCAGGACGACCTAAGACAGGCATGGTCTATAATGGTCTAGTATGCCCTCTGAGGTGGGGTCAACAAGATCAAAGCAAAGAACTCTGGCTCCCACTGGCTGTCAAAAATAAATAAAAAAGATGGATTTGTAGGAAGAACGGACAATGATTGTGCCACAGAGGCTTCCATCACCCATGCAGAGAGAGTCCTTGACTCCTCCCACCTTCTAAGCATACAAATCTTGCAAGATTGCAAATCTCACGAGACTATGCCTTCTCCAAAGCAAAAACAGTTGGTGGTGTTAAACGGCCTACCTGAGAGGACCAATCCAGACAGGACAACTCAGCAAAGACTCGCGCTGGGACTTATGGGATGTTGGGTGGGGTATATAAGCAGCCTGATACTTAAAATAAATGAGCCGCAAGCCTGAGAGCCTAACAGCCTGAGAGCATGCTTTTCCACTCGCCTGACTCCCGGAGTCTGTGCTGGTGACTCCACGCCAGCTTGTCCCTGCCCCCAAGGGTCTCTGTGGACCACCGTTATGCTGTTACATTGTTACTTCAGGAATATTCCCAAAAGATGTTAAATCTTATTACAAAGGCATCTTCCCATCCATGTTAAATTGAAGGTATATTCATGATACAAATGAAATGGAATCAGCCTACATGCCCATTAGCAGAAGAATGAGTAATTAAATATATATTCACACAAAGAAGAATGTTCAGTTGCATAGAAAACAATATTATGGAATTTGATGGTTAATGGATACAATTCGAGATACAGAAATACAAGCCCTGCATGTTCGTCTATATATGTGTATGGTAGCATTGAGCCATCAGAATTATACTGTGTTATAAATAAATTCCTATACTATCAATAAATTAGATTGGAACACAAGTTGGAGATGATGGGCAGAATCTTAAAAGAAAAGAACTAATAGAACTCAGGGGGTAAAAGGTAGAAAATACAAGAGTAAAAAAAAAAAAAAAAAAAAAAAAAAAAAAAAAGCTCTATTATCCAGAGTGCACAAAGAACTTAGAAAACTAAACACCAAGGAAACAAATGGCCCAATTAAAAAATGGGACCTGGAACTTAAAAGAAACTTTACCAGAGATGAAATTAAAATGTCTAACAACTATCTTAAAAAAATGCTCCACATCCTTAGCCATCAGGGAAATGCAAATCAAAACTTCCCTGAGATATCATCTCACCCTGGTCAGGATGGCAAAAATCCACAATACAAACAACACCAAATGCTGGAGAGGCTGTGGAGAGAAGAGAACTCTTCTACAGTACTGGTGGGAATGCAGGCTCATACAGCCACTCTGGCGAGCCATCTGGAGATTCTTAAAGAAATTAAAGATTGAAATGCCATATGACCCTGCTATTCCACTTTTGGGAATAAACCCCCATGCAGCAAAAATTCACCTCAATAACACAAGCTCGACCATGTTCATAGCAGCACTGTTTACAATAGCAAAGTCATGGAATCAACCCAAATGTCCAGCAGTTGATGAGTGCATAAGGAAATGTGGTATATCTATACAATGGAGTACTACTCAGTCATCAAAAATGATGAATTAATGAAATTTTCTGAAAAATGGATGTTATTAGAAACAATTATATTAAGTGAAGTATCCCAGACACAGAAAATTAAGTGCCATATGTACTCCCTAATAGGTGGCTTCTAGGACCAAACCCACCTAGAGACACTCAAGGATAAATCTCTGTAATACCTACAGTAATTGAAGGAATATGAACAGGAGGGATGTGGTAGGAAGGCCACACCAGAAACAAGGAGAGAGGAGACCATGTTACAGCAGAGAAAATAGGCCACCATCAGGGACTGTAAGTGAGTAATGAGACATCTGGTTAAGTTCACAGACTTTCCTTCTTGATCATTTACAACTGATGGAGTATGATCTCACCAGGAGGGGAGTGCATATAGTCTTGCAGATAAAAAGTAACCATTTTGCAAATAGGTGATTGACCCCTCCATCACTGTGGTTTCCTACTTTTATTACATCTACCTTTGAATATACTCTTATAACAAGTCTCTAGTTTAACAGCTTTTTATTCCTGGCCAGGGGTGACATCCAATACCCATCAGGATGGAGTAAAGGCCATTGCAGGAGCAGCAGAAAAACTGGAAAAAATCAACAAACCATAATCCAGAACTTCAGAGACTATATCAACCACCTGGAACTAGGTCAGCCTAATCTCTCCCCACCCAGAAGCTCAGGTAAATTTGCAGAAGAGGGGCCAGTAAGATTGTAAGAGCACAAGGATGAGAGGAGCAATGATATGCAAGATACTCCACACAAGTTAAGGCTGAAGCAAACATAATTGGACTTTGCTTGCCCTGCACAATGTCCAACACACTATTGACCCCTCAAATTCTAGCATTTGCTAAAGGCACTAAGATCCGTGGAGGCAAGGGGTTGACAGCCACAGCAGTGTCCCTATGCTTAAGGGGAACACAGGAAAGGGTTCAGGGAAGTGCCACTGGGTCCTTGCATCTCATTGGAGAGGAGGACCCAGAGGAGAGTCTGGCATGCACATTAAAGGATTCTCCAGGGATGGGAGAGAGAAGGGAGGGAAGGGGGGCATAGGGTTGTGGGAGGTTGGAGGGAAGGAGGGGTCCAGTGTACCTGTTAAAGTTGTATGAGTAAAAATAAAAATATAAATAAATAAATAAATAAATAAATAAATAAATAAATAAATAAATATAAAGAAGCAAGGGCAGTAAAAGGATAGGAAATACTAAGGGGCAGTAAATATTAATACCAAGCACTTAAAACACTTTACAAATCTATACAGAAATGTAACGTAATAAATTGTCAAACAATATACCTACACAGGGAAACATACAGATGGGAAAAGGAGAGAAAGCAGGAACTACCCTGAGATGTTCCTGCCAGAAACTTCCATAGCAGTTTTCATAACCTTGGTGGGATGCCTGACAAATGCCCAGACACTTACTAGTGCAAGTGTCCTACATGGAACCCAGTGGGAGGACACACCCAGAGACATGGGGAAAAGAATGAATTTAACTAGAGGGGAGAATTGGTAGAATGGGATGGGATGGTGGGGGTTGGGACAGGTAATGAATAATGAAGATTCGTAAATTCATTGCTAATATAATGAAAACAAAACCTTGAAGAAATTAGAATGGAAGACACAATTAAAAAAAGAAAGCTAGTATGCAAGCTGATGGTGGGAACAAAAGGTATCCTAGTTATGACTCCTATGAGTTAGAGAAGGAATTATTCTGCAGTAGCTGTTTTAATGGTATGGTGGGTAACAAATGGCTTTCTTATTGTATTTAAGGTCTATTCTACAGGACAGAACTCATCCTTGGAACCTCAAACCACACTAAGAACTTGAGTACTAGTAAGTCATAGCTTTTGGGAAACACATATTACTGTAATTGTGTTGTTTAAAAATTATATGACTAGGTATCAAAATCCCTTCTGAATATTTGTTTTGAAACCTGATTAGTGCAACTCTCAAATTCATCTCCAAAGCTTTTTTTTTCATGAGATTTCTGGACAGAGAAGACACAATTGTGGAGCACTGACCAAGAGGCTAACCCTCTTCCCTCAAGGATCAGGTAACATCACAAAAAGTCAAGTAGAAAGAAGAGGAAGAAAACTCTGTTAAGCAGATGATCCACTTGTTCATGGATGGAGGTGAATGAAGAGAAGAACGGTTGCAAAAGATCCCAAGAAAAAGTACAGGTTTAGGATTCAGCCCTCAACATGCATATAAAAACTACCTCTAAAGACAAAGGGAACTGTGTCGAAAATGAGGGCAGAAAGAATTCATGGTTCATTTTCCTAGTAGGTAAATAAAGCTTAGGCTTCAATACTGATCCATTTTATGATTCCCTAAATAATTACCTTTTATGATTCATTTTGTATTTAACATCCTGATTGTATTTTAAAAACCCACAAAATCTGTTGCTGATTATAAGGGCATTTAAAGACATTGCTTTGATCAAGACTTGATAACACTGGAAAAATATATCATAAGAATATGAAGAAAATATGTTAATTAAACAGACACTATTCATTAATCTCTTAATATACATTGCTCATTGAATCTTAAATATTGTTAGATAAGTATTATAAATGCAATTTAAAAAACAAGACAAAACTAATTATGAAAGCTAGGTAATGAAAAAGTAAAAAAACGATGCTCGAACTTGACAGATTCAAAGTGATCATCTATGCCACAAAAATGAATTCTTATTGGTACTCTGCAAGAAAAAAGGCAAATCAGCTGCCAGTCACTTTAGTTTAGTGTTTTGATTATGCAAAATTCAGGAATATGTGACCTTGCATAAATTGTCTACATTCCCTGAATTCTAATTCTCTGTGTTAGCAAATTGAGAAGATTACACTAAAAAATCCTTCCAGTTTGACATTATATGTTTGATTCCAGTAATCAAAACACTATGGTGCCAGTTTAATTCACAATGATATACTTCATTATCTTATCCTGTCATTTAAATCAAATCTCACTCATAGACACTTGAGTCCATGAGAAGCACGAGGTCAACAGTGGTTGTTTCCCTAACAGCTTTATTAATTTAGCAACTTAATTTTTTGTTGCTTCCAAGTTAGGTCAATTATCTTCAGTTAAATAATATAACATTTTAATACAGTCCCTTGTTCTATCAACACGACATTATCTTTCACAATGTCATTTGTCCGTTCAAAGTAAAATTTAAGTTTTTGACATCTATAAGTTATGAGTCCAATGCATAGGGGCTTAACATTCCAAATCATTCTACTGTAATGATTTCAAAATCAAAACAGCAACAGTTGCTTTTCTAATACAGTTTTTCAGCTTAGAAAACGCTTGCTATCTTAAATATCTTTTAAAATGCTGTATTTTGCTTATAAGTAATGTATGTTTTATATGCTTGATGTGACTGTGTATGTAGTAGTTTATGTGTTTCTGCATGGAACAATTGACAGTATTTTAAAAAGCTTACAAACAGTAGGAATCATTAATATACCTCCTCATATTAGATCAGCAAAATATTAGATGTATATGGAACTAAACTATGAATTTTGAACAATGCAATGGATAAAGGGAAATAAAACTCTGTAGTTATTTCTATGTTATGTATCTTGGCCAGTCTGGCTTACAAATCTTCAGTGAAGAGACTTGTCTCAACAATGTGGAAAGGACAAAAATGACATTAGCAGCTTGCCCTTTACCTCCCCATATATGCATGTCACACCTCAACTCACAAATATGCAACACACACACACATGCACACACACACACACGCACACACACACACACACACACACATCATCATCATCATCATCATCATCTAAAAATAGTTCCTTTCCAAGATATTTCTGTGCTTCTCTTGGCCTTGAAAAACCAAGATAAGCCTCTACTTTTTTCATGGAGCTTCCAATGCTCTGAAAGAGTAATTTGGAAATATCTAAATTACTAATTTAATTTTTTATTGCAGAGATGGATATCAGGGTGATTCATTTTAGCAACAGTATGATGTAGTAGAGAGTAAGAGATAAGGAAAATCTGTCATGCCAAGGAGTGTTAAAACTAAATTCATTAGAAAAAAGGAATAAAGAATAAATGCAAGGAAAAGTTAAGTGAAATACTTCTCAGCAGATTGTTTTGGAAATACAAAAACCTGAGAAAAATATAGGACAGTGTGCTCAAGAAACATATGGAATAAAGAATAAAGGAATAAAGACATAAGAAATATATATATAGAGAGAGACAGAGAGAGAGAGAAAGAGAAAACAATTTATTGTACACATGGAGGGTAGGGACAGATACCCCCACATAGGAGACCTGTTAGGATTTGGGTTGTGTACTGCTGAGGTCTCTCTCTTTCCTGCAGCAGCATTTCCACCCCACCCTTACAGACACTGTACAAGGAATGATAGGCACCTTACAGTGACCATCTTCAAGTCTGCATTCCTCACTTTCCTCCCAAAATTCAGCCGACTCCCCAGCAAACCTGAATTAAGGAAGTGAACAAGCCCTGCACTGTGAACCAATAAATACAAAGGACTGGATCTCCACCCTCCCCTTTTACCACCTAGGAAAAAGAGACAATCTGACCACAAGCTCCTGCTAGGTGGTGCTCATGGCATGGAAGTTCCTTCTCTCTGAAGGCTATAGAAGGGACCCCTATTTAATCTTTAGGCCTAAATTCTACTCAGAATCCCTGCCATGCTCAGAAGGGTGGAAAGGAGTGGGAGAGAATGATGAAGGGAAGGGAGAGGATGGAGGCGAGAGAGGAGAGAAGCTGGGATGAATACTCAATATGCATATACAAGTAGAAAAATAAATTTAAAAGATGTTAAAATAAAAAAAAGAATCCCTGCCATGCTGGCTTTATTTTGACACCAAGAATTACACTACTAAAGCTCTTATTCAAGTATCTTCTCTCACCTTCCCTTTTAATACCAAATATGAGACCTTACTAAACTCTGTAATTTGGTTTAAGAAGCTACATGAATGGTGGTAATAGTCATTGATTTATTGAAGAAAGACTAATAAAGGTGAAATAAGACCAAGAGTGAGGAAGAAAGGAATGAGAGTTTCCACTTGCATCTTGCAAAATTTGAGATATCTCATAGTATGGAGATGACATTCCAGTAGATAACAATATATTGGTAGCTCATGCTGCATTCAAGCAAAAACATCAAAATTTAGAGTTGCCAAAATGGCTTAGTGGGTAAAAACCTTAGTGGCATCCCTGAAAAACACATAGTGGTCCCATTATCTTCACATATGTCACATGTTGCATGCATGCACCCCCAATACACACAATAAATAAAAGCATTTAAAATCAATTAAACATAAATATAAATTGATCCATTGTATCATGATATATTCAAAGAATACACCCATGAAACCGAAGATGACTGATGAGGTAAACTTAGAATATTGTTATTAATGATGTACTTCCTTCCAGCTCCAAGAATTAACAATCTGAAAGTATAAGAAAAAATATGCAAGGAAGCAAATTGCTGTTGAGGCAATGTCACAAACTGGTAGGCTGGTGGTGGCATTAAAGTCATAATGCAACTTTTAAGGTGACTTGTTTAGCTTTGCTGAAGAACATATTAAAGCTGATATCAAAGGAGTATCCAACATGAACTGTTGAATTCATTTTCACAAATTCTACCAACCTTGACTAAAGCATCTACTTTTTTGTTTCTTTTTTTGGTTTGTTACTATGAATGCTGATCATTTTGCACATATATACAATGAATTTGAGTTTGGGGACACATTTCCCAATTCCCTCCATTCTCCTTCTCTCATTGAAAACCCTCTTCTTCCCAATCATGTCTTCCAATATGTTTCACCAGAGTTGCCTGAACTGGCACATGCCTGAGCACCTGTTGGAGCATGAATAATATATAATATAATAATGTACTATCATTGTTATTATTAACTACAGTTTTATATAATTAATAACAAAGCCAGTTATGAGTTTAGATGTTATGCCTAATTTTATAATTAATCCAATCTAGTTATTTATCCATTCATTATTCATTAAATTTATTAGTTATTACTGAAGAAAATGGTGTTCCTTCACACAGATTGCATTAGCTCGCAGAGGCCCCTTAGAGAGATGTGGTGCTCCATGTGGTCCTCTTTCTTACATAATGGAATATTTATAGACAAAACCTTATTTAAGACATGTAGAGGTAAAAAAAAAAACTTCAGTGATTTCATGAGAGAAAAAAATCCTGTCATATCTATGAGGTATTGCCTGCTGATATTACTCCTTCCCTCTGACTCTTACATTCTTATCATCTACTCTTCTGTGATATTTGCTGAACATTGAAGTGGGGGAGTGATATAGAAGTTCAGTTGAGGGTCAAACTTCCCACACTCAGTCATTGTACTTTAAGTAGTTGTGGTTGTCTGAAATTCATGCCTTCTACTACAAAAGGCAGTGATTAGGTCAAGAGTTGAGTGCTGCATTGATCTATGTATACAATGGGAAGTATTTGAGAGGTCATTTAATAACATGTACATGGAGTAAATGAATACTAGTTTGTTCCCTGTTCAGTCCTATGACCATCACATATACGGTTAGCCCACTTCTCAGTATCAGGCCTACAGAGGGAAGACCTTAAATTTAAGCATAAAACAGTTGGTTAACCCATACCATAAATGCTGCATTTTCACAACTAGGCATATCTTTCAAGAGTGGTTATTATTGTAGCTTACAAAATTCACAAGTAATTAAGACTGTGGATGGCCTTTCTTTCCCAGCAGACTGGATAGTATCTACTGGTATTATGTACACTTGCTAGCAAGGAGGAATCTTCAGATCATTTTCAGCTTGTTTTCTCCATATCAACATGTATAATGCTTTCAGCAATAGGACCATGCCATGTGCCCTAGTTACTAAACCAGTGTTTTGATTTTGGGTTAGGAATGGAGAGACATCAGTACAAGTGAACATTGGACAATAGTTAATATGAATTAGAATAGAAATGGGGAAGTGCCTACATGAAAGAATGTTATTAGAATCAAGGGATAAAAATAATGTGTAAATTTAAAATGAGAGACATGAAACTTATTTGTTGGAGAGAACATTTCAGCAGATAAGAAAAGATAAATGGTGCAATAGAGAAATGAATTGGCTGAAACTATTCAGTTATAGGATATGCATTGTAGATATGGTAATGTAAGCATATACATGTTGAAAAGAAACTTGAGTAGGGGTAATAGTAGGTCCCTTTTACGTATGTATTTATACAAGTAAGTCATGTGGGTAATTACATTTGAAGAAAATTCAGGGGTCCATATCTGGATGTGTTTGCTTAGCCAGTTGACAATGAAAAAAACCTCAAGAGTTATGAATTAAAAAATGGAAAATGGAAATGGTGGTCCCAGTAAACTTCAGATGTTTTAGAGCTAAAGGACATGAAATCCATTATACCTAGTACTGTGGTGCTTTTCCTCTTGGCTCTAGAGAATAATTTTATAGATAAGATTTCATTTAGATGCCATGTTATTTAACAAAATGAAAAGAATATAGCCATCGCAACACTCGCACCCTAATAACCTTGTCAGAATTTCCAGGCAGGAGTGAGAACATTGGAAGTCCAAATCTGTAGACTTGTGCACATAGAAAGATAAGCTTTGGGCTAGAGAGATGGCTCAGTGAGTAAAACCTTTGTTTTGAAAGCAAAAGGACATGAATTTGGATCCACAGTTCCCATGTAAAAAGCCAGGGCTGACATGGCAGTGGTCTGTAATTCCAACACTGGATGGAAGAGCATGGACTTCCCCAGAGCAAAGCAATAAGGTAAATAAAACAATCCAGGATGATTCCTGATGTCACCCTTAGGCCTTGATAGGCACATGCTCAAGTGCCTCCTTGTACACGTGTCCAAATGTACATGCACATCCACCCACATGCAAAACACAAACACACACACACACACACACACACACACACACACACGAAAAAGAAAAAAGAAAAGAAAAGTTTTGTCTTGCATATTATCTAGTGAGAAATTTAGTGATGAATCTACTGAGAAAAAATAGGTATTGAATAAATTGTGAACTTTAAGCAATTCTAGATTGTAAAGAAGTAAAAAAATGTTCTATAGTTTGTAAATAAGGTCTTGGTGTAAGAAAGAGATAATTTCTAGATAGCTAGCAGGACCTTAAGCTATGGTATCCTAAAGGAAGTTAATCAGTACATTGATGAAAAATTAAAGCACACACACACACACACACACACACACACACACACACACGCACACACACACAAAGAATTAAAACATATAAGCAATGGGAACGGCCATGTCAATCTCAATGGCACCATTTTCAATATAAAGAAATGACCATAAAACAATAGGAGAATTCTATATCACTCTTAAACTTGTACTGTCTATGAAGCTCAAGTGAAGTTGTCTTTTCAAATATCCCTGGTACACACATCTAAAGTAGCAGTGATATGGGCTGGAGAGATGGCTCTGGGGTTAATATTCTGTCTCACAAGCAGAAGGTTCTGAGTTTGGATCTCAGGTCTCATGTAAAAATGCCAGGGAGAAACAGTGAGGACTGCATTTCCAGCCCTAGTGGGAGGAGCCTGGCAAATTCCAGCAGAAAGCAAGAATGTAGAAGCAATCCAGGATGATTCCCAAAGTCACCCTTGGTCCTCCACAAAGACATACCATGCTCTCTGACACACACACACACACACACACACACACACACACACACACACACACACACAGAGAGAGAGAATGAATGAATGAATAAAGTATTAGTAATATGACAATTGACAATTGGAATCAATGCTTAGATGCTGGAAGTCCAAGATGATGTAATCCATTGGATTTAGAAATTAATGCCATAGTGTTTATTCTTACAGGACAAACAACAACTTAAAGCTCATCTGTAGGTCAGTTTCCATATGTGAAAGGATGCTTGCTAATGTAAACTAACTTTAGGGTTCACATCCTAATAAGCAGTCTGTTATTCAAGATGAAAATTCTTTCAAAATGATTATTAGCACTTGTCACGTTACAGTTTAACCATACTTTTTTAGCGACCTGAAGTCACGACTTGCTAGGCTTCAGTAAATTTGTAATTAATTCTGCTCACATAATATTTTCTGGAGTATATATATAGGCACCATAAGGCATGTAGAAGGTGGTTGTTGTCATTTTTCCACTTCATTTGCTTTTCTTCCTTTTAAGTATGTTTGTTTGTGGTTAGATTTTTAGATGTATGTGTGTAGGGGGTATTTGTGGTGTTTGTGTGTGTGTGTGTGTGTGTGTGTGTGTGTGTGTGTGTGTGTGTGTACAGATGTGCACTTGACTGTGGAAGCTTAAGCATGATATCAGGAATCATTCTTAATCACTCTTCCACCTTATTATGGTGATCCTAGAAGTCTCATCAGACCCAGCACACACCATTAGGATTAGTCTGGCTAGCAAGCTTGCTCTGGGCATTCCTAGGTTTTGTCTTCCAGGGCTAGAATTACAGATAGACCATAACACCCACCAATATTTTTCTGTGGGATCTGGGGATCTGAACTCAGGTCCCTTTGTTTGTGAAGCAAGGACTTTCACTGAAATATCTCCCTAGTCCCTTCCTTTGTTTTTCTAAAAAGGCTTCAAAGTATGTTTTCTTTCAGATGTCCTCAGCACTCAATGAAATAGATGAAGGCATGATTAGTAAATGACTGATCTTGGGAGAGTAATAGTCATATATTAATACCTTGGATGTTCAGCCAAAGATGATTTTTACATATTATTTTAATGTGATGACTAAACTAATTCTAGTCTGTACAACTAGACCAATGTTGAGGATTTAAGAAATTATTCTTTCTGTATGATAATTGCTCTGTAATTTAGGAAGGTAGACTCTTAAAATCTATTAATCTGGAGATGTGATTTTTCACATGTGAAGGCTGAATGTTGAAGTGGCAAAATTGCTCTCTTTAAACAAAAATTGGCTGCCATTAAAAATATCTTGTAGAAAAATATCTACAACATCCCCAAATGTCCTTCCAGCTAATACACACTACTTTTTGTATAAAATACAGCATGGAGGTTTTACAAAGACAGGTTGCAAGTCTCTGTGCAATAAAGGAAATTTGTTTCTAAGTGTACATTAGTTATTTCCTATAGTATTCGCTGGGCAAATAATTGAGGTTCAATCCCTTTTCCCCAAACAAAAGCAAAAACAAAAACAAAAAAATTGTATTTTACAGATCACACAAGGGGAATCCTATGGTCCACACATGCAGACAGACAAGTGTGGGTGGGAGATGGATGGATTGGTGATAGGAAGGGAGGGTGGAAAAAGGAGGGGGGAAGAAGGGAGGGTGCCAGGAACAAACCACCCATTATGTCTATAATTAAGAAAAAAAATATTAATTCAAATTTTTAAGAAGATATTTTGCTAAAAGTTTTCCTATAGTACTTATCCTTACAAAGGCACTCAAAACACTTTTTGCTATCATTTTTTTCTTATGTATATTATTTTATGGTATGATATCAAGTCCAACCATTCTGGCTACATACATGATACATGCATATGTGATCTGGCATACTTATTTCCACATACGTATGCATAAAGGAAAGTCTGAATGAAATAAAGACAAATCATACCGGCTTTTTGGTAAGAATTGCTTTGTCTGTGTTAACTCTTAAAACCATTACAGATGAGAACATTGAAATGTAGCACAAAAGCAGTCATTAGCCTCTAAATGAAGATCCAAATGGGTACACTGGCTCCCATTTTAAAGGGCAATCTCAGAGGGACATACTGAACACAGTGAAATCCTGCTTGGATTCATAAAATCCATCATTTCCTTTTGGCTTGGTAATCATATTAAATTGACTGCAGCTAGGTGAGGCATGACCATTTCTTATTCTCTACTGCCCTCTGGAGTTGAAACTGTCATATTGGATTATCTTTTTCTTCAAGAATTTGACGAGAAGTAATCAAAAGTAGATATATACATTATTGTTCTATATTCTATCCTTCTTTGACTGAAGATCAAATAAAAGTTTGGAAAAACAGACATTATTAGCTAAAATAAGAAAATTAAAAGAAATTCCGAATTCCAGAGTAACACAATTAAAACTCTTGCTGTTTTCTCAAATTACATGGATTTTTTCCGTTATTACAATAATGTAAAATAATTGTGTATTCTTTAACTTATAAAGTAGTAACAAAGAGAAAAGGTAAAATATCAATATAATAGTGACGTCAGGATATGAAAATCACTTATGAGCAGGCAAGGCTCACTGTAAAAGATGAGTTAAGCAAAAAAATGTACTAATTATAAGCAATTACTGTTAAAAATATAGTTGACTTCCTATAATAACACCTTCAAAGACCACAATGTAAAATTATTTCACAGTATTCATTTTAAAAACAAGTCTTTGAAGCACACTTTTAGCCTGTGAAATATGACTTTTTTCAATTTTTGTTTTAGGTCAGCATGAAGTAAATGTTTATATACTCTCTGAAATTTCACAGATGCAAAAAATATTCTAATTGCTTTCAGTCTCCATCTTTTCTTATTCCTCCATCTCATTTGACCCCCCCCCATTTCCTTAAAAATCCCGTGCTACAAGTCTTTCTGTTGTGTTTTGTTTTGCTACACACAGAGCTTGGATAAGACTGCTTGTGTTATCATACTTCTCATAGTACACAACTAAACACAGTGATTCCTTGCCTCCCAGAGTCTACAAATCAGTAGCCAATATTTCTGTAGTAATGTTCCTCAGTATTATTCTCTTCATTCAATCTATTCTGATGCTTCCAAATTTTCACTTACTTCAAAACATTTTTCCTATTATACTAGTCATTATTTTCATTGTTGCAAACAAACACCTGACAAAAAATTAAAGAACCAAGGGTTTGTCTTAGATTCTTTTCCCAAGGGCTTATATTCCATCATGATAAGGAAGGCATGAAGACAGAAACAGAAAACCACTTGCCGAGAAGTAGAGAGAAGAAAGGAAGGTGAGTTACGCTATAAAACTTCAAGATCTATTCCCGATGACACACTTACATTAAGGCACCACTTACTAAAGGTTCCACAACCTTCTAGAACAGCACCACTAACTGAGATTGAGTATTCAAACTTGTAAATGTAACCGGGAACTTCATATTTGAGCCATATCACCTGTTCCCTTGTCCCCTGATGTTGGTGTAAGATCTCCTGTCAAGCTGGACTAAGAACTGCAGCTGCATTACCCTAAACTGGTTGGGAATTTATAAGAAATATGTAGACAAATTAATACATTGTCTAAGGTAAAATCTTCCAAACATACTAGATTGGAAGCTTCTTATTCTTCATTGGATATTATTGCTAAACTGTAAGATCCTGGAAGAACCAGGAGAAGCCAAAGAAGAACACAATGTACTTCTGGATAATGAAAGGATCAAATGAGACTACTGGACATATTAGCAATTATTCAGTTAGTTTTCTTTGGGTTTAAAGACTGTAGGAGGAACAGACAATGATTGTGCCACAGGGGCTTCCATCCCCCATACAGAGAGCCTCCTTGGACTCCTCCCTCCGGCTAAGCATACAAATCTCATGAGACTACAAATCTCATGAGACTACGCTTTCTCCAGAAAGAGCAAAGACAGTTGGTGCCATTAAACTGCCTGGCTGAGAGGACCAATCTGGACAGGACAACTCAGCAAAGGCTCACTCTGGGACTTATGGAATGTTGGGTGGGATATATAAGCAGCTTGATACTTATAAGATATGAGCCTGCAAGCCTGAGAGCTTACAAGCCTGAGAGCCTGCTTTGCCACTCGCCTGACTCCCAGAGTCTGTGCTGTTGACTCCACTCCAGCTTATCCCTGCCACCAAGGGTCTCGGTGGGCCCCTGTTACACTGTCACATCTTGTGCCCAACGTGGGGCTTCCATGGCAGCCCTTTCCTCATCTAGGCATCAGTGTGGAGTACTGTGCCCCCTTCGGCAGTTGTTCGGTAAGCTGGCCCCTTTGTGTTTTTACCTTTGTGAGAGGCGAGCGTGAAGGTCCCTTTCCCTTTCTCTGTGTTTGTCTGTCCACCGATAGGGAGGTACATGGCTTCTCCACATAAGGGTTGAACCACCCCCAGGAGACGGAACCCAGGAGTGGTCTCCCGATCAACCTTCCTCCTCTGGAGACACCGTATGGGCAGACAGCTATGGCCGAGGAACCACAGAAGTTCCCCACTAAGCACAAGATACGTTCCTTATCTCATCTGTTCCTCTTCAGTCTTGTCTCTGTTCTTACAAAATGAAAATAAAAAAAAAAATAACCCCTGCAGATGGCATGTTCATTCAGTGCACGGGGAAAAAAGGCATTACCTATGTCCTTCCCAACCCTGGCTCGGTACAGCTGGGTGAACTCTTGGGACTTTTAGAACCTGTTAATATTTTTTCTGATAGTCAGTATATGGTACAAGCTGTCCGGACCCTTTTGTTTTCTTTGCTCAAGGACTGCATGAGCCCCTTACACGTCACCATGCAGTTGCTCCAGGATTTATTGGAACACAGGGCTCACCATTGGCATAATTCGCATGTAAGGTTACATACAAAACTTCCCAGAATTCTGGATAAGGGAAACAATTTAACAGATACTATAATTATGGCTGTGGACTTATAGCTTCTTGAATAAGCTAGGGCATTACACCAACAATTTCACCTTACCCCTTGGAGCTTACACAAGCTTATTCCAGAGCTTACAATGTCACAATGTAAACATTTAATCAGGTCCTGTGCAACCTGTGCCCCATTGGCTCCACTTGGCCCTCTAAATAAGGGAGGGATAAATCCCAGAGGTCTCTTGCCTAATGCAATTTGGAAAATGGATGTTACCCACCACTTCCTCTTTGGGAACCTAAAATATGTTCATGTCATAGTGGACACTTGTTCCTCCTTTGTGTACACAAAAGCCCTTACAGAAGAAAAGGCAGCTGATGCTATTAAAACCCTAAAATCTGCCATGTTGGTTATGGGTGTACCTTGGACACTAAAGATTGACAATGGACCTGCATATATTTCCCAACAATTTGCCCCCTTTATAGCCTCATAGAAAATTAATCACAGCTTTGGCATTCCCTAAAACCCACAGGGACAAGCCATTGTGGAAAGATCCAACAGAAACTTGAAGGGCCTTTTGGCAAAGGTCACATCCCTTGAATCCAAATGTGACCCACACTTGGCTCTGATAGAGTTCCCATTTCACCTTAACTTCCTCACTTTTGATGATTCAGGACTAAGCCCTGCTTATAAACACTGGGCTTTCCTGCCTTGCAATACTCCCCTGCCTCTTGTCCGATGGAAGGACTCCATCACGCTGCTATGGCAGGCACCTGCTACCTTATTAACCCGGGGCCGAGGATATGCTTGTGTCTTTCCTCAGGATTCCACTTCGCCAATATGGGTGCCAGCTCAAGATGTAAGACTGGCAACAAAGATTGTGAAGCCTTCCCGGGAACCAGATTCATAAAATGAGTAAATCTGTGGCCAATTAATATTTTTATTATTTTTTTTCATTTCTGGTGCACACTGATCTTTTTTCCATTTCTGTTGCATGCTGGGGTTTTTTGGTATGCCATTTTTAAATACATGTAAATAACTTTTGGTAACATCTAAAGCCTTAGCTACTTATTTCTATATCAATCACAATTGTTTTTCTATTAGATTGTAAGTTTTCTTTCATTGTTTTCTCACTTGATTTTAATTTTTAATTTTTATGTTATCATAGAAGGAACTGTTCTTTTATCAATTATATTGCTTAAGTATTTCCTTCAGCACATCTCTCAGCAGCACTCCATCAATAAGACCATGCTACAAGTGCTTGTGACTCTTGAATATCCAAGCCATGGTGCCCTTAGGGACATGGTTTGAGCTTGGATTGCAGAGATTTGTGAAGCCTTGGTCTAGTCTACTTTCCACATATCCTAACATGCCTTCCAGAGGTGAGGTCCGTCAAGAGCTGGTAGGCAATGACAGGTAAGATCTTATGAGACAGGACAACCTGAAACAGGCACAGTCTGTAATGCTGGATGCCCTCTGAGGCAGGGTCAACAAAATCATAGCAAAGAACTCTGGCTCCCGCTGGCTTTCAAAAATAAATAAAAAAGATGGATATGTAGCAGGAACGGACAATGATTGTGACACAGAGGCTTCTATCCCCCATACAGAGAGACTCCTTGAACTCCTCCCTCCCGCTAAGCATACAAATCTCATGAGACTACAAATCTCACAAGACTATGCCTTCTCCAGAGCAAAGACAGTTGGTGCCATTAAACCGCCTGGCTGAAAGGACCAATCTGGACAGGACAACTCAGCAAAAGCTCATGCTGGGAATTATGGGATGTTAGGTAGAGTATATGAGCAACCTGATACTTATAATACAGGAGCCTGCAAGCCTGAGAGCCTACGAGCCTCGGAGCCAGCTTTGCCACTCACCTGACTCCCAGAGTCTGTACTGTTGACTCACGCCAACTTATCTCCCCAAGGGTCTTGGTGGGTCCCCATTACACTGTTACAAAGGACTTCATTTCCTAATGTGAATATCAATGAGATATTGACATTCATCTTGGATAATATGACTCTGACTTATAAAGTTTTTTTTTATTCAATTGTGTGCATGTGCGTGTGTGCGCGTGTGTGTATGTATGTAGAACCACGGATGAATTCAGGAACCACCACGGACGCCTCCACCTCCTCCTTGTTAGTAAACAAGGGATTCACAGGCTCCACCCTATCAGGACAGGAAACGCAGGCCGCCCCCGCTTCCGCCTGGCGTCTATACATGGGGTCTAGGATTCAAACTCAGGACCTTCCGCCTGCAAGGCAGAAGCTTAACCCCTGAGCCACCTCTCCAGCCCCGACTCTGACTTATAATAGTTATGAAAAAGTTCCTTACTCTCTGCCTTAGAACTGCAGTAAATCCTCATGAGGAAATCAGTTTTGCATGTGCATAAGCTAAGAATAATTATGGAATATAGTTTAAATGATAGTGAATTGATCCTTATGCTCCTCATATCTGTTCTCAGATATTATTCTCTCAATAAGAAAGCATGGAGAAAGGGACCAGACAAATGACCCTGAAATAGTGTATTCTTCTAATTCCAAACACGGCCTAACATTTTTTTCTTCCTTTTAGTCAAAAAAAATTGTTAATCCTCACTGGAAATGGAAGTATAAAGATTAGAACATTTGTAATGTAATTTCACATACAATTATTGAAAAAAATATTTATAGTATGGATGAATCTTGGAGTCACCAAGCACTTAATCCCTTCATCTTCCCAACTGTATATGCAGAGCCATCCACTTCTAAGTTCTAAAACTTAGCACATCTCAGCTTGATCTCAGCTTGAGCTTGGATTGCAGAGATTTGTGAAGCCTTGGTCTAGTTTACTTTCCACATATCCTAACATGCCTTCCAGAGGTGAGGTCCGAAACATTCTGAAACAAGCCCATGGGTTCAGATAACTGAAAATAAGTCACTATGTTTTCTTTCACTTCTCACAATCTCAGCTTAGGAGTATCTGTTTTCTTCAGCTTTACTGAAGCTATTATCCAATTTGATTCCCCACTCCCCACCAAGTAATTATCACAATGCTAACTTTCCTTTCCACCTATCATGCAAAGTTCTAACCTGACTCACTAGCTTGAGTCATTCATTCACTTGCTTTACATTGTAAAAAACATTCTGGATATCCTAGGTTTAAACTTCAATCTTGAACCTAAGTACCTGAATAGTAGTAGAGGTAGTTTTTAAAATACTCTTAAAGCTATCAACACTGCCTCTGAAAACAATTGTTTTTTGGGACTACTCCAATGTTCATAATTGTGAGACTCCAATTCAAATTCTAAATTTATTTCAGCCATTAACTATAATGGCTAGATCATCACAAAATATTAAACAACGTATAATTCCACATTCATTAAGTTTTAAGTTACCTGTATTTGTGTTCCTTTTCAACCTGTTCTTCAAGGCCAGAGGATAAATTATCTGACCCTTTGCAAAAGGTGATGCCTATGTTGTGTTAGCAATTCTATAGTCATTTCTTCAATTCTAGAAATAGACTACTATTTAAATCTTCAATATTGATCCTATGAGCAAACAAAGCTGAGTATCAGAGGTTTTCTCCTTTGGTAAGCTTTGTATCCTAATGAGGACTCACTTGCATCACCCTATCCAATCCTTATATTTTGACTTCATTGGCCAGGAATTTTACATTTTCTTTCAGTACTTATGCTTTCAGTACTTCTTTTCTACATCATCTTTCTAATAATCCTAGGCAATGTGAAAATCATGCATTTTTCCTTATATCATAAATTTCACAGAGGCCTCCCATTTCTGAAGTGGAAATTATTTACACAAAGCATTTTTAAGTAGTCTATTCTAATAGCAATGTTGTATTTCAGTTCATCTAACCTAGAGGATACCCAGAGAACTAGGAAAATATTGCTGGATAAGTCTACATATGTTTTTACATATATACAAATATATGTTTATATATTCGTACATACACACACACACATACATACATATATGTTTATAGATTTTTTCCTGGAAAAGACTAACATTCAAATAACTATTTAGAATAAGATTTATGCTCTGTGTAGTACGATCTGGTGCCATCTAAACTGAATTCAACTAATGATCAAGACAAATAAATAGATAAGATTGCTCACTTTCTTTGTGAGCATAGGTTTTTATTTTTATTGAATAGACACCTTCCCTCCTGCTGCATATGTCCTCAGACAAACTAATCCTATAATCAGGTTTTTAGAATATCAAGTTGTATGTGGAAGATCATTGGACTTTCAGTTTCCAGAAAAGAAATGATCTAAGTTGTATAATATTATTCCTTTCCCATGTATCTATATGTATATATTATCTACATAGATAGATAGATAGATAGATAGATAGATAGATAAGTTGATAGATGGATAAATTCAGCAATTTGAAAAGATTTCTGTTACATAAACTAAACAAAATTCTCCATTAAGACTTTTTATTTAATGAGGATAATACCTCACTCAAAGTTTTAGTCCTATGTTTTCTAATTTCTGAAATTATTCAGAATCAAAACAATAAAAAGATATTTTATTTAAGAGTTTTTCTCACAACAGCAATGTCTATATTATCTTTAAAATGTAATATTCTCTGTGTTTCCAATTGCAAAGGAAAACCCTTAACAAATTAACTCTTATTTTGCCTTCATATCTCCATTATATTCCAATTCAATTTCCCTCCAACCTAAACAGAAAATGAATGAAATATGCCTGTTGCAAACACTACTATCATTAGTTACTTTTCCTTACCATTTGCCATCATGATTTTAATGTTTTATTTATTTCGAGTGATAAACTATCTATAACGGAATGAAAACTTGAAAAGAACATGATTCAATCCAATTTTGTCTCACTATGTAACTTAAACAAACAATGCTTGTCACATCTATATAAGATGCCCAATATATATTCTGAACGAAAGAATAACCCCCCCCCCCAACACACAGAAATTCCTGACAGGGCTATACTGTTAATCTTGTTTTATTCTTTTTTATTTTAATATATTTTTTATTATTATTTCAGCTCATACAAACTTAAAAGGTACACCAGATCCCTCCCTCCCTCCTCCTCCCCCTGAACCCCCTGTTCCCCCTCCACTCACCCCTCCCTCCCCATCCCCCAGTGCCTCCCGCCCCAATTCCCAGAGAGTCCTTTATGGTGCAGGCCTGACTCTCCTCTGGGCCCTCCTCTCTGATGACACACAAGGACCCAGTGGTATTTGCCTGTAGCCTTTCCCATGTTCCCCTTAAGCATGGGAACAGTGCTATGGCTGTCAATCCCTTGCCTCCAAGGATCTTGGTGCCTTTAGCAGATGCCAGACTTTGTGAGATCGATAGTGTGTTGGACATTGCGCCGGGCATGCAAAGTCCAATTATGATTACTTCGGTCCTAACTTGTGTGGAGAATCTTGCAAATCATTGCACCTCCCATCCTTTTGCTCTTACAATCTTACCGCCCCCTCTTCCACAAATGTCCCTGAGCTTCAGGATGGGGAGAGATTAGTCTGGCCTAGTTCTAGGTGGTTGATATAGAGTCTCTGAAGTTCTGGATTGTGGTTTGTTGATTTTCTTTTGCAGTTTTGCTGCTCCTGCAATGCCCTTCACTCCATCCTGATGGGCACTGTATGTCACCCCCTGGCCAGAGACATAAAGCTGTTAAACTGGAGTCTTATTATAAGAGCACATTCAAGGGCAGATGTAATAAAAGTAGGAAACTTCAGTGAGAGAGGGGTCAATCACCCATTTGCAAAATGGTTACATTTTATCTGCCAGATTATATGCCCTCCCCTTCTGTTAATATCATACCCCCTTAGTTGTAAATGATCAGGAACGAACGTCTGCAAACTTAACTAGGTGTCACATTACTTACTTGAAGTCCTTGAGGGAGGCCTATTTTCTCTACTGTAACATGGTCACTTCTCTCCTTGTTTCTGGTGTGGCCGTCCAACCCCATCCCTCCTGTTCATAATCCTTGCAATTACTGTAGGTAATACATAGATTTTACCTATGAGTGTCTCAAGGTGGGCTGGGTGCGTTCGGTACTAGGAGCCACCTATTAGGGAGTACATACAGTGCCTAATTTTCTGGGTTTGGGATATTTCACTTAATATAATTGTTTCTAATGACATCCATTTTCCAGCAAATTCCAGTAATTCATCCTTTCTGATAGCTGAGTAGTACTCCATTGTATAGATGTACCACAGTTTTCTTATTCACTCGTCAACTGTTGGACATTTGGGTTGATTCCATGTCTTTGCTATTGTAAACAGTGCTGCTATGAACATGGTCGAGCTTGTGCTATCGAGGCGAACCTCTGCTGTATGGGGGGTTATTCCCAAAAGTGGAATAGCAGGGTCATATGGCATTTCAATCTTTAATTTCTTTAAGAATCTCCAGACGGCTCGCCAGAGTGGCTGTATGAGCCTGTATTCCCACCAGCAATGTAGGAGAGATCCCCTCTCTCCACATCCTCTCCAGCATTTGTTGTTGTTTGTATTGTGGATTTTTGCCATCCTGACCGGGGTGAGATGATATCTCAGGGAAGTTTTGATTTGCATTTCCCTGATGGCTAAGGAAGTGGAGCATTTTTGAAGATATTTGTTAGACATTTCAATTTCATCCCTGGTAAAGTTTCTTTTAAGTTCCCGGCCCATTTTTTAATTGGATCATTGGTTTCCTTGGTGTTTAGTTTTCTAAGTTCTTTGTGCACTCTGGACAGCCGAGCTCTGTCAGATGTGTGGTTAGTGAAGATTTTCTCCCATTCTGTGGGTTGCATTTGAGCTCATGTTACAATCTTTTTATCTGAACAAAAGCTCTTTAATTTCACAAGATCCCAACTGTTGAGAGTTGGTAGCAGTGACGGTGCCATTGGATGTCTGTTTAGGAAATGCTGGCCTAGCCCAATCAGCTCAAGGGAGTTCCCTATCTTTCAACTATGTTTTTTATAGTCTCTGGCCTTATATCAAGGTCCTTGATCCATTTGGAATTAAGTCTTGTACATGGTGATAAGTGCGGGTCCAGCTTTAATCTTCTGCATGTGGAGATACAGTTTTGACAGCACCATTTGTTGAAGATGCTATTCTTTTTCCTTTGGATTCTTTGGGCCCCTTTGTCAAAGACCAAATGGCTGTAATTTTGTGGGCTTATATCTGGGTCTTCAATCCTTATCCATTGATCTATGTGTCTATTTTGGAGCCAGTACCAGGCTGTCTTTATAACTATGGATTTGTAGTATAGACTTAGGTTTGGTATGTTAATACCTCCAGCAGTGTTTTTGTTACTCAGGATTGTCTTTCTTATCCTGGGTCTTTTGTGCCTCCATATGAACTCTGAGATTGCTTGGTCAACTTCTTTGAAAAAATTGCTTTGGGATTTTAATTGGTAGAGCATTGAATTTGTGTATTGCCTTTGGTAGGATGGTCATTTTACGATGTTGATTTTGCCAATCCAGGAACATAGAAGTGTTTCCACCTTCTGGTATCTTCTGCAATTTCTTTCTTTAGGGTTTTAAAGTTTTCATTGTAAAGGTCTTTTACCTCCTTGGTTAGGTTTATACCAAGGTATTTCATTTTTTAGGGGCTATAGTAAATGGGATTGTTTCTGTCAAGGCTTTTTCACTTCTTTCATTCTGGGCATATAGGAAGGCCTCTGATTTTTGCACATTTATTTTGTATCCTGCCACCCTGCTGAACTTCTCAATTAGTTCCAGGAGCTTCCTGGTGGAGATTTTGGGATCACTCAGGTATAAGATTATGTCATTTGCAAATAGGGATAGCTTGACTTCTTCCTTGCCGATTTGAATCCCTCTTATGTCCCTTTCTTATCTTATGGCTTCAGCTAAGACTTCAAGTACAATATTGAATAGAAGTGGTGAGAGTGGACAGCCTTGTCTAGTTCCTGATCGTAATGGGAATGTTTCCAATTGTTCCCCATTGAGTATAATCATTGCTGTGGTGCTTGTTGTATACAGCTTTTGTTATATTGATAATGGTTCCTTCCATTCCTACTGTCTCTAGCATTTTGATCATAAAGTTCTGTTAGATCTTGTCAAAAGCTTTTTCTACATCTATCAAGAGTATCATGTGGTCTTGGACATTGGACTGGTTTACATGATGAATTACATTTATTGATTTGCGTATGTTGAATCAACCTTGTGTGCCAGGGATGAAGCCTACTTGGTTCCCGTGAATAATCTTTTTAATGTGTTTTTGAATCCGATTTACTAAAACTTTGTTGAGAATCTTTGCGTCTGTGTTCATCAGAGAGTTCGGCCTATAGTTTTCTTTTTTAAGTGAATCTTTATTAGGTTTTCTGATTAAGACAATATTAGCTTAATAGAAGGAATTTGGTAGTGTTCTTTTCTTTGCTATTTGATGGAACAGCTTAGAGTATTGGTGTTATTAACTCCTTAAATATCTGGTAGAACTCTGTGCTGGGTCCATCTGGTCCAGGACATTTTTTGGTGGGAAGATTTGAGATTACTTCCTCAATTTCCTTATATGTTATAGGACTATTAAGTAATACACAACTTCCTGATTCAATTTAGGTAAGTTGTGTTTACTTAGAAATTCATCAATCTCTTTGTGTTGTCAAACTTTACAGAGTATAAGTATTTTAAATATGATGTTATAATTCTCTGGATTTCTTGGGTATCAGTAGTGATAATTCCATGTTCATTTCTAATTTTGTTAATTTGGTTTTTCTCTCTCTTGCTTTTGGTTAATTTAGCTAGGGGTGTATCAATCTTATTGATTTTTTCAATGAACCAGCTTTTTGACTGGTTAATTTTTTCTATCATTTTCTTAATCTCAATTTCAGATATTTCTCCCCTTATTTTGCTAATCTCCTCTCTTCTACTACTTTTGGGATCAGATTGCTCTAGTTTCTCTAAAGCTTTAAGGTGCATTGTTAAGTTGTTTATTTCTGATGTTTCCATTTTTTTGATGTAGGCATTAAGAGCTATGAACTTACCTCTTAGAAGAGCTTTCATTGTGTCCCAAAGATTTTGGTAAGTTGTATTTTCATTATCATTCACTTTCAGGAAATCTTGAATTTCCTTTTTAATTTCTTTCTGAATCCAGTTCTCATTCAGCATCATATTGTTAAGTTTCTAGGAGTTAGTGTATTTTCTCTTGTTTGTTGTGTTGTGGATGTCCAGCTTTAGGCCGTGGTGATCTGATAGGGCACAGTTTAGAATTTCAACTTTTTTGTATATGTGTAGAATCGTTTTATGGCCCAATATGTGATCTATTTTGGAGAAAGTTCCGTGTGCTACTGAGAAAAATGTGTATTCTTTGGTGCATGGGTGAAAAGTTCGATAGAGATCTGTAAGGTCCATTTCTTTAAGGGTTTGATTACGTTCCAAAGTGTCTCTGTTAAGCTTTTGACCTGTTGATCTATCCCAAGTTGAGAGAGCGGTGTTGAATTCCCCAAGAATTATCGTTTGGGGGTTGATTTCTTGCTTTAGACGCTGTAGGGTTTTTATTAATGAATGTGGAGGGGCCCGTCTTGGGTGCATATATGTTCAGTATTGTGAAGTCTTCCTGGTGAACCTGTGACTAAAATGTAGTACCCATCCATGTCTCTTATCATTTTCTTTGGTTTGAAGTCCACTTTGTCTGATAGCATAATGGCTACCCCTGCCTGTTTTCTGCTTTCATTAGCTGTAGAATTGTTGACCAGCCTTTTATTTTTAGGGCATGCCTATCTTTTGTGGTGAGATGGGTTTCCTGCAAGCAGCAGATTGATGGATTGTGATTTTTAATCCAAATTTATAATCTGTGTCTCTTGATCGGTGAGTTAATTCCACTAATATTAATGTTATAATGGAGAAACTAATTTTAATTCCAGACATTTATTATGTTTAGTAGTTTTTATAAGTATATTGCTTCGCTTTTATTGGTGTTATACTTGCCTTCTGTTCCCCTGGATTTGCCTGTTTTTTCCTTCAAGCTTGAGTATCATTTCTAGCATTTTTTGAAGTCCTGGTTTGGTGGACATGTATCCCTTCAAGTTGTCTTTGTGCTGGAAGATTTTTCTTTCTCCCTTGATCAGATGGATAGTTTTGCAGGGTAAATCAGCCAGGATTGACATTTTTGCTCATTCAATACTTGAAGTATTTCTCTCCAAGCTCTTCTTGCTTTTACTGTTTCAACTGAGAAGTCGTTTGTTATTTTAATAGGCTTACATTTAAAAGTGACTTGTTTTTTCTCCCTTGAAGCTCTCAGCATCAGTTCTTTACCTTGAATGTGGAGTGTTTTGACTATTATTTGCCATGGCCAGCTTCTGTTTTGGTCATATCTGTTTGGGGTGTGGAATGCCTCTTGTATATGGATGGGTCTCTCTTTTTTTAGATGAGGAAAGTTTTCCTTGATGATCGTTTGAAAAATTTCCTCAGGGGTGGTATTTTGAGATTCTTGCTCTGGTATTCCATGAATACACATGTTAGGCTTCTTCAGGGTGTCCCATATCTCCTGGATATATCTCTCAAGTATCTTTTTGGCTTTAACAACCTCTTCAATTGAGCTGGTTAATACTCCCACTTTATCTTCAAGGTCTGAAATTCTGTTTTCTGCTTCCTTAGTTCTGCTGATAAGACTCTCTGTGGAGTTCTGGGTTGAAGATAACTTGTCCTTTAGCTCAGTTTTAAAGTCTGCTTGAGTCTGCTTTAACTGCTCTATGCCAGTGTTTGTTTCTTGCACTGTTTTTCTCAACTCCTCCAAGTGTCTTTTGTGTTCCTCTTCAAAGCGATTGATTCAATTATTTAATTCCTCCCGGATTTCCTCTTTCATAGTATTGAACATGGTAATGATCATATTTTGAAAGTCGTTATCCTGGGTCAGGCTTTCTTGGCCATTTTTTTTCCATGGGTTTGTTCTGGTTGGAGTCTAACATTATGGGATTAATTCCTTCAGTGGGAGATTTGTTTACTTGAGTGTTGTTTCTCATGGATTTGCACTTTGACTTTGGCATTGTCATTTTAACTCTTAAGATCTTCTTTCAATTTCTGTGCGTTTTTCACTAAACTGAATTATTTTGCCTGGGGTTTTGGGGGTGGGCAGACACGGAGCTTACCTAGGTCGAGGTGAGTTCTGGCTGGACCCTTCACGTCCCAGGAGGCGGTGTGAGGGAAGGGAGGATTGGGTGTCGGTGGGCGCTATTTAACCTGGGGAACCTGGCGGCGGGGCCCGGGTGCAGAGGGGGTGTCCTCCTCTTCCTCCCAGGCCGTGCGTGGGGGCAGCTCCAGCTGGATGGTGGGAGGAGCTGAGTCCCTTGGGCGCCTGCGGTCTGGGGTTGGGCGGGGACGATAGCTTACCTAGGTCACGGGGTGAGGCCCGGCTGGATGCGCGTGGGGGTCCTGAGCGGTGGGGTGGAGGGAAGGCTTGTTTTATTATAGTAGCAGTGTGGACTACTATTTCAATTTTTCTAAAGACAATATGCTACAGTTGCTTATGATTGCTTCATGCCTGCAACTTTATTTTCTTGAATTTAGGTATGTAACTGTATTCACCTCTGAATCTCTAACATTTAGCACATTCTGTTTATAAAAGCGATCACAAATAAAAATATGGAATTGTATATGCTTTACTCTATAACAAAAGTCATAGTCTTTAAAGTGCAGTACAAAGAGAACTAGTTAAAAATACAGTGAATTATGTTCAGCTAATTATTGACATATGGCTGATGAGGATATATGAGATGAAACAGACTTTACCATTCACTAAATAAGCACTGTAAGTTATCTTCTTCATCCAGGTAAGTTGGCAATTAGTACATGCTTCAAGTTTCATGCCTAAGTGAACTTCAGAAATGTAGAGATTGAAAGCATTTTCAAAAAAATGTAAGTGAAATTTAGCTTAAAAGTGAAAGCATGAACCTAGTAGGAAAATGAAGTATATTTAAGAGATATCACTCTTTCTAAAAAACATAAAAATATTCTAATATTCTGCCTTATTTGAAAGAATGCAATATTTGATTTCACAAAAAAAATTAAAATCATATCCATAGAAATGCTAAATATTGTTATCAAAGTATTACTAGAATATATTGCTATTCACTTCAATTACACCTTATCATTTAAATAATATTATCGCTAGTAAAGTATTATTGTTTGTATTTTATAGACTTTAAGTATCAGGTATGAAATAGCAGGGTGATTCACAACAGCATGATTTTTACCTTTGACTTCTAGGTATTGTTGCACCGATCTGTGCTTCTGCCATAGTGGTTAGAATAATTCAACAAATCTTAATCTCCCTACTGAAATCTTAAAAGAGACTGAACATTCTAATAGCTAATACATCGCAAAATGACATTTCCATTAATAAGACACAATAATAAGTATAAGATAGCACGGAATGTCATTTAAATATTTGAATGCAGAGTGAGATAATCTGTATAATTTACAGTGGGGATTTTGCTGACAGTTTTTAGAGTCAATTAATTTGTTTCTCTCTTGAATGGCAACATTCTGTAATTTTTCAGGAGGTATTTCCTCTTTAATCACGTCGTTTATCTGGGAACATCAATTTTTCTTACTGTTAAAGAAAAACATACTCTATTGTATCCTGTTTATAAACATTTCAGAATTAATGAATTATTCTTAGCAAACAGTTCTGCATAATTACTGATTGGATACTATTTTATAGGTGTTAACTTTAACTTTTTGGTAGAATGACAAGAAGTTAATCACTTTTGACAATCATAATGCCTATTCCTTAATACTATGAAACACTTAAAATTGCTTACTTCAAAATAAAAAAAAACATTTTATTCTAGTCATTTAAGAAATGAAATGTAGTAATCTCTTAAAATAAGCCATGTGGGGCTGGGAAGATGGCTCAGGAATTGAAACCTTTGCTTTGCAAACAAAGGAACTGAGTTCAGATCCCTAGATCACATGTAAATTTGTCTGGTATATAACTGCAGTCTATAACTGCTGCCCGAGAAAAGAGAGCTCAAACAGGATGATTCCCAATCTCAATCTTGGCCCTCCATACACACCCTCTGGTATACACACACACACACACACACACACACGTATGCATGCACGCACACATGCACACACCATACAAACACACATGCATGAACACAAAAAGTCCCACACAGCTGTAGATATATGATTTTTGATAAAGTTGTCATAAATACACATTGCAGAAAAACATAGTTTGTTCAAAACCCAGGTCTTTGGAAACTGAATATTCACCTGGAAAAGTCATTGAATCCATGTAGGAAGTTGTCAAGGAATTTAAAAGGACAAAAGAAAGATAAAAAGTAAACAGACATACCTTACACAGGGTAACACACACAGAAGAAAATAAGGTATATTAAAACTGTTCTGATATGCTCCTATCAGAGAACAGACACAAAGAACATTCCCTCTATGAGTCGTGGAATGTCATCTAATGATTTGTTGTTCTCAAAACCCCTCAACATAGTACAGTCTTTTGGTACTGGTCCTGATTGCTTGCAAGAAGACGACACTATTTCTGAAGAAGTATGCTCACTAACAACAAAACATGGAAAAATATAATGGAACTGTTATGGAACCTTCCTTCTCACTAGGCAGCTTTAATATTACCACAAAATATTATGGAATCTTCTAGATGAGAAAAGTATTCAATAATCTCACCCAGATATGAAAGCTGCAAGCTATAATAGCAGCTACTCTGGTTAGAGGTGATCATCAGTGCAATATTGCTATGAATGTTAAGGGTGTAACCAGCTGCTCTCTGATTGGACTTAATATCTGCTTTGCATGTGTCTGGGATATTTTGCTCAGTTTAACATCTTCCAATTCCATCCATTTACAAGCAACTTCAGTTAATTCATTTTTGATAGCCGCATAGTATTCTGTTGTGTATGTAAACCATATTTTCACTATCCAATCATCAAAACTGTTGGGAACTTAAGTTGATTCCATGACTTTGCTATTGTGAATAGTGCTGTAATGAACATGAATGTACATGTACATGTTATCTTTTTTATTTATTTTCTGCTCATACAAACATAATAAGTACCCCTGTCCCCTCCCTCCCTTCACCCCTCCCTGTACCTCCCTGCTCCCTCCCCCCTTTTCCCGTTCCTTTCCCCCCCTCTTCCTTTCTCCCAGTGCCCCGTCCCCCCATCTCTGAAGCATCTTTTAATGTGTATATCAAACTTTCCTCTGGGTCCTCCTCTCTGATGAGGTGTAATGACTCAATGGCATTTCCTAGAACTCTTTCTTGTGTTCCCCTTAAGTATAGGAACACTATTGTGACTGTTAATCCCTTGCTTCTAAGCATCCTAGTGCCTTTAGTCCATGCTAGATTTTGAGGGGTCAATGATATGTTGGTCATTCCGCAGATCATGAAGAGTCCTATTATAATTGCTTCAGCCCTAACTTGTGTGGAGTATTTTGCATATCATGACTCCTCCCATCCTAGTGCTCTTACCATCTTACTGCCCACTCTTCCACAAATTTCCCTGAGCTTCAGAATGGGGATAGATTAAGCAGGCCTGATTCCACATGGTTGATATAGAGTCTCTGATATTCTGAATTTATGGTTTGTTGATTTTTTTTTTCAGTTTTGCTGCTCCTGCAATGCCCTTGGCTCCATTCTGATGGGTATTGGCTGTCACCCCCTGGCCAGAGATAAAAAGCTGTTAAAATACAGTCTTATTATAAGGATAGATTCAAAGGTAGATGCAATAAGAGTAGGAGACTGCGGTGAGGAGTGGGTCAGTCTCCCATTGCAAAGTGGTTCCTTTCTATCTGCCAGAATGTATGCCCTCCCTTTCTGGTAAGATCATATGCCATCGGTTTCAAGTGACCAAGAAGGACAGTCTGTGAGCTTAACCAGATGTTTCATTACTTACTTGCAATCCTTGATTGTGGCCTTTATCTCTGCTGTAGCATGATCCCCTCTCTCCTTGTTTCTGGTGGGGCCCTCCTTCCCCTTCTCTCCTGTTTATAACTGTACATGTATCTTTATAGTAAGATGAAGCAGTCATTGGGAATATTCCCATTAGTGGTATAGTTAGGTCACATGACATTTCAATTTTTAACTTTTTAAGAAATCACCATACTGATCTCTAGAGCAGTTGTACAAGTCTGCATTCCCACCAGCAGTGTATGAGGGTTCCCTTCTCCCTGCATCCTTTCCAGTGCTTGTGTTGTATATTAAATCTGCATGTTGACATAATGAAAGGGAAATCTATAGTATCCATTATAACCCCAAAGGAACAGAACTTGGGGGTAGGGTAAATAAGACCTCAAGAGAGTAGAAGCAAAGGAACACAGTTAAATAGAGAAATAAAGGTCACTGTTAAGAAAAGCCCATAAATATTGAGATACCAGATCCTGTCTATTGTCAGTTTCTTCTCAGTCCATTGTTGTTTAGACTAGTTTACTGTGTTATGAAAGTGTTCCCTGTCATTGAAGGGAGGGTTAGGAGTTACTAAGCAGGTGTTTGATTGTCTGGAGGTCAATCTCACTCTGGACTGTGTCCTATTTCTTTTCTTCCCTCTCCTTTAAGCTTTTTCTGTGCAAAGAACTTTTTTAACATTTTAAAATCTTTAGATAGGAAAGGATTTCATCACCCAGACAGGACAAAGCCTGTTGCAGGGGAAGAACAGTGAAATAGACAAAAACAGCCAGCCAGAATGCAGATACCTGTGGCAGTACTCACTTGGAATCAGGTCAGCCATATCTGTCCCCATTCAAAGACTCAGGGACCCTTGCAGAAGAGGGGGTAGTAAGATTATAAGAGCCTAAAGATGCAAGGATCCATCACTAGACAAGATATTCCATTTATAGCAAGGTTGCTGTATCTAGGAGCTCACTGCAATGAGACTTGTCCTTACCAGACCTGCACAATGACTGACAAATCAACATGCCAGCACAGACCAGCAAGGATCTCAGGAGAAACAATGCTAAGCAGTAGGAAACCTAAGGGTTAGGGTTAGACAGGTGAAGGGTTAAGATTAGACAGACCCCTATCAGTGGGTTTGTCCAAGGACGGACCGGTTGTCCTGCCACAGAGGCCTGAACCTCCCCCAGAGCAGATCACCCAGATGGAACCCCAGAATCACAGAAGTTGGTAGACAAGAAAGTGGAAGAGAGTAGGATGGACTGATGAACGGAGGGGAAGGAGGGTGATGGAAGGGAAGGGAAAGGGAAAGAGAGGGGGAAGGAGGGAACAGGGATTATTATTAATTTTTCTTGTAAAACTAGGAATTAATAAATAATTAAAATAAAAGAAGGAAAGAAAGGTTAAAAAAGTCACTTTTCAGGAGCTTACACATACTTGGTATGGTATATCAAACAAGAATCTGTCCAAGAGAAGGACATAGACCCTGACCTGACAGGTGAAAACAGCTCAGGTTTAGCTATGAAGGGCATGATATCATCAAAATATCATCTAAATATTTATCATTATATACATAGATTAGAGTAACTTTTTGCAATTGACCTAGAAACTTCATTTTTTTGCCTTGGAAAGGGTTTACTGTAGAGAATCACAATTGAACCAAAGTTCTCAAAGTAAATGACTATGAAATACTCTTCCCTAAATAGGACATATAAATAACACCCCATGCAAAGCCTATGAAATAACATGAAAAAAGGGATAGTAAGATTTTAAAAGCCTTGGAGGTAAGCAAAGGTGTCATAATACACTATCTAATGGACATACTAGGGCTACTGTATCAATGAATCCACTGTTGCTATGTGTACTTCCAGAGCATGTGCACAAGATTAGGATTATCACCATTTCACCATGGAAGGGGGAAGATAATATGACTGACTACTGAAAGTTAATGTTGTATGGAGTAGCTGTACTTTCCTCAGTTGTATACCAACTTATATGTCATCAAATCTCCAGCAAGAGTCCAACCACATGATATTAAAGGCAATCCAGATGAAAGTCAGAAGGCCAAACATCGAGAAAGATGAAATTGGGAGAGAAACTGGAAGAAAACAAAGGTTCACAGTGGGAAAATTATTGTGTAGTAAGCAGTGAAATAACAAATTGATCTTCTTTATGAGTCACTCATAAATTAAACATCCTTAAATTATAGATTTTAAGTGTTGGGTTACTGAATCATGTAGTGACCCTTCCCATCTGGACAAAATGGACATATTTCATAAAAAGACTACTCCAGGCACATACATGCTCTTCTCTCCACCTGAAATGCCCAACCTCCACCTTCTCCCTGCTTGCCCATGTGTTCCCTGCTGGAAGGTCTGGCTCCCCCAGGAGCTCATTTGGTAACTGTACCTCTTCTTTTGCAGGATTAAAACCCGAGTGTCCATTCCCTAGCCCAAACCCCTCACTGATTGTACTGTATATAGGCTGACAGAAAACAACCTCCCTCCCTGCTGTCTCCTCCATTTGTGTTGGGATAACCACTCTGCTACTGCAATAAATCTCTTGCTTGAATGTGGCCTGTGGCTTTTGCTCCTCCCGACATTGAATGAGATGTCCTGAACAAGCCCCCTTCATTAAGTTTATCATGGAATCATCACATGCTCAAATGATATTACATTTTGCATCAAATCTACACAAGGACATTTAGATTCATCTAGTGGAGAAAAAGCTGACACCAAAAAATCCTTAATGGACTAACAGTTATTATTGCTTGCATTTGCTATCAAACAGAAATCAGTACAGTGAAAGCAGGTTGTCAATTGTAGATAAAATTGCAACAGTGGTGGCTCTTTTGGTCCGGACCTGGTGCCTCTTTTGTGAAGTGGCAGCTGAGGAGACTCAGGCACTTGCTATGGCTGACAAGAAACCCAAGGAAGGAGTTAAGACTGAGAACAATGATCACATTAATTTGAAAGTAGCTGGGAAGGATGACTCTGTGGTACAGTTTAAGATTTAGAGGCATACACCACTGAGTAAACTAACGAAAGCCTATTGTGAGCTGCAAGGTTTGTCAATGAGGCAGATCGGATTCCGATTTGAAGGACAAACAATCAATGAAACACACACACCGGCACCATGGGAAATGGAGGATGAAGACACAATTGATGTGTTCCAGCAGCAAACATGAGGTGTCCACTAAAAAGGGAACCTGCTCTTAGTCCAGAATTTTGTTATAGACCAACAATACATTCTCAATTAGAAGCCACAATTTGGTTCCACCACATCCTGACTACTACAGTATAGTTTTCTCTATTCTTTCATTTCACCTTCCCCATTCTTGTATTGTACATGAAGTAATTGGTGTATATAAACAAGCATATTGCACTTTTTAAAAAAAAAAATTAAATGGCCAATGTTATGTCTTGGTTGACATCACATGGAGATGGTATGGAGAAAGTACTGTTTCTGTGAAAATACCCCCTCTCTCCATTAGTGGCATGCACATTCAGCTCTTATCTTTATATTCCAGTAAGTTATTATTCTTTTGTTTTAACAAAAAAAGCCAAAAACATAAAATTCTTGCATACCTTGTTCTATTGAAGAATTTAAATGTTTTTCATTTATCACTGTAAAACCAAGAACAATTTTATAACTTTTTTGTACATAGCTTTTACATGTAGGTCAATCTGTCTTTAAGTAGTGGTAAATTACTCTTAAAAAAATGAATCCTAGCTCCATCCCAGGTGAGTTCTCCTAGCCCCCCAGGTGGCCCCATGTCCCAGCTCCTCCCACCAGCCAACCCCAGGGACACCCAAGCTGTCTCCAGTTTTGCCTGGGCCAAGCCCTGGGCCCCAGCCCCTTTCTTTCTCCCACTGGCCTGTCCATCCGAAAGTGCTCCCAGTCCTCCATCCCAGGTGAGTTCGCCCAGCCCCCAAGTGGCCTTGTGTCCCAGCGACACCCAGGCTGCCTCCAGTTTTGCCTGAGCCACGCCCTAGGCCCCTTCCCCTTTCTTCCTCCCGCCTCCATGTCCCCCACACCAGACAGGACTTGCTCACATTCCTACATCCCTGGAGCTTGAGTGGGCCACTAAGCCAAGTCCCAGGTCCCAGGTGAAGAATCCTGCCATCAACATCAGCCCCTCTGCCTCTCTGGCCCACCGGGGACCAACACACGTGGTCCACAGAAGACACACTGCTACTCAGAATTGAATAGAGTCCAAAGAAAACTCAAGCAAAGGTCTAAGAGTCAAAGGCAATACATCTGAAGACCTCTACAATCATCCTATCACATGGGAGAGATTCTTCATATCCAGACCAAAGATAAGTAAACCTCCTTTTTTTTCACCTTACTGTTCCTTTCTAGTATTAATCACTGTAGATTAAATTTTCCATTCAATCACCCCAAAAAATATACAACTCCAGGGAGTACACCACTCACCCTCACATAGCACCAAGATAATAAATTGTAAAAGTGCACTAGCATACTAATATTCATCCCCTGTCTACTTAACCTGACTTAACTGATGAACTAACAGCATAATAGACTCATCTAGGAAATAACAATAACAAAAGAAAAACATACCCAACTCCAAAGCAAGCACTAGTAATAACTGCCCAAGTGTAGTAATACCAACTAAATCAGTTCAGTCAAAAACACACAGAAACCGAAAGGTCCTAAGAGACAAAAACAACAATGCCCAAGTCAAAGTGCAGATCCATGAGAAACAAAACCCAAGAAGACCAATCTTCCACCACAAAATTAACCCCATAATGATGGATTCCAACCAGAACAAATTCACCAAAAATAGCCAAGAAAGCCAGACCCAAGATAAAAACTTTCAAAGTATGATCATTACCATGATTAATACTATGCCAGAGGAAATCCAAGAGGAGTTAAACAACTGTATCAACCACTTTGAACAGGAACACAACAGGCACTTGGAGGAGTTGAGAAAAACAGTTCAAGAAACAAAAATAGGCATAGAGCAGTTAAAAGAGTCCTAAACAGAGTTTAAAATTGAACTAAAACACAAGTTATCTTCAACCCAAAACTCAACAGAGAGTCTTATCAGCAGAATTGACAAAGCAGAAAACAGAATTTCAGATCTTGAAGACAAAGTGGGAGAATTAACCAGCTCAATGGAAGAGGTTGTTAAAACAAAAAAGATACATGAGAGGAACATTAAAGAGATATGGGACACCTTGAAGAAGCCTAACTTGCGCATTCATGGAATACCAGAGAAAGAATCCCAAAAGACCACACCTGCAGAAATTTTTCAATTTCTCATAAATGAAAACTTCCTACAACAAAAGAACGAGAGACCCATCCAAATACAAGAGGAATTTCGCACTCCAAACAGATATGACCAAAATAGAAACTCTCAACAGCAAATAATAGTCAAAACACTACAAACTTAAGACAAAGAAAAGGTGCTGAGAGCTTCAAGAGGAAAAAAAGCAAGTCACTTTTAAAGGTAAACCTATTAAAATAACAAATGTCTTTTCAATGGAAACAATAAAAGCAAGAAGAGCTTGGAGAGATATACTTCAAGTATTAAATGAGCAAAAATGCCAAGCCAGACTGATATACCCGGCAAAACTATCTGTCATGATCAAGGGAGAAAGAAAAATTTTCTAGCACAAAGACAACTTGAAGGGATACATGTCTACCAAACCAGGCCTTCAAAAAAAATGCTAGAAAATATATTCAAAGGAAAACCATTCATTAAGAAAACCCTACGATGGGATAGATCAACAGGTAAAAAATTTAACAGAGACACTTTGGAGCTTAATCAAACCCTTAGTGAAAAGGACCTTACAGATCTCTATCAAACTTTTCATCCACGCACCAAAGAATACACATTTTTCTCAGCAGCACACAGAAGTTTCTCCAAAATAGATCACATACTGGGATACAAAATGAATCTCCATATATACAGCAAAGTTGAAATTATAACCTGTACCTTATCAGACCACCACGGCCTAAAGCTGGACATCCACAACACAACAGGCAACAGAAAATACACTAACTCCTAGAAACTTAACACTATGATGCTGAATGAGAATTGGATTCAGGAAGAAATTACAAAGGAAATACAAGACTTCCTGAAAGTGAACGATAATGAAAATACAACTTACCAAAATTGCTGGGACACAATGAAAGCTGTCCTAAGAGGTAAGTTCATAGCTCTTAATGCCTACATCAAAATAATGGAAACATCAGAAATAAATAATTTAACAATTCAGCTAAAAGCTTTAGAGACATAGAGCAATCTGATCCCAAAAGGAGTAGAAGAGAGGAGATTAGCAAAATAAGGGGAGAAATATCTGAAATCAAGATTAGGAAAATGATACAGAAAATCAACCAGTCAAAAAGCAGGTTTTTTGAAAAAAATCAATAAGATTGATACATCCCTAGTTAAATTAACCAAAAGCAAGAAAGAGAAAGCCCAAATTAACAAGATTAGAAATGAACATGGAGTCATCACTACTGATACCCAAGAAATTCAGAGAATTATAACATCATATTTCAAAAACTTATACTCTGTTAAATTTGACAACACAAGGGAGATGGTTGAATTCCTAAGTAAACACAACTTACCTAAATTGAATCAGGAAGTGTGAATTATTTAAATAGTCCTATAACATATGAGGAAATTAAGGAAGTAATCTCAAATCTTCCCACCAAAAAATGTCCCAGACCAGATGGATTCAGCACAGAGTTCTACCAGACATTTAAGGAGCTAATAACACCAATACTCCTTAAACTGTTCCATCAAATAGCAAAGTAAGGAACACTACCAAATTCCTTCTGTTAAGCTAATATCATCTTAATCCCAAAACCTAATAAAGATACACTTAAAAAACAAAACTATAGGCCAATCTCTCTGATTAACACAGATGAAAAGATTCTCAATAAAATCTTAACAAATCAGATTCAAAACCATATCAAAAAGATCATCCTCGGGAATCAAGTAGGCTTTATCCCAGGCACACAAGGATGGTTCAACATATGCAAATCAATAAGTGTAATTCACTATATAAACCAGTCTAAAGTTCAAGACCACATGATACTCTCGATAGATGGAGAAAAAGCTTTTGACAAGATCCAAAAGCCCTTTATGATCAAAACACTAGAGAAAGTTGGAATGGAAGGACCATTTATCAACAAAATAAAAGCAATATACAACAAGCAAACAGAAAAGATTATACTCAATGGTGAAAAACTTCAAGCATTCCCACTTTGATCAGGAACTAGACAAGGCTGTGTAATCTCACCACGTCTTTACAATATTGTACTTGAAGTCCCAACTGAAACCATAACACAAGAAAGGGACATAAAAGGAATTCAAATAGGAAAGGAAGAAGTCAAGTTATCTCAGTTTGCAGATGACATGATCCTATACCTGAGGAATCCCAAAAACTCCACCAGCAAGTTCCTGGAACTAGAACAGAAGTACAGCAGGGTGGCAGGATACAAAATAAATGCACAAAAATCAGTGGCCTTCCTATATGCTCCGAATGAAAGAAGCGAAAAAGCCCTGAGAGAAACAATCCCATTTACTATAACCCCTAAAAAAATGAAATAACTTGGTATAAACCTAACCAAGGATGTAAGAGACCTCTATAATGAAAACATTCAAACCCTAAAGAAAGAAATTGCAGAAGACACCAGAAGGTGGAAAGACCTCCCATGTTCCTGAATTGTCAGAATCAATATCATAAAAATGACCATCCTACCAAAGGCAATATACAGATTCAGTGCTATACCAATTAAAATCCCAAAGCAATTGTTTAACGAAGTTGACCAAACAATCTCTACATTCATATGGAGGCACAAAAGACCCAGAATAGCTAAAATAATCCTGAGTAACAAAATCACAGCTGGAGTATCACCATACAAAACCATAGTCTATATTACAAATCCATAATTGTAAAAACAGTTTGGTATTGGCTCCAAAATAGACACACAGATCAATGGATAAGGGTTGAAGACTCGGATATAACCACACACAATTACCGCAATTTGATCTTTGACAAAGGGGCTCAAAAAATCCAATGGAATAAGAACAGCATCTTCAACAAATGGTGATGGAAAAACTGGATCTCCACATGCAGAAGATTAAAACTGGACCCGTACTTGTTACCATGTACAAGAATTAATTCCAAATGGGTCAAGGACCTCAATATAAGGCCAGAGACTATTAAGACCATAGTTGAAAGGGTAGGGAACTCCCTCAAGCTCATTGGGTTGGCCAAGATTTCCTGAACAGACATCCAATACACAGTCACTACAACCAACACTCAACCGATGGGATCTTGTGAAATTAAATAGCTTCTGTTCAGATAAAGAGATTGTAACTTGAGCACACAGGCAAACAACAGAATGGGAGAATATGTTCACTATCCGCATATTTGATAGAGCTCTATTATCCAAAGTGCACAAAGAACTTAGAAAACTAAACACCAAGGAAACAATTGGGCCAATTAAAAAACAAGCCTTGGAACTTAAAAGAAATTTTACCAGGGAAGAAACTGAAAGGTCTAACAAACACCTTAAAAAAATGCTCCACATCCTTAGTCCTCAAGGAAATGTAAATCACAACCTCCCTGAGATATCATCTCACCTCTGCCAGTATGGCAAAATTCACAATACAAACAACACCAAATGCTGGAGATGATGTGGAAAAAAGGGAACTCTCCTACATTGCTGGTGGGGATGTAGGCTCATAGAGCCACTCTGGCAAGCCATCTGGCGATTCTTAAATAAATTAAAGATTGAAATGCCATGTGACCCTGCTATACCACTTTTGGGAATAACCCCCCTTATAGCAACAATTCACCTCGATAGCACAAGCACGACCATGTTCATAGCAGCACTGCTTACAATAGCAAAGTCATGGAATCAACCCAAATGCCCAACAGGTGATGAGTAGATATGGAAAATGTGGTACATCTATACAATGGAGTACTACTCAGACATTAAAAATGATGAATTAATAGAATTTGCCGGGAAATGGATGGAATTAGAAACAATTATATTGAGTGGAGTATCCCAGACACAGAAAATTAAGTTCACAGGCTATCCTTCATGATCATTTATAACTGATGGGATATGATCTTACCAGAAAGGGAAGGCTTATAGTCTGGCAGATAGAAAGTAAATATTTTGCAAATGGGTGATTGACCCCTCCCTCACCATGGTTTCCTACTTTTATTACATCTACTTTGAACATACTCTTATAACAAGACTCTAGTTTAGCAGGTTGTTATTTCTGGCCATGGGGTGACATCCAATACCCATCAGCATTGAGCCAAGGGCATTGCAGGAGCAGCAAAACTGAAAAAGAAAATCAACAAACCATAATTCAGAACATCAGAGATTCTATATCAACCACCTGGAACTAGGCCAGCCTAATCTTTCCCCATCCTGAAACTCAGGGAAATTTGCGGCAGAGGCGGCGGTAAGATTGTATGAGCACAAGGATGGGAGGAGCAATGATATGCAAGATACTCCACAAGAGTTAAGGCTGAAGCAATCATAATTGGACTTTGCATGCCCTGTGCATTGTCCAACACACTATTTACCCCACAAAGTCTAGCATTTGTTAAAGGCACTAGGATCCTTGGAGGAAAAGGATTGACACTCACAGTAGTGTTCCTATGCTTAACGGGAACTCAGGAAAGGGTTCTAAGAAATGCCACTGTGTCTTTGCACCTCATCTGTGAAGAAGATCCAGAAGAGCGTTTGGCATGCACATTAAAGGATGCTCCGGGAAGGGGAGGGGGAGGCACTGGGTGATGGGGAGGGAGGGGTGTGGGTGATGGGGAGTGAGGGGGCGTGAGGGGTTGGAGGGAGGAGGGTACCGGTGTACATGTTAAGTTTTTATGAGTGGAAATATAAACACATAAATAAATATAAAAAAATGGATCCTAATTTCCCCAAGTCAAGTGTCTTGTTGTTTAAATAAACTTTTTTTTAAGTGGAAAAAAAGAAAAAAATGTGCATCAGTGGTGTTTATGACAGTGAGTTATAAAAAACATGGACCTCAATGGTAACATCTGTATCAGAAAAACACACTAGTTGACAGTCTTGTAAAGAAAGGGACATTTTTAATTTAGAGAATACTAGAATTCAATTCTCATTCATAAAAAATGTATTTTATTTAATTTTCTTTTGATTTTGTGTTGTCAGCTCATTGACAATTAATGATGTGAAGAACATAACATTATGAATGGTTTAAACTTTATTAGAGGGGCGGTAAGATTGTAAGAGCACAAGGATGGGAGGAGCAATGATATGCAAGAGACTCCACACAAGTTAGGGACGAAGCAATCATAATTGGACATTGCATGCCCCACACAATGTCCAACACAATATTGACCCCACAAAGTCTAACATTTGCTAAAGGCACCAAGATCCTTGGAGGTAAGGGATTGACAGCCACAGTAGTGTTCCTATGCTTAAGGGGAACACAGGAAAGGATTCAGGGAAATGCCACTGGGTCCTTGCACATCATCGGAGAGGGGAGCCCAGAGGAGATACCAGCAGGCACATTAAAGGATTCTCCTGGGATTGGGATTGGAGGCACTGGGGGATGGGGAGGGAGGGGTGAGGGGAGGGGGAGCAGGGAGGTCAGGGGGAGGAGGAGCGAGGGAGGGAAACGATGTACCTACTAAGTTTGCATGAGGAGAAATAATAATAAAAAATGTTTAAAAAGAAAGATAGCTCAGGGGTTAAGATTGCTTTGAATACAAAAGGACCTGTTTTCAGATCCTAGAACCCATGTAAAAAATATCAGGCAAAATTGCAGTGGCATGCACCTCGGGCTCTTAAAGTAGAGTCAGGAAATCCCATAGCAAAGGAAAAAAGTAAGTAGAAGCAAACTAGGATCACTCCAAAAGTCACCCTGTCAGCCTTGGGCCTCCACAGACAAATACAATTGCCTCTGTCACACATTAAAAAACAAACAGTGAACGAAATCTTCATTATCATGCATTATGGATACAAAACTACTTTTTTGTTTCAATAGCAAATTAAGAATTTTTCATGGCTGGAAATTACAAACAATATAGGTTCTAATTTTTTCAGATGATTATACGGAAATGGATTATCCACATATGGAAGAAAAAGACCATGAGTTCTTGCAGAAATCTCACATGTAATTAAGTCACATTGTAATACAATATATGTTAATGAAAAATTGAAATTAGGGTCAGCAAGATCATTTATGCATAAAGGCATCTGTATATAAACCTCACAGTCTGAGTCTAATTGCTAAACTCCACCTGTTTCACAGACAGAACCAACTTCTGAAAGTTTTCCTTTAATCATCACAAGTGCATCTCGACGTGTATGTCTCTCCCTCTGCCAGACTTCTTGCTTCATCCTCAAAATTTCAAATGAGTTACAAATGATCAGGAAGGAAACTCTGTGAACTTAACCAGATATCTCTTTACTTACTTGCAGTCCTTGATGGTGACCTATTTTCTCTGCTGTAACATGGTCTCATCTTTCCTTGTTTCTGGAGGGGCCCTCTTTCCCCATACTTCCTGTTTATAATCTTTGAAATTATTGTAGGTATTACAGAGATTTTTTAATTGGGCCATTTGTTTCCTTAGTGTTTAGTTTTCTAAGTTCTTTGTGCACTCTGGATAATACAGCTCTATCAGATATGTGGTTAGTGAAGATTTTCTCCCATTCTGTGGGTTGCCTTTGTGTTTAAGTTACAATCTCTTTATCTGAACAGAAGCTCTTTAATTTCACAAGATCCCATCGGTTAAGTGTTGGTTTTAGTGATTGTGCTATTTGATGTCCATTTAGGAATTGTTGGCCTATCCCAATCAGCTCGAAGGCATTCCCTACGATTTCAACTATGGTTTTTATAGTCTCTGACCTTATATCAAGGTCTTTGATCCATTTGGAATTAAGTCTTGTACATGGTGACAAGTACAGGTCCAGTTTTAATCTTCTGCATGTAGAGATCCAGTTTTGCCAGCACCATTTGTTGAAGATACTGTTCTTTTTCCATTGGATTTTTGGGCCCCTTTGTCAAAGATCAAATGGCGGTAATTGTGTGTGGTTATATCCGGGTCTTCAACCCTTGTCCATTGATCTGTGTGTCTATTTTGGAGCCAATATCAGGCAGTTTTACAACTATGGATTTGTAGTATAGACTAAGGTTTGGTATGGTTATACTCCATCACTGTTATTGATACTCAGGATTGTTTTTGCTATCCTGGGTCTTTTGAGATTGTTTGGTCAACTGCTTTGAAGAATTGCTTTGGGATTTTAATTGGTATAGCACTGAATCTGTATATTGCCTTTGGTAGGATGATCATTTTTACAATATTGATTCTGACAATCCAGGAACATGGGAGGTCTTTCCACCTTCTGGTGTCTTCTACAATTTCTTTCTTTAGGGTTTTAAAGTTTTTATTGTAAAGGTCTCTTTCTTCCTTGGTTAGGTTTATACCAAGTTATTTCACTTTTTTAGGGTCTATAGTAAATGGAATTGTTTCTCTCAGGGCTTTTTCACTTCTTTCATTCTGGGCATATAGGAAGACCACTGATTTTTGAACATTTATTTTGTATGCTGCCACCCTGCTGTACTTCTGTTCTAGTTCCAGGAGCTTGCTGGTGAAGTTTTTGGGATCACTCAGGTGTAAGATCATGTCATCTGCAAATTGAGATAACTTGACTTCTTCCTTTCCGATTTGAAACCCTTTTATGTCCCTTTCTTGTCTTATGTGTTTAGTGACGGGGTATGTTCTCACCAGAAGTGGTGGACATATAGGCTGGCAGATAGAAAATAACCATTGTGCAAATGGGTGATTGACCCCTCTCTCACCACGGTCTCCTACTTTTATTCCATCTACCTTTGAATATACTCTTATAACAAGACTCTATTTTAACAGCTTTTTATCTCTGGCCATGGGGTGACATCCAATACCCATCAGCATTGAGCCAAGGGCATTGCAGGAGCAGCAAAACTGAAAAAAAATCAACAGACCATAATTCAGAACATCAGAGACTCTATATCAACCACTTGCAACTAGGCCAGCCTAATCTCTTCCCATCCTGAAGCTCAAGGAAATTTGCAGAAGAGGGGGAGATAAGATTGTAAAAGTAACAGAATGTGAGCAGTAATGATATGCAAGATACTCCACATAAGTTAGCGCCAAATCAATCATAACAGGACTTTGCATGACCTCCGCATTGTCCAACACATTATTTATCCCACAAAGTCTAGCATGGACTAAAGACACTATGATACTTGGAGGCTAGGGATTGACAGTCACAGTAGTGTTCATAAGCTTAAGGGGAACACAGGAAAGGGTTCTGGGAAATGCCCCTGGGTCCTTATACCTCATCAGAGAGGAGGACCCAGAGGAGAGTTTGACATGTACATTAAAAAATGTTCCGTGGATCAGGGGGAGGCACTGAGGGATGGGGAAGAAGGGGAGAGGGGAGGGGGAGCAGGGGTGTCAGGGGGAGGTGGAGGGAGGGAGGGGACCGGTGTACCTTTTAAATTTGTATGAGCAGAAATAATTTAAAAAAATTTTTAAAAATTATCACACAACTGTTCTTTAAAGTGTCAGTCAATTGAAGAGGCTGTCTTCTTCAGGCCATGCCATTCCTTCATTTAAAATTATTTGAGATTTTAAAAGAGGAAATAAAGAAAAGTTAAATATAAAAAATCTCAAATGAATGAAATAGTTTTAAAAATTGAATCTTTATTCATAAATTTATAGTGCCATGCAACTTTACATAAACTCTGAGGTGAAAAGTAAAAAATAGTGAGTATGTATGTATGTTTGTGCATGCATGAACACACTCATGTGTTTATGATACACTTCAGTAATTTCAATGTGCTATGGAAGTCTTTTATTATTGTGTGCAAGAGTTTCGTACATTGAAATGCAACTGACATACTTTTATTAGAAAGGGATGTTTTTAACAGATATTCCTCTGACCAGAACAGCAGGTGGGATCTTTTCATATATATCTACTCAAGTTATAAGACATGGCCATCTGTTTAAACCTGGATTCCTACGTTTTAATTGGTCTCCCATTTTACCTGGTTATATATTATGAGAACTATAACATATACTTACCACATATATGGTTCTATAATTTTTTTTCTGTTAAAGCAATCTATCACAATATTTCAAAAAATTCCCTAGATAAAAAGTGGAAGAATGAGCACAGTTGTGTTTCCAGTAATCTTCATAAACAGAAATAGAATGCTGGCTGGATATAGTTTATGGTTTAGATGTACTGAACACTAATACAATGTATACATACTTTCTTTTTAAGGAGACATGAATATTACCATTCCTAGAAGACAATGAGTCCAATTCAAAAGCGTTCCAGGGTAAGAAAAATTACTCATGCACTTTAATGGCAAGAGTCTACCTGAAAGAATGCACTCATTTTTATACATGTACCAACACAAGAACCTATGTACTCATTTGATAAACTTCTTTCAGCACTTTGAGGAAACATAGACATGCATTCAATTTGTATACTTATCTCATTGTTCTATGAATACTTTTAAGAACTTTTCAAGAATATAGTCATAGTGATACATGCCTATTATAAACTGCATTCTTGTGAGAGTGAGACAGATGAAAATGTGGCCTTAGCAGCAAGACTATCTCAAAAATATTAGACTGACATTTTTCTTATTTGACTGAAATTTCTAAGTATGCTTAACATGTCATTATTTTCCTGCTTATTAATTAATTTTATCACATTATTATGATGTTGAAGCTTCATATCATTTTCATACTCTAGTTTGGGAGGAAAAGGAGAAAGAAAACATTGGTTCTTATCTAACATTCTTATAAAAATGATGACTTTGAAATCTCCAATCCAACTTCAATTTACATTTCATTGATTAGAAGAATGAGGTTCTTCAATCCACAGTGAAATTGCCAAGAAGCAAAGATAAGAATTGCTGATGATGTCACCTGATAGTGACAATACAATTGACACTATTTAATAATGAATCTACTGCTGAATGAAGGCTCTTTATTAAGATTTGGGATTTTGTTCTTGGTTTCCAATGGTTTTCTTGTCATCAAACACATATAAATGGATAAAGCAGGAATATCTGACAAACAGAAATATTTGCCTTCTCATGGTACTCAGTGTACCTTAGCATCTGTCTTCTTTAGTCCCCACTTGGCCATCTGTTCATCCATATATTTACATAGCTGAAATGAATTCAAAGAACTTCAGGATTAGACAGAGATTGTGCTTAAACAAAAGTAATGTCCCAAAGAGAAAAATGTTTCAAAATATTTGTATTGCTTTTGTAACCTAAATATTTGTTTAGACTAATGTTTAAAAATTTTAGTTAGGGGGCTGGAGAGGTGGCTCAGGGGTTAAGCCTCTGCCTTGCAGGCGGAAGGTCCTGAGTTCGGATCCCAGATCCCACATATAGACGCCAGGCGGAAGTGGGAGCGGCCTGCTTCTTGTCCTGGTAGGGCGGAGCCTGTGAATCCCGGGGCAGAAGGAGGTGGAGACGTCCATGCTGATTCGGGAATTCCTCCGTGGTTCTACACATACACAGACACAAACACACACAGACACACACACGCACGCGCGCACACATACACATGCACATGCGCACAGTTGAATAAATGATAATAATAATAAAAAAGTTAATATTTAAAAAAAATTTAGTTAGGAAACTTATACATTATGATAATCTTTCAATGATCTTATATCTTAATATCATCTTATAATATATCATATAATACACATTCTGAAATTTATCATTAGAAAAAGGATAAATTGTTCCACAGTTAAAAAGCATATTGATTGGCTGTACTGAATTACAATGAACTTCAGTGAAGTATACACGTGACTGAAATAATTGCTTTCTCAAAAACTCAATAATTACTAAATTAAACTTTCAATTACCATCAATAAACAATAATTCAGCCATTAAAATGTTGAGATATATTTAAAAATATATTTTAAGTTATATCGTTACTCAAAATTGTTTCAAGCTCTATTTTACTCAAGAAACAAATTGGTCATAGAATCATGAAAGCAGTGGGTTAGAATTATTCTAAACAAATTTGTGAACACAAATGTGCATGGATGAAAGACTGGAAGACATTTTTCTAACTCAATTATAAGGGGTGAGAAAATATAAGGTGGGATTGCTTTCTTCTTTACACTTTGGCAATAGATTAATTTTTCTTTAATGATAACAAAGTCAGCTCTTTGAATATAATGTTCCACTCAATGCACTTTCTAAAATCCCAACGTCATAATAAGAGTTGATGCTTATGACAGTTAAATGTCAAGATTTGACCTGATTTGACTCTGTGTTTCATGATATTTGTCCTTAAATTTTTCCTACATTTTATGATAGTAACCATACTTTCTTATTTTGTTCTTATCTCATTACCTTTTTCATGTGGTAAAGTTTCTGAAAATAGGATATGGTCTCCATTAATTGTGAACAATTTAGTCAACTTTTCCCACAACTATCTCTTTGAAACATTTTGATGTCTATATTTATTGAGTCTCTGAGAGTCTTTTGCTGATCCACCACTGTTCCATCATCAACACAAAAATGATAATTTATAAGCTATCTCCGTGTTTAGAATTGGAAGAGTTCTCATAGAGTTAAATAGATACCTTATTTACTAATATATAAGAATTTTCTATTGCTTTTTTGGGGGTTGAACTTATGGTTTAATATGAAAGAAGCATCGAATCCCCTTTGCTTTTCTGCTTCAGTTGTGATGCAGTCAGTATATGAGATTATCATTAAGAGCAATGGGAGCAAGTGCAACTTTTTCCTCATTGAAGAAGTATGTTTTCATATTTCCTACAAATACATGGAAACTTCCAAGGCCAGTAACTTTACTACTGCATTTGTGGAGAAAAGATCATGGTAAGGTAAATCTTCAAATTTCAAACAGTGACTGGCATTGACTACCAGGCAAAAAATTCCCATGCATTCAACTAGAAGAAACTGGACTCCCATGAAAGTTAACAGTGGATGGCACAAAGAAAGATAAATATATTACCTGAATTCTAGTTCAAAGATAAATTATGAAGTCTGAATATTCTGTCATAATGGAAAGGAAGTAATTCATTCCTTAAAATAGAAGAGTTGCAGTATTCTCGTGGTAGTTAAGCAGTCTTAAAAACTGGTTGGAACTGGAAAGATGGCCCAGGGGTTAAACCATATGCCTCACAAACTAACGGACATGAGATCTGATACCAGTTCTCTGCACTTTGGCCTTAGGAGATTCCAGAGCAAAGCAATTAAAAGGTAGAATAATCTAGGATGATTTCCAAAATTGTCCTTGTGCCTCCCATAGGCACACATATTTAAGTACTCTCTTACACACATACACCTGTATGCACCTACACCCCCACACAAAAAATAGTATGGCTATCATATAATTGGATGAAATTTGATTTCATTCTTTCAAAAATATTTATAGAACACTTGATAAATGATCAGAATAGAAAGTCCTAGATCAGTTAGGAAGAACAAAGTTATGTACTCACCCAGTAGGATAGAATGCTATTTCTAGGCAAATAACTTGGTAAATTTGCTTTGTAATATATATGAAAAAAAATATTCACAATAAGAAAAGCATTATATTTCACATATATTAAAATATAACTAAAACATATCGTATGTTATGCATACATATGTATATTCATATGTATCTATTAATGCAAAAATTCATAAAGGAGAACTTTGTAGTTTAAAAGTATCTGAGGTAAATATTCAGATGATGCATAAATGCAAGTGAAGCTGACAAATTCGTTACTTCAGTTTGCCTGCATGGTTGCTGATAAATGACCATCAAATGGCTTAAGGGAACAAGGAGTTTATTTTCTTTTTTTATTATTTACCTATCTATTTATCTCATAACTATCTATTTATTTCTTGACATGTGTGTGTGAGTATCTGTGTGTATTTGTTAATTTAACTCTTTTGATTATTCTGACTTAGAACTAGCTAGGTAGCAAAGGTTCCACTCAGAGTCCTGGGAATCCTAGACTTTCAACTGTTGGATTTATAAACATTACTATAGTCCGGTTATAGTCTGTTCAGCTTGGTGAGAGAGCATGCACCAACACCAGGGCCAAGGGAATTGGCCACACCATCTCTACGTAATGATTGATAGAGGGACGATCCTTACTTGCCAGACCTGCATGTCTGGCCAAGTATACAAAAGGATTCCGACTCTCTCAACCAGCTCTCTGTGACATATTCCAGGGGCTAATCCCTCTCAGCATAGGCTGGGCCTTCCCCATCAGCTAGACAATCTCCTTCAGGTTCACTCTGGGCAAACTACTAATTCCCCACAAATGTGCCCAGAGTTCAAACCCTCAACTGTCAAGTTGACACCTATGTCTAACCATGACATTCATTCAGTGAAATGAAGAGAAAAATGATCTTACAACCCAATACAAAAATGCTCAAAGTTATTTGACTGCTTATTTAATAGAATTTCATGACTTAAAAGAATTGAAGATTCTTTTAAAATTATTTTTTCTAGCACATTGAAAATTTATGTGATACTCATTTGACGCACATGCATGAACAAATTTAGTGCTTTTATATCTTTGTGGCTATGCAAAAACTTAGTCTGTTCATGCTTCTATAATATTTATCATAGCAAAATACTGAAGGAAATCATAATTAAAAATAAGAAGCCAAATACGCAATAAAGGACTCTCTGGGAATTGGGGGAGAGGCACTGGGAGATGGAGAGGGAGGGAGGGAGAGCAGGGAGTTTGGGGGGAGGAGGAGGGGGGAGGGAACTGGTCTACCTATTAAGTTTGTATGAGCGGAAATAATAATAAAAATGTAAAAAAAAAAAGAATTGCAGACATGTAAAAAAAAAATCAGAAGCCAAAAAAAAAAATTCTCATGAATTTGGCATTTGGAGAAGAAATACAAGAGGTCATTACTAGATGCAAAGATTATCAACTTCGGAAGTATACAAAAGGATTCTGTCAATGTAGAAATATTTCAAATTTATAACTGTTAACTTTTTCTTGCAGTACTGGACATTGAACATAGTACAATTACACATGCTAAACAAATAGTGCAACAATGATTTACAACTTCCAGCCCTTGATAACTTTTTTCAACACTGTAAAAATAAATTATCTATTGGATGGATTACAAAAACTTAGTCTCATTTAGTGATAAGGGCGATGTAAATCTCTGCATCATTATTTTCTGGAAACAAATCTAACACTATTAATCATGTCATTAATGCAGTTACCCTTTGAATTTTGATTAACAAATTCTAAAGATTTAAATATAAATATAAAGGGGCAGGTCTATGAATATTATTAACAAGGACACACATTGTAGCATGTTTATTTTAATGATTTCTAAATGTGAGTATATTAAGATTGATACATATAATAAGAATCTTTACAACACTGAATAGCAGGGGAGAAAATGACATGTACAGATATAAAATATATTCAACACATACTGTCATTGTAAAAGGTTACATATTTTTATACATAGTGTGATTATACTTTTGCTGAAATACACACATGTAAACTTGAGATAATACATTCAAATAGGTAAAACTAAGGAAAGTGGAAATATTTACTTTTGTTTGTGCATATTTGGAAATATAATTATATTTTCAAAGTATACTTTGTAATGCCAGCATTGTTTTGTGAATATGGATATTCTTTCATTCTTTCATTCATTTAGCATAAACTTAATGCACTGTTTGAGGTAATGTTTCTTGAATGAGAACAGACAATAACAAACCATTCACTGCCTTTGTGATGACTTTACATTGTTAGAGAGATACTAACATAAAATAAAATATTTAGGATATTAGTTTACATTGAAAAGTATTGTGGAGAAAAACAAGACTTGAAAGGAAGGTGAGGAATATGACAATGTGTATGTCTACCGTTGGTACTTGGAGACAAGAAATGATAACTGGAGTTCTAATACATGTGCAAAAAATACTGCCAGGAAAAGGTTTTAAGCAAGAACAAGGTTTATTGATTCTAGAACATTGAGAAATAATAGAAAGAATATGATGCAAATTTTAATAATTTTATTCTTGTTAAGTAACTGCTATTATATTTAAATATTATTTCTCTTAGTAAAATTTTAATATTTTCTTCTAAAATAATATTTGTTTTTTTACAATTTCTTAGTATTAGTATTAAGAAGTGTTCATACACATGGGTCTCAATCAATCCACAGAATACAGGCAGTCTACCAGTTGCTGCATCCATGAAGTAAAATGACTGTTCTTCCTTCAAAACCTATCACTGCCAATAGTTTCTCAGCCAGTGATGGGGCTTCTTGGTCTTTCTCCCCATTCATGCTGGAATCTTGACTGGATAAATCTTATGCAGCATTAATTTCATTGTGCAATAGCCATGATATGTCCAGAAGATAGTATTTCATAATATTCTTCTCTTTCTATCATCTTTTCTGTAATTTGAACTCTTTCTATCTGAGGATGATCTTAAGGCTTTGAACCTCCTACATGCTGGGATTTCAGATCTGAGTCACTTCACCCAATTTGTGTGTTGTTGAACCATGATGAAAATGAACCATTATTTTGAACATACTAGGCAGTAACTGTGCTAACTAGATGACAGCATCAAGAGACTCTACCACTTCAATTCTTACTTATTTGCCTTCTTATTGAGTCTTCATGCATGATCTTGCTTCCCACATGGCAAAAAAAAATACTTCTATTTATATCACCTGTTCATGAAACAGTACTTGGCATGCAGCAAGTATATATTCGAAGTAATTAAATCATCCAAGAACTCAATACTTTTAAATTTTTTATGTTTCAGCATGGAAGCTTTGTCTAATTATCTAAGCTTATATTGGTATAATAGACAAATTATATGCATCAAAGAATGAATGAGACAGGTTACAGGGATAGTAAATAGTGTCTCTCCTTGCCTCAAAGCTCTCAGGCATTCTTTGTTACTAACTTTGGATAAAACTATGAATGTACTAATAAGTCTCAGAATCCCAGTACTTCCTCAAAGCAACATTTGAACATCTTTTGGGAAGAAGAGAGATATTGAAGAGTTTGTTCACAATGTGATCATGAAAGACACTTACTGCCAACTTGGGGCCTCAGAACATTTCACACAGTAAGAAACTAAGACATGTAGGAAAGCAATCCGTTGTCAGGCTCCATCTGAGGAAAGTTACTTGCCTTTGTACACCAGCACTTTAATTTTTTAAATTATTTATTCAATTGTGTGTGTCCGTGTGTGTGTGTGTGTGTGTGTGTGTGTGTGTGTGTAGAACCACGGGCGAATTCAGGAACCACCGTGGACCACCTCCGCCTCCACCTCCTCTCTTTCTCTCTCTGCTTCTCTTTCTCTCTCTCTCATGAATAGAAATAAAAATAATGAAATGGAAATATAAAAAGAAAATCTGAAAATAATATGAACAAAAACAATTTAATTAGTCAGTGTACAGATGAGAAAAGTTGTGGAACTAGAAAAAAACAACACCAAAGTGGACCAATAATAAAAACAGATTAATCTGAGCTCCTTCACAAGGGAGATGTAAGAGGAGAAAGATGAACTAAACTAAACTAAATAATAAGTTATAGACAGCAGGCTAGGATATCAAATTATTTTTACAAGGACAAGGAAAACTAGAAAAATACATAACTGGAAATAGCATTTTTTACAAGGACAAGGAAAACTAGAAAAATACATAACTGGAAATAGCATTTTACAAACAAGACTGACCTAATGCTAACTTTCCGTACAAAGGGAGAATAAGCAGTAATTTACAGTGAAGGATAATATATCCAAAGGACCTGAAACAGAAAAAGTGAAATGTCCATTTATGTTCACAAGAAATGACAGAGAAAAGAGTGCAGAGTGAATATTATGCAATTAAAGAGAAGGGATAGGATAAGGTTGTATTGCTGGCCTAAGAGATGACTCAGGGGTTAAGACTCTGCCTCTCAAGAACAAGGCCTGTATTTCTGGTGCTGGTGGGTGGTGCCTGGAAATCCCAGAGGGAAGCAAAAAGGAGATAGAAGCAATCCAGGATGATTCCCAAAGTCACCCTTGGTCTTCCATAGGAACACACAATGTCCTTTGATACATATCTGCCCTGCCACACACACATACAGGAGCATGGGCAAGATAAATAAAGTTAAAGTAAAAGATTGTGTTGTTCACAAGTTTAAGCACCAAAGCAGTGTAGAACTTAAAGAACAATTTCACTGGTATGGTGCAGGTCATCCCTATGGTAACCTTGTGGCTTAGACTCTTTAGTCAGCATAAGTGTTGGAAGCCCTGACCAGTATGGTTGGTACTTAAGGCACATTTCTGAATGAAGAAGTCCTATATAATGTATCCTTGGATAGTTTTGACCTACTTGGACAGATTTCTGAAGTGTAATAAAGCATAGAATTAAGAATTTTCTCGCCCAATTAAAATTCACATGACTTTTTTTTTAAAGTAATTTATAGGAAACAGAAAGACAGAAATGGCTCACTAGTGATTAGCCATAGACATAAAAAAGTGGGGTAGATACAACACCAGCATCTCAAAATAACAAAGTGAAGGCTTAAACAATCAAATCTAAAGGTAAAGTAACAACTGATTAAAATTCTCTTTCACTTTTATATAGTTTGAAGTTTTCAGAAGCTTATTGGACCTAATGTTGGAAGGAAAAAAGTGTACTATTTGTGATGTGTATAGTCATTAGGATTATTTTCTAGCACATTTCCTTTTAAGGAAACAAAGCAGTCACAAAGATATAAAAGTACATTGTAGGGGCTAGAGAGGTAGTTCAGGGGTTAAGCCTCCACCTTGCAGGCGGAAGGTCCTGAGTTTGGATTCTAGACCCCATGTATAGACGCCGAGCGGAAGCAGGGGCGGCCTGCGTTCTGCTGGGCTGAGGCGAGCTGTGAATCCCGGGCGCGTAAACAAGAGGAGGTGGAGGTGTCCATGGTGGTTCCCGAATTCGTCCGTGGTTCTACACACACACACACACACACACACACTCACACATGCATGATTGAATAAATTAAAAAAATAAAGTACATTGTAGATGAATTTTTAAAATCAACCTTCAAAGGACTTATATTGCTGTTTTATAAATTCCTGGAAACTGTTTTAGCTTTCAAATCCATCTCTCCCATTTAGAATTAGATGATTTCTATTCAGATCATAAAATGTTTACCATTATCACTGTAAACCATCCCTTTTCTGGACAGTTCTGAAAGAATTTAAGGTAAAATGAATTCTTTTACTTTGCTGTTAAAACTTCATTCTTACATTTTTGTGGTTTTAATGGCTAACCAATGAAATAACTCAATGTTATGAAACAAAAGAACACATGATTTCTTTTCCCTAAATGAACAAAATTTTGTGTGTACGAGAGTTAAGTATTGACCTGTCCTAGGATTCTTCATTTATTTTGAACAAATACTCCTATGATTCTAAACCAATCCTTTTTGATTTATGACTCCTGATATTTTCCATCTCACCAGCTTGAAGTTTAACTTTGTTCTGACTGTTCTTACTGGACACATGATGTTTAAATTCTAATAATTGATAGACTACTGTTTGCTTAAGGAAATCAGGGCTTTGAGTCCCAGATTTTCTCTAGAAAGGTTAGTTGTGAGATTTTCCATGATGTATTCATCTGAAAAGGTGAAACTCATTTCAATTTAGGTACAAGTTTAATACTCTGTCTCCAAATCTCTAAGTTCTACAGTATACTGTTTATCAAACTTTCATACTTATTTTACAACAGCCACTGCACTATTTCATAACCAACCACATTGTCCGTAAGGGAAACAACCCCACTGAATTTTTTTGCAGATATATTTTGAATACTTACAAATGCTTTAGAATGTCTGAAATTTTTAGTTTGTCATTTGCCACAAAATCAAGGTCATACATTGTGCAAGTCTATTTATGCAAATTAACTTTTTCACAAATTTTGAAACTCTGTTCTTTTTGTTTAATTTCAATTCATGAATATCAATATAACTTATGAAAAGTAAAGAGTTGTCAGCAAATAGACTTATTATCCTGGGGTCTTAAGCACCTAACTTTGAAAGAGCATAAAAAATTAAGCAGAGAAAAACATGACAATAAAAAAGGAATCATAATAAAAAGGAAATCACAATGAAACATTTAAGAAAGGAGGCCTAAACATAGGAGACAGAAGCAAGAAAACAATGAGAATAAATGTAACCTATTTTTTTTTCTTTTTTTAAATGTGCCTTCTTATGTAGAACAGGCTATCCTTATGTTCACAATCTTCTTTCTTAATTTTCTATACTGATGAGATTACTGGTGTGCAACAACCACACCAAGCTTCCTATTATGAGAAAAATGAAATACAAAATGGGATGGCATGTGCTATAATCCTACTAATGAAGAGGCAGAGGTAGGTGGACCAATGGTAGTTCTGGATCATCCAGGGATAGACACCAGCGAGGTTATTGTAAAAGAAAGAAAGAGATAAAAAAGAAAGAAAGAAGGAAGGAAGGCAGGAAGGAAGGAATGAAGAAGAAGGAAGGAAGGAAGGAAGGAAGAAGAGAAGGGAGGGATCAGAAAAAAAAAAAGAGAGAGAAAAAAGAAAGAAAGAGATAAAGAAAGAGAGAAAGCGAGAAAGAGAAAAGAAATACAAGAAATAAAGAAAGAGAAGAGAAGGAAGAAGAGAAGGAAGGAAAAAGGAAGGAAGGCGGAATGAATGACAGAAGTACAGGAAAAAAAGGAGGAGGCGGAATATAGAGCCAAAGAGAATATAAAAAAGAAGAAAGAATAAATCCGAGAAATAATAACGAAAGAGAAAAAGTCCAGTATCACGCGAACGAAGCCATAAAGCAAGCAGACATCAAATGAACAAGTAACATAAACTAACGGCAATCCTCCCTCCTTCGCTCCAGTCATTCAGTACGTCGTTCTTGTTCGTCAATTCCGTACAGTGAAACATTCAAGAAAGACTCCCTATCCACGAATCATGACTAATAACTAAAGAAAGACAAGAAATAACTGAAGAAAGAAAAAGAGAAAAAAGAAAGAAATTTCCCTCCATGCATAACTCCCTAAAGTCCCTCTGGCCTGCGCCTCCTCTTTAATTCGTCGCCTTCCTTATTATTCAATGCTCCATCGGCCTCTCCCTTGCTCTACCCTCCTAATCTCCTTCTCATGTACTCTCGTGTTCTCCATCACTTCTCCTTATCCCCTCACCCGCTCTCACCGCCCTAACTCCCTCGCCCTCCGTCAGCACGAACCCTCCTCACTCCTTCTAACGTCCTGTCCCTGCCCCCTCCATACCTCCTCCCTGCCCTCCACCCTCCCTCTCACCCTCCCTCCATCCTCTTGCCTTCTTCCTTCCGCTCCCCTGCCCCTCTTCCTCTTCTCTCCTCCTCTCCCAGCCTCTCCCCCTCCCTCTCACCTTCCCTCCCTCTCCCTCCCTCCCTTTCCCTCCCTTTCGCCCTTTCCCCTCCTCTCCCTCCCTCCCCGCCTCCCTCCCTCCACTCCCTCCCTCCCTCCCCGACCCCCCTCCCTGCCCTGCCCCCCTCCACTCTCTCCCCCTTCCCCTCCCTTTCCCCTCCCTCCCTCCTCTCCTTCCTCTCTCCCATCCGCCCTCCCTCCCTCCTCATCCCTCCTCCTCCCCTCCCTCCCTCCTCCTCCCTCCTCCTCACTCCCCCCTCCGCCACTCCTCCCTCCTTGCCTTCCGTTCCTTCCGTCCTTCCGTGCCTTCATTCCTTCGGCCTTCTTCCTCCCCCTTCTCACTTGTGCATCCACTCCCTCCCTCCTGCCCCACCTTTACACTCAAAGGTAATCATCTTTAAACCTAGAGTCATTTGCAATGATTAATGACCACAGGGTGGGTTCATTCGACAACCAAAAAAATTATAAAATGTACTATGTTACACAGAAAAATAGCCTCCATCAAGGACTGCATAGTAATATTACACTGGTTAATTCACAACTTCGTTCCTGATCATTTCAATTGAGGGGGTATGATCTCACCAAAGGGGGAGGACAGATATCTGGAAAAAAAAGTAACCATTTGTCAAATGGTGATTGACCCTCCCTCCTGAGGTTTCCTACTTATTACATCTACCCTTGATGTGTTCTTATAATAAGACTCCAGTTTAACAGCTTTTTTCTCTGGCCAGGGGCGACATACAGTGCCCATCAAGATGGAGTGAAGGGCATTGCAGGAGCAGCAAAACTGCAAAAGAAAATCAACAAACCACAATACAGAACTTCAGAGACATATCAACCACCTAGACTAGGCCAGACTAATCCTCCCATCCTGAAGCTCAGGGACATTTGCGGAAGAAGGGGCGGTAGGATTGTAAAGGCAAAAGGATGGAGGAGCAATGATTTGCAAGATAACCACACAAGTGTGGGCCGAAGTAATCATAATTGGACTTTGCATCCCCTGCGCAATTTCCAACACACTATTAACCTCACAAAGTCTAACATCTGCTAAAGGAACCAAAATCCTTGGAGCAAGATTGACAGCTACAGTAGTGTCCTATGCTCAAGGGGAACACGGGAAAGGTCCAGGGAAATGCCACTGGGTCCTTGCACGTCATTGGAGAGGAGGGCCAAGAGAAGAGTCAGGCAGCACCATAAAGGACCTCCTGGGAATTGGGCGGAGGCATGGGAAATGAAGAGGAGGGGTAGGGGAGGGAGAGCTGGGGTTCGGGGGGAGGAGGAGGGAGGGAGGGAACTGTGTACCTATTAAGTTTGTATAAGCAAATAATAATAAAATGTAAAAAAAAGAAAGAAAGAGAGAGAAGAAGAAGAAAAGAAAAAAGAAAAAGAAAAAGAAAGAAAGAAGAAAGAAAGAAAGGAAAGGAAGAAGGAGAAGAAGGAAGGAAGGAAGGAAGGAAGGAAGGAAGGAAGGAAGGAAGGAAGAAGGAAGGAAGGAAGCTGAGAGGAAGGAGGAGGAGAGAGGAGAGGAAGGAAGGAAGGGAAGGAAGGAAAGGAAGGAAGGAGAAGGAAGGAAGGAAGAGAGGGAGAAGGGGAGAGAAGGAGGAGGAGGAGGAGAGGAGAAGAAATTGACAATCGAAGTATCCAGCAACATACATTTGTTAGCTGGAATTAGGACCTTGAAGCAGGAGGATCAGAAGATCAAGGCCAGACTTTTTATATAGCGAATATAATGCCAGTCTGCATAGCTTCAGACTCTATTTCAATAAATTGAAAAAAGGAGCAAAATATAAGAGTATGGAGAAAATCAAAAATATTATCTCTCCAAAACAATAATAAAACAAATATTATTAAAATATAAGGCAATGAGTGATACCGGATATAGTAACCCAAGCCAAAGAGAATGCTTTCTGTAACTGCACAGGATCTTGCAGTAACTCTTAGTTCTCTCCTCCTCTTATTTTGCGTATCAAAGTTGTGCCTAGAAGATCTCTGTGAAAACTTTGCTCATTCAGAAGTTCTATATGACTCAGATATATTCATACATAGCAGCATATTGTGAATAATAGATCAAATTGGCAACATCTCACACTTAAGTTTGATCTTCACCTCAGCTTTTGATAAATTGTGCAAACCTCAGCACAGTAATTAACAACTCCAAGCATTATTTTCTCCATGTGGTCAATAGTCCACAAAATAAACATGAATGAACACTCGTGTGATTGCCACATGATGATGAAATGCTACGAAATGTCATAGTGAGACACAGATGTCCAGTTGGTAATTGAAGGTTGGCGCTCTGGACCCATTTTTAAGGAATTACTAGTTCAGTTAAGCCTGGAGCAAGCCTTAGGGAGATTGTCCAATTGATAGGGCATTGAGGAATTGTACTTGTTCCTGGGCTAGTGAATGAGAATGAGAGACATGGTTAAGGAAGGTGACATTCTTGGTATACTTTACCAGACATTGTGTTCTGACAAGTGAGGACAGTACTTCTCTTGGTGGTATTTTTATGAACTCTCCTCCCAAGCCAGATAAGGAAGGAAGTGCAAAACCAAGAATTCTAAGCCAAAATAAAGCTCCTATCCCTTAAACCATTTGGTAATAATTTATTGACACCAGACTGAGTCACTCCCACACAAAGTTGCAACAAGACTTGACACAGAATTACTCAATATTATTAAATACGTCTTTTTTTGAAATTTTCTTGGTATGTTCAAAGACAGTATTGGTTTTCTTCAGGTGGGAGGTAATCTTATTCTCCTCCCTTCATTCATGCTGTTGCAGTTCACCTGCATGGATGCTGATAAGTCACCATCAAAAAGATTAAGGGAACAAGGTATTTATACTCTTACGATTCTTGGTTAGAGTTATCAGTCCAGCTTGATGGGAAGCATGCAACAATACCAGGGCCGAAGGAACTGGCCATACCATCACCACATAACACCTGAGAGATGGACAATCCTTACTTGCCAGACCAGCATGTCTGGCCAAGTGAACAGAAGGATGCCAACTCTCTCAACCAGTTCTCTGTGATTTATCGAGGGCCTAATCCCACCCACCATGGGCTGGGTCTTCCCCACCCGCAAGACAATCTCCTTCAGGTTTGCTGTGGGCTTAACTCAACCATCAACTATCTACAACTGTGCCCAGAGCTCAAACCCTCAACTGTCAAGTTGACACCTGTGCTTAACTATGACACATGCTATCTATCCTTTGCAAAACAGGCCAGAGTAATTTTCTTTGTTGATTAATTTTTCTAATGAAATCTATCTTTCATTATAAAGAAATCAGGAAACGGTGTAAAAAAAGTACAAAAATACCTGCTCTGTAAAGTAATTTAATTGATGGTGACTATTTAAAACATTGATGAGTTTTATCCTGTGTAACATATCCATTTCATCAAGTTTTTCAATTGCCTTATATTTTAATAAAAATAAATACCTCCCAAGAAGAGCACAATAAAATTTTATGTGCTGAAGTTTAAATTGTATACATTCAAAATAAATTATGACAAAGTTGCAAGGTATAAATAGCTTGTATTTTATTGTCATTCTTTCAAAGGGATCATTCTAAGAAAATAAACTTTTTTAAATTAGTTTATTTTTTCCACTCATACAAACTTTATAGATACCCCCGACCCCTCCCTCCCTCCACTCCTTCCCTGTATTCCCCTTCCTTCCCACGCTCCCTTTCTCCCAGTGTCCCCTCCCCCCTCCTTGGAGCATCCTTTAGTGTGAATGTCAAACTTCCCTCTGGGTCCTCCTCTGTGATGAGGTGTAAGGACTCAGTAGCATTGCCTAGATTTTTTTTTTTTTTTTTTTTTTTTGTGTTCCCCTTTAGGATAGGAACACTATTGTGGCTGTTAATCCCTTGCTTCTAAGGATCCTAGTTCCTGTGATCTATGCTAGACTTCGGGGTCAATGCTATGCTGGTCATTGCGCAGGTCATGCAAAGTCCTATTACGGTTTGTTCAGCCCTAACTTGTGTGGAGTATCTTGCATATCGTTGCTCCTCCCCATCTTTAGCCTCTTACAATCTTACCGCCCCCTCTTTCACAAATTTCCGTGAGCTTTAGTATGGGGAGTGATTAGGCTGGCCTGGTTCCAAGTGGTTAATGTAGGGTCTCTGATGTTCTAAATTATGGTTTGTTCTAAATTATGGGTTTTTTTTTCAGATTTGCTATTCATGCACTTCCCCTGGCTCCATCCTGATGGGTATTGGATGTCTCCTCCTAGCCAGAGATAAAAGGCCGTTAAAATAGAGTCTTACTATAAGAGTAGATTCAAAGGTAGATGGAATAAGACTAGGAGACCGTGGTGAGGGGGCGTCAATCTCCCATTTACAGGATGGTTACTATCTATCTGCCAGTCTCTACACCCTCCCTGGCTGGTAAGATAAAACTTCTTCCTCAATTGCAAGTGACTAGGAAGGAAAGTCTGTGAGCTTAATAAGAAAATAAATTTTTAAAACTGGAGAAATGCTTAGCTTAAGTTGTTTAACAATTTCTGGCTTTAACTCAAGTAATAAAGAATAAAGAAATTATAATGAAGTACTCTGTCAGCAAGTAGTATGGGCTATGGCTTTTAAAGAAAAATCCTTTAGCATACTAAGGACTAAATAAATTCCTTTTCTAAGAGATGTGAAAACCAAATGTGTGTAGTATACCAAAGTTTCCACTAGGTGGCAGAAGAACAATGTTATAATAATTTCTAGAAGCCCATCCTAGAAGATTTTCTATGCACCTTAATTTTCCCAAATATTGCAGAAGGATTAAGTGTAATCACTCTGCAATCCTAACATCACACTGTATCCTTTCAACTATTTTATATTGCACATACAAAATATACTGTATAATAGAAAGCCAAACGATACAGTAAAAATGTAAGAAAGAAGAGAGACAATAAGATGAAATATAGACAGACAGAAGAACGGACAGACAGAGAAGCAGACAGGTAGAGACACTTCCTCCTGGACTTAAGAGAGGCATAGTATCAACGTGACTGTACTGTTATTTTTGGAATATTTCAATCCTTGAATTCAACTAAATCTCTTCATTAATATCCCCCCGGAAATGTACCATGAAAGAAATTGAATCACCTGGAACAATAAAAGTTTAAAGAGTCTGACGTAGGAGAAAGTATTCAAGAACACTAGGACAAATCCTACCAAAAACAATATTCAGCGCTGTACCCAGCAATTCTTTAAAGAAATTGATCAAACAATCTCAAAATTTATATGGAAGCACAAAAGGCCCAAGATACCAAAAACAATCCTGAGTAACAAAAACCCTGCCAGAGGTATAACCATATCAAACCTTAATCTATATTACAAATCCATAGTAATAAAAACAGCCTAGTACTACAAATAGACACATAGATCAGTGGATAAGGATTGAAGACCCAGATATAAGCCCACACAATTACAGCCATTTGACCTTTGACAAAGGGATACAAAAAATTCAATGGAAAAAGAACAGCATCTTCAACAAATGGTGCTGGCAAAACTGGATATGCACATGCAGAAGATTAAAACTGGACCTGTACTTGTCACCATGCACAAAAATTAATTCCAAATAGATCAAGGACCATATTAGGCCAGAGACTGTAAAACTATAAAAACCCTAGTTGAAAGGATAGGGAACTCATCATGCACAAAAATTAATTTCAAATGGATCAAGGACCTTAAATAATAGGCCAGAGATTATAAAAACCCTAGGGGAAAGGGTACAGAACTCTCTCGAGCTGATTGGGCTAGGCCAACAGTTACTACACAGAAATCCAATAACATAGGCACTAGAACCAACGCTCAACAAATAAGATCTTATGAAATTAAAGAGCGTCTGTTCAGCTAAAGAGATTGTAAACTGAGCAAAAGAAAAGGCAATGCACAGAATGGAGAAATCTTCACTAACCATATATCTGATAGATTTCTATTATGTAGAGTGCACAAAGAACTGAAAAAACTAAACACCAAGGAGATAAATAGTCCAATTAAAAATGGGCCTGAGAACTCAAAAGAAACTGTTGCAGGGATGAAATCAAAATATCCAAGATATCTCTTAAAAAATGCTCCACATCCCTAGCCATCAGGGAAATGCAAATCTAAACTATCCTGAGATATCATCTCTTCCTAGTCAGGATGGCAGAAATCCACAATACAAACACCACCAAATGCTGGAGAGGACGTGGAGAGAAGGAAACTCTCCTACATTGCTGGTGGGAATGCAAGCTTATACAATCACTCTGGAAATTAGTATGGCAATTTCTAAAAAGTTAAGAATGGAAATGCCATATGACCTGCTATTTCACTACTGGAAATAATCCCCCATAATGGACTAATTTACTATAGTGACATGAGCACAATCATGTTCATTGAAGCACTATTTACAATAGAAAAGTCATGGAATCAAACTAAATGCCCAGCAGTTGACAAATGGTTAATGAAAATTTACATTTATACAATGGAATATACTCAGCCATCAGAAAGATGAATTAATGAAATATTCTGGGAAATGGATGGAATTAGAAAAAATTATGTTGAGTGAAGTATCCCAGACACAGAAAATTAGATGCTGGGGTGAGAGAGAGAGAGAGCCCAGCCCAGCCCAACCACTCCAGAGCCCCACGCTTCCCGGCGGCGAGCACCCAGGCCGACCTCCGGCCTGGCCATGCGCCCCGGCCCAGACAACCCCAGGCCCCAACGAACCCAGGCCCCTCCTCGCCGCCCCTCCCCTGCCCGCCGCCCGCTGCCCAAGGTGAGTGAGTGAGAGAGAGAGCCCAGCCCAGCCTAACCACCCCGGAGCCCCACGTGTCCCGGCTGCGAGCACCCAGGCCGATTCCGGCTTAGCCTGGGCCCCGGCCCGGACCCAAGCCCCTCGCATCCTCCTGCCCCGTGCGCCTCGCCACCCCCCTAGATCCCAGGTGAAGAATTCTGCCATTGAGCCAGCAAGAAAGAGCCCAGCCCAGCCCTGCCCCCCACCCGGGAGCCACCCAGCCAGCAGCACCACACAGCACAGCCGCTGGCTTTGCCCCCGGGGGGCAGCGCCGACCTTCCCAGGTGAGCCAGGGAGCCAGAGAGTCCAGCCCAGCCCCACCCCCCACCCCAGAGCCGCCGGGCCAGCAGCACCGAGGCCCCGCCCTGGACCCCAGCCCCTCGCACCCTCCTGCCCCTGCACGCCTCCCCCCCCCAGGTCGCAGGTGAAGAATTCTGCCATCAACATCAGACCCTCTGCCTCTCTGGCCCACCGGGGACCTACACACGTGGTCCACAGAAGACACACTGCTACTCAGAATTCAATAGAGCCCAAAAGAAACTCGAGCAAAATTCTAAGGAACAAAGGGAACACAGGCCATACAGCTGGACTCCACTACAATCATTATATCACGTGGGCGAGTTTCTTCTCATCCGGCCCAAAGATAAGTAAACTTTTTCTTTTTACCTTACTTATTCTTTAAAGTATCAATGCTGTAGATCGACTTTCTCATACAGCCACCCCACAACATACAACTCCAGGGAGTACACCACTCACCCCCACATTTCACCAAGATATTAAATCGTAAAAGTGCACTAGCAAACTAATATTCACCCCCTGGTAACATAACCTGACTTAACTGACGTACTAACAGCCTAGTAGCCTCATCTAGGATATAATACTAACAATACACAAACATACCCAATCCAAGGCAAGCACTAGTAAAAACTGGCAAGCGTAACAATACCAACTACGTGGATTCAGTGAAAATCACACAGAAACTGAAAGGTCCAAAAAAACAAAACAACAATGTACAAGTCAAAGTACAGATCCACGAGAAACAAAACCCAAGAAGACCAATCTCCTGCCAAAAGAATCCATCCCATAATGAGGGATTCCGACGAGAACAAATCCACAGAAAGTAGCCATGAAAGCCAGACCCAACATAACGACTTTCAGAGTATGATCATTACCATGATTAATACTATGAAAGAGGACATCCAAGAAGAGTTAAACAACCGTATCAACCACTTTGAACAGGAACACAACAGGCACTTGGAGGAGTTGAGAAAAACAGTTCAAGAAACAAAAATCAGTATGGAGCAATTAAAACGGTCTCAGGCAGAGTTTAAAATTGAATAAAAGACAAGTTATCTTCAACCCAAAACTCAACAGAGAGTCTTATCAGCAGAACAAATGAGGCAGAAAATAGAATTTCAGATCTTGAAGACAAAGTGGGAGAATTAACCAGCTCAATGGGAGTGATTATTAAAGCCAAAAGGATACTGGAGAGGAACATTCAAGAGATATGGGACACCCTGAAGAAGCCTAACATGCGCATTCATGGAATACCAGAACAAGAATCCCAAAATACCACACCGGAGGAAATATTTCAATTCATCATAAATGAAAAATTTCCCACAACTAAAGAATGAGAGGCCTATCCAAATACAAGAGGCATTTCGCACTCCAAACAGATATGACCAAAATAGAAAATCGCTACAGCAAATAATAGTCAAAACACTCCACATTCAAGACAAAGAAAAGGTGCTGAGAGCTTCAAGAGAAAAAAAGCAACTCACTTTTAAAGGTAAACCTATTAGAATAACAAATGACTACTCAATGGAAACAGTAAAAGCAAGAAGAGCTTGGAGAGACATACTTCAAGTATTAAATGAGCAAAAATGCCAACCCAGATTGATATACCCAAAAAACTATATGTCATGATTGAGGGAGAAAGAAAAGTTTTCCAGCACAAAGACAACTTGAAGGGATACATGTCTACCAAACCAGGCCTTCAAAAAATCCTAGAAATGATACTCAAGCTTGAAGAAAAGAACAAGCATATCCAGGAGGACAGAAGGGAAGTATAATACCACCAAAACATAAATATCAAACAACATGCTTACAAAACCTACTAAACATAAAAAATGTCCAGAATTAAAAATAATTTCTCCATTATAACATAAAATGTCAATGGTATTAACTCGCCAATTAAGAGACACAGATTACAAACTTGGATTAAAAACCACAATCCAACAATCTGCTGCCTGCAGGAAACCCATCTCACCACAAAAGATAGGCACAAACTAATAATGAAACGCTGGTACAAAATCTTGCAAGCTAATGGAACCAGGAAACAGGCAGGGGTAGCAATTATGCTTTCAGACAAAGTGGACTTCAAAACAAAGAAAATCATATGAGACACAGATGGATACTACATTTTAGTCACAGGTACAATTCACCAGGAAGGCTTCACAATACTGAACATTTATGCACCCAATACGGGCCTCTCCACATTCATTAAGAAAACCCTACAGCATCTAAAGCAAGAAATCAACCCCCAAACGATAATTCTTGGGGACTTCAACACCGCCCTCTCAACATGGGATAGATCAACAGGTCAAAAACTTAACAGAAACACTTTGGAACTTAATCAAACCCTTAAAAAATGGACCTTACAGATCTCTATTGAACTTTTCACCCACGCACAAAAGAATACACATTTTTCTCAGCAGCACATGGAACTTTCTCCAAAATAGATCACATATTGGGCACAAAACGAATCTACACATATACAAAGAAGTTGAAGTTCTAACTTGTGCCCTATCAGACCACCACGGCCTAAAGCTGGACATCCACAACACAACAAACAAGAGAAAATACACTAACTCCTGGAAACTTAACAATATGATGCTGAATGAGAACTGGATTCAGGAAGAAATTAAAAATGAAATTCAAGATTTCCTGAAAGCAAATGATCATGAAAATACAACTTACCAAAATCTCTGGGACACAATGAAAGCTGTCCTAAGAGGTAAGTTCATAGCTCTTAATGCCTACATCAAAAAAATGGAAACATCAGAAATAAATAACTGAACAATGCAGCTTAAAGCTTTAGAGAAACTAGAGCAATCTGATCCCAAAAGTAGTTGAAGAGAGGAGATTAGCAAAAAAGGGGAGAAATATCTGAAATCGAGATTAAGAAAATGATAGAAAAAAATCAACCAGTCAAAAAGCTGGTTCTTTGAAAAAAATCAATAAGATTGATACACCCCTAGCTAAATTAACCAAAAGCAGGAGAGAGAAAACCCAAATTAACAAAATCAGAAATGAAGATGGAGTTATCACTACTGATACCCAAGAATTCCAGAGAATTATAACATCATATTTCAAAAACTTATGCTCTGTGAAGTCTGACAACACAAAAGAGATGGATGAATTTCTAAGTAAACACAACTTACATAAATTGAATCAGGAAGTTGTGAATTATTTAAATATTCCTATAACATATAAGGAAATTGAGGAAGTAATCTTGAATCATCCCACCAAAAAATGTCCTGGACCAGATGGATTCAGCACAGAGTTCTACCACACATTTAAGGAGTCAGTAACACCAATACTCCTTAAACTGTTCCATCAAATAGCAAAGGAAGGAACACTACCAAATTCCTTCTATGAAGCTAATATCATCTTAGTCCCAAAACCTAATAAAGATTCACTTAAAAAAGAAAACTGTAGGCCGATCTCCCTGATGAACACAGACGCAAAGATTCTCAACAAAGTCTTAGCAAATCGGATTCAAAAACATATCAAAAAGATCATTCACAGGGACCAAGTACACTTTACCCCGGCACACAAGGTTGGTTCAACATACGAAAATGAATAAATGTAATTCATCATGTAAACCAGTCCAAAGTCCAAGACCACATGATACTCTCGATAGACGCAGAAAAAGACTTTGACAAGACCCAACAGCCTTTTATGATCAAAACGCTAGAGACAGTAGGAATGGAAGGAACCCTTTATCAATATAATAAAAGCTGTATACAACAAGCCCACAGCAAGGTTTATGCTCAATGGGGAACCATTGGAAGCATTCCCACTTTGATCAGGAACTAGACAAGGCTGTCCACTCTCACCACTTCTATTCAATATTGTACTTGAAGTCTTAGCTGAAGCCATAAGACAAGAAAGGGACATAAGAGGGATTCAAATCGGCAAGGAAGAAGTCAAGCTATCCTTATTTGCAGATGACATGATCTTATACGTGAGGGATCCCAAAAACTCCACCTGGAAGCTCCTGGAACTAATTGAGAAGTTCAGCAGGGTGGCAGGATACAAAATAAATGTGCAAAAATCAGAGGCCTTCCTATATGCCCAGAATGAAAGAAGTGAAAAAGCCCCGAGAGAAACAATCCTATTTACAATAGCCCCTAAAAAAATGAAATACCTTGGTATAAACCTAACCAAGGAGGTAAAAACCTTTACAATGAAATCTTTAAAACCCTAAAAAAAAAATTGCAGAAGACACCAGAAGGTGGAAAGACCTCCCATGCTCCTGGATTGACAGAATCAACATTGTAAAAATGACAATCCTACCAAAGGTGATATACAAATTCAATGCTATACCAATTAAAATCCCAAAGCAATTCTTTAAAGAAGTTGACCAAATAATCTCAAAATTCATATGGAGGCACAAAAGAACCAGGATAGCAAAGACAATCCTGAGTAACAAAAACACTGCTGGATGTATTACCATACCAAACCTTAGTCTATACTACAAATCCATAGTTATAAAAACAGCCTGGTACTGGCTCCAAAATAGACACACCGATCAATGGATAAGGATTGAGGACCCAGATATAAGCCCACAAAAATACAGCCATTTGATCTTTAACAAAGGGGCCCATAGAATCCAATGGAAAAAGAACGGCATCTTCAAAAAATGGTGCTTGCAAAACTGGATCTCCACATGCAGAAGATTAAAGCTGGACCCGTACTTGTCACCATGTACAAGACTTAATTCCAAATGGATCAAGGACCTTGATATCAGGCCAGAGACTATAAAAATCAAAACTGAACGGATAGGTAACTCCCTTGAGCTGATTGGGCTAGGTCAATATTTCCTAAACAGACATCCAATGTCATAGACACTGCTACCCACTCTCAACATTTGGGATCTTGTGAAATTAAAGAGCTTCTGTTCAGATAAAGAGATTGTCACACGAGCTCAAAGCAACCCACAGAATGGGAGAAAATCGTCACTAACCACATGTCTGATAGAGCTCTACTGTCCAGAGTGCACAAAGAACTTAGAAAATTAAACACCAAGGAAACCAATGGCCCAATTAAAAAATGGGCCCTGGAACTTAAAAGAAATTTTACCAGAGACGAAATTAAAATGTATAACAAATATCTTAAAAAATGCTCCACTTCTTTAGACATCAGGGAAATGCAAATCAAAACCTCCTTGACATATCATCTCACCCCGGTCAGGTTGGCAAAAATCCACAATACAAACAACAACAAATGCTGGAGAGGATGTAGAGAGGAGAACTCTGCTGCATTGCTGGTGGGAATGCAGGCTTATACAGCCATTCTGGCGAGCCATCTGGAGATTATTAAAGAAATTAAAGATTGAAATGCCATATGACCCTGTGATTCCACTTTTGGGTATAACCCCCCATACAGCAGAGTTTCACCTCAATAGCACAAGCACGACCATGTTCATAGCAGCACTGTTTACAATAGCAAAGTCATGGAATCAACCTAAATGTCCAACAGTTGTCGAATGTTTAAGGAAACTGTGGTACGTGTATACAATGGAGTACTACTCAGCCAACAGAAATGATGAATTACTGGAATTTGCCGGAAAATCAATGTCATTAGAAACAATTATATTAAGCGAAGTATCCCAAACCCAGAAAGTTAAGCGCTGTATGTACTCCCTAATAGGTGGCTCCTAGTACCAAACTCATCCAGCTGACATTGAGACACTCAAGCGTAAAGCTATGTAATACGGTAATAGCAAGGATTGTGAACAGGAGGGATGGGGTTGGAGGGCCACACTAGACACAAGGATAGAGGGGACCATGTTACAGCAGAGAAAATTGGCCTCCAAGGAATGCAAGTAAGTAATGTGACACCTGGTTAAGTTCACAGACGTTCGTTCCTGATCATGTACAACTGAGGGGGTATGATCTCACCAGAAGGGGAGGGCATATAGTCTGGCAGATGAAAAAATGATCATTTTGGAAATGGGTGACTGACCCCTCCCTCACCGAGGTTTCCTGCTTTTATTACATCTACTCTTGAATGTGCTTTTATAACAAGACTCCAGTTTAACAGTTTTTTTGTCTCTGACCAGGGGGTGACATACAGTGCCCATCATGATGGAGTGAAGGGCATTGCAGGAGCAGCAAAACTGCAAAAGAAAATCAACAAACCACAGTCCAGAACTTCAGAGACTCTATATCATCCACATAGAACTAAGCCCGCCTAATCTCCCCCTATCCTGAAGCTCAGGGACATTTGTTGAAGAGGGAGCGGTAAGATTGTAAGAGCAAAAGGATGGGGGGAGCAATGATTTGAAGAGTCTCCACACTAGTTAGGACTGAAGCAATCATAATAGGACTTTGCATGCCCTGCGCCATGTCCATCACACTATTGACCTCACAAAGTCTAACATCGGCTAAAGGCACCAAGATCCTTGGAGGCAAGGGATTGACAGCCACAGTAGTGTTACTATGCTTAAGGGGAACATGCCACTGGGTCCTTGTACGTCATTGGAAAGAAGGACCAAGAGGAGAGTTAGGCATACACAATAAAGGACTCTCTGGGAATTGGGGGGGAGGCACTGGGAGATGGGGAGAGAAGGAGGGAGAGGAGGGAGTTCGGGGGGAGGAGTAAGGGGGAGGGAACTGGTCTACCTATTAAGTTTGTATGAGCTGAAATAATAATAAAAATTGTAAAAAAAAAAAAAAGAAAATTAGATGCTATATGTACTCCCTAATAAGTGGATCTAGTTCCAAACCCACTTAATGACATATTCAAAGGTAAATCTCTGTAATAATCATTGTAATCACAAAGGAATATAAACAGGAAGGAAGGCGAATGAGGACCTCAAAAGAAAGGAGATAGGGGAACATGCTTAGTACAGAAAATAGGCCAAGGTCATGTATTGTGTATAAGCAGCAAGACCTCTGGTGAAGCTACCTCTCACTTCCCTTCCTGGTCACTTACTACTGAACAGGTTTGATCTCACCAATCAGGGAGGATATACGGACTGGCAGATAGACAGTAACCATCTGGCAAATTGGACACTGACCTCTCCCCCCAATGATGTGTCCAACTCCTATTCTTCCATCTACCTTTGAGTCTCCTCTTATATGAAGATATTCATTTGAACAGTCTTTTATGTTTGGTTAGGAGGTGACCTTCGACACTAATCAGGATATAACTAAGGGCAGTGCAGGAAAAGCTAAACTACAAACAACAAACCATAATTCAGAACACCAAAAACCTTACATTAATCACCTGGAACCAGAACAGGCAATCATTCCCCATCCTAAAGCTCAGGAAACCTTAAGGAGCAGGCAGCAAGATTGTAAGAGACTAATGCTGGGGAGGACAAATGATATGCATGATACTGTACAGAAGTTGGCGCTGTAGCAGCTAGAATTGGACTTTGTCTGACTTGCACAGTGGCTGACATGTCAAAAACTCCCCACCAAAGTCAAGCATGGATCAAAAGGGAGAAAGCTCCAGGCAGTAGGATCCTTAGAGGCAAGCAATTAAACCATCATAATAGACTTCCCATGCTAATGGGGGTCTTCAAAGGGGTCCTAGGTTATGCCACTGAGTCCTGAACCCTCACTAGGATGGAGGACTCAGAGAGAGGTTTGACTTTCACATAAAAGGATGTTCCAGAGGATGGGAGGGAGGAATGAGGAGGCATCTGAAGAGAAGGAAAGAGGGAGGGAGGGGGGTTAAAGGAAGGGGGGAAAGGTGGAGAGTCCAATGGGTAACAATGACAGAGGGGAGGGGGGAGGAAAAGGATGGGGGTACCTATTGAGCTTTTATGCTTAAGAAGAACACAAAATGTGGGAGAAAAAAAGCACCAGGTCAAAATCCCTCGTGCTATCAGTAGAGATGTCGAAAATAATATGTCTAAAGAACAAGTGTACTGAAAAAAAGGATAACTAGAAACCCCTTGCGTGTGATAATAATCATAAAATAATCATGGTTTGAAGAGTCCCCTAAAGTCAGATTCACTGGCCTTGCTCTATGCCACATATCAGAGACTCAACCCTGTGACAGAATTGAGAGTGTCGGAAGAGGTCTATGATGGAGAAGGAGGGCACACCACCTCGGGCACACATGTCTTTTTGTCATCTTACAGCCTGTATTCCAGGGAGCCTACGATTCAAGTGTGATCCTTCATGAAACAATCTTTCTAGGATAGCACTGGCATTAGAATGATAATGTCACACTAAGTGTTATTGATGAGCAGGTCACAGAGTGACTGAGGATCTTAGGAATATTCAATATGAGAATTTTGCTCTCCCTGGCTACAAAATGGTGAAAGGTCTTGCACCATTTTAAGGGAGCATTTGATTTGGTGCAGTTTAGGTTGAGTGCCAGTAGTCAATAATATGTACCATTGAGTCAACTAAAAATAAGTACTAAATAGTTGAGTAATGGACATGAAAAACAGATTACAGTGCCTTTGTTTTAACAGTAAAAAAATGTTTTTGAAGGAAAACTACAAAGTATTCATTTGTTATTTTACCTTGGTTGCCAATTGATCCACCCTCAGCCCAATGTTCTTTGTTAAAACAGAAATCAGTTTCACTGACTTGTTTGAGATATGGATTCCATGTGGAGCAAAAATGAGCTAATAAATTATTGCTTTCTTAGTTTTCAAGAATTTTAAGCATCACTTGTCTATAACCCTTGCTCTGCTGTAATCTCTCACTCATTTGCCATGACTTGAATATCTGTGCCACATCTGAAGTTAATATGTGTGAATCTTAAGAAAATAGAATCTTTGCAATATGTTTAAGGGAAAGGAAAGAAAAGTGAGTCCAAATTAATGTGCTTATAAACACATTCCTTATAAAAGATCCAAAAGTCAGATGATTGTGGTGATGTTCACCTCTAACCTCAGCACCAGTTTAGGGGAGGTGTTGAAGAAGGAGGTCTCGAACTTCCAGACCATCATGCATTGTACAGTGAGACCCTGTCTCAAGACAGACAGAATTAGAGTCCTTAGAGGGAAACACTTTGTTTATTCTATGTCAGCATGCAGGAAGAAGGCATCATATGTGAATTAAAATTAGTTCCCACAAGAGGACAAACTTTCTCCATCCTTAATCTTGCATTAAGGCACAAAGAAGTAATCTGTTACTTATAAGCTACTGTGAGTGCATTCCATACAGGTTTAAATAGCATATAATTTTTGACAGATATCTGAAATACATAAGCCCCCAAATTCCTTTACTTCTCTACATCATGCAAAATAAAAATCACACCTCTTTGACTTATCCTAGGAACTATGATCATGATGATGTTGACCACTATTGACTGTGTAGGTTTCTTTCCCATTCTTTTACTGGCTGCAATTAGTCCATTATTTTCTTTCTCTCTATTTTTTATTTATCATAAAAGTTGAATTTGCATAGATGAATACAAGAAGTATAACAAAACATCACAACTTGTAGTTCTTTTTATGTTTTCCCTTTTTCATTTCCTTTGCATGTGTATAATCAAATGATTAACAAGTATTCATCATTTGTCTACTCTTACTCTTATCCATATCATTTCATTATATGTATTGTGCCCCCAAACATTTCATTTTACTTATTTTTGAATATTTAATAAATATAAGTGCTGAAAGTAGCCTCTTTATATATTTTTTGACTCATAATGGTCTTCTTTCTTGCTTGTTTGTTTCTCACACAGGGTCTCACGGTCCACTCCATGGTGGCCTGGCACTCATGGCAATTTTCCTATCTCAGACATTCAAGTGCTGAGATCATAAATGAAAGCCACATATACTATCACTGCTGTAATGATTTATTTCAATTACTATTTAACCTTTTTAAATATACCACAAATATTCATTTTCTGTTGAAACACACTTGGATTTTTCTCCAGGTGTTTCTGATTACAAAGAAATCATCAAAACACACATGTCTGACTGTTCAACAGAATAATAATTTAGAAGTGAAATGTGGGGTCATAAAAGGGGTATAAGAAAAAAAAGAACTGAGATCTAGCAAGCAAGTGTGCATTCATTCACTGCTTTCTTCTTTTCACAGTGGATGTATTTGAACTTGTTCCCGCTACTCTTACTGCCATGATTTCCCTGCCATGAAGGACTGAAAGCAGGATTTGTGACCTAGATTTAAACCATCCCCTCCAAAAAAGTTTTTGGTTGTGGTATTTTGTTAAAATAGAGTTTTTTTCCAATGTGTTTTAATGAGACTGGATCTCACTTATCCTAGTCCACAATGGAGTTAACTATGTAGCCTAGACAAGGGCAAAATCTGGACAGTCATGCTATTTCTGCTGAATGGTCATCAAGTGGAGGTATCTATAACCACATCCAGCTCATTAGTCCTTTCCCTTTGAAGGGTATTCCTAAATTTTCATGTTTGGAGTTGAACCATTATTTTCCAGTGGTACATTTTATGTAATTTTTCTATTTTATTTATTTTTCCCAATCACAACCTCAATAGGTACCTTAGTCCTCTCCATCCTCCCCAATCAACCTTGTACCCTTGCCCCTTCCCCTCTCTTAACTACCCAAAGGATTTAACATAATTACATTTCCTTTTAACAGCTAAATGGTTTTGCTGTTCACATTTACATCTTTATCTATAAGTCTATCTGGCTTTAGATAAGCATCTGATTTCATTTTATACATACAAGGATTTGTCCCTTTAATATCTAGTTTTATTTTTTTTAATATTTTTATTTAGTGTGTGGGGGTGCAGTGTGTCCTTGTGGAAGACAAAGGGTGACTTCAGGAATCATCCTGGAGTTCTTCTACCTCCTTCTTGCTTCCCTCTCAGATTTCCCATGCTTTGCTCACCTGGGCTAGAAGTGCAGGCCTCTGCCATTTCTGCCTGTGGTTTTTATATGAGATCTAACTCAGGACCTTCTGCTTGTAAGAAAGAGTGTTAACCCCTGAGCCATCTCTCCAGCCCCCTTTAATATTTATCAAAAGATGATATTTTCTCACATGATTTGCCATGACGATTGTGTCATAATTCAAGTGTACAAATATGTGCTGCTCTATCTTTGTCTTCTCTTTTCTATTCAAGTTTATTTGATTGTTCTCGTCCCAAAACCTGATATTTTCATTGACATTAGAATGTCAAACCCCTGAAACCTGGTACTTTTCATACAAATCATTTTAAAGGAAATGAGTCTTTATAATGAAGATCCCTCATATTCAAGAATTCACTGCATATTTTTGCTTCTTTCAATTATTATGATTTCCTTTGCAAAAATTTTACCCATTTTCTTACACTTATGAATTTATTTACCTGAGTTTTATTTCTAAATAATTTTTGGATGTTTTATAACTGATACTATTCTCATTACATTTCCTAGCTGTGTATTGCTGGTGAGGAGAATTATATGTTTAAGTGTGGATCATGACCCTAACATTTTGACAATCATAATATTAATTTTATATTTTTATCTACAGTTTTTTCATTATTTGAAAATAAAGAGCAACATTTTAAATGTTAATTCTTTTTTTTACATCTTTACTATACAGTCTGATGACTTGCAATTTTGAATTATAGTATTGGCAATGGAAAAGCTTTTACCATTCCACATTTTAAATAGAAGTTTTTACTGCTTCACCAGTCAATATCCTCACTGTGAATTTTGATAAGTACTCTCTATCAGCACAATGGATTTTTCTATGATTTTTCTGTGACAGTCCTATGAATTGTAATAATGAATATAGGTTGAATTATTATTTTATAATGACAGTATGATGCTATAAAATCTTTGTCCATGAGATCTAAGAAAACCAGTAATCTTTAAGTATAATATATACTTTTTATTTTCAAATGTTCAGTTCATCTTTTATCAACTTGATCATAGTAGTTACTTTCTTCAGTTCTATGACAAAACATTAAAAACCATAGGCATTCTAAATTTATATTAGAATTTATTCAGTTTTTGAAATACTATGGTTGCCAGTGGGTTGCATTTGATTTTCATATTTTAGTGGCATATACTTGAAATTTAATATCTCACAAATAATAAATCTCCTAATGTGTTACTTTTTAGATAGATAAAATGAGTTTTGTGTAATTGTCACTAATCTACTACAACACCATTTTAAAGTAATGTGTTATATCTATGTAATTAAAAGTTGGATGTGTAATGGAAAATGGTGGAAGAGAAATGTAAGGGATGTTAGGATAGGAGAAAGTTTAGGACCGTACTTCTTCCAGTAATTTTCATAGAAATCAAATAAGTCAATTTAAAGCCATTTTATACATAGTGAAAAATGTGAAAATAACAAAGTAAATTATATCAATGTATAGGGCTTCTTTTATTTTTAATTTATCTCGTGGTGACGGGAAGGAAATCCACAATCTAACATATGTTGCATAAGTGTTTTACCATGAGCAAAATCCTGCATCTTCAAGTCTCAGTTTTAAATTATGATGTATTTACTCTGTCTCGTATTTAAATGCTGTGGTTTTGGCCACGAACCATAGCTTTTACTTTTCCTAACAAACACTAGAATAATTGAATATTTACAATAATTTATGTCAAGAAAATTCAGCCCAGCAACCAAACATATTTTGTAGGAACAGCTTTCCTGTTGATAATAACTTATGGTATGACTCAGACATTTGACTCCAGGGCTTAGCTTAAGATTAATCAATGAGATTCATCTAGTTAAGTTTCACAGTAAAATATCTAGGCATTGACAATACATGCTTGGTCAAAAAATAAACTTGACCTATTAGGTCCATAACTTCACCTATTAAAATATCACAACTAAGTGCCATAACACAAATGGAATTCATATTATCACAGATTTTTTATATAATACATTTTTTATTATTATTTCAGCTCATACAAACTTAATAGGTACACCAGTTCCCTTCCTCCCTCCCTCCTCCTCCCCCCGAACCCCCTGCTCCCCCTCCACTCACCCCTCCCGCCCCATCCCCCGTGCCATCCTCCCCGATTCCCAGAGTCCTTTCTTGTGCATGCCTGACTCTCATCTGGGCCCTCCTCTCCGATGACATACAAGGACCCAGTGGCATTTCCCTGAACCCGTTCCTGTGTTCCCCTTAAGCATAGGAACACTACTGTGGCTGTCAATCCCTTGCCTCCAAGGATCTTGTGCCTTTAGCAGATGCTAGAGTTTGTGAGGTCAATAGTGTGTTGGAAATTGCGCAGGGCATACAATGTCCAATTATGATTGCTTCGGCCCTAAATTGTGTGGAGTATCTTGCAAATCATTACTCCTCCCATCCTTTTGCTCTTACACTCTTACCACCCCCTCTTCCGCAAATGTCCCTGAGCTTCAGGATAGGGAGAGATTAGTCTGGCCTAGTTCTAGGTGGTTGATATAGAGTCTCTGAAGTTCTGGATAGTGGTTCGTTGATTTTCTTTTGCAGTTTTCTTGCTCCTGTAATGCCCTTCACTCCATCGTGATGGGCACTGTATGTCACCCCCTGGCCATACACAGAAAGCTGTTAAACTGGAGTCTTATTATAAGAGCACATTCAAAAGTAGATGTAATACTTATACCCAAAAATGAAAACACAGGGTCATATGGCCTTAGGCAATGGGAGGGGTCAATCACCCATTTGCAAAATGTTTACATTTTAATCTGCCAGACTATATGCCCTCCCCTTCTGGTGGGTTCATACCCCCTTAGTTGTAAATGATCAGGAATGAATTGTGAACTTAACTAGGAGTCACATTACGTTCTTGCAGTCCTTGATGGAGGCCTAACTTCTCTACTGTAACATGGTCACTTCTCTCCTTGTTTCTGGTATGGCCCTCCAACCCCATCCCTCCTGTTCATAATCTTTGCAATTACTGTAGGTAATACATAGATTTACCTATGAGTGTCTCAAGATGGGCTGGGTGGGTTTGCTATTAGGAGCCACCTATTAGGGAGTACATACGGCGCTTAATTTTCTGGGTCTGGGATACTTCACTTAATATAATTGTTTCTAATGACCTCCATTTCCCGGCAAATTCCAGTAATTCATCATTTTTGATGGCTGAGTAGTACTCCATTGTATAGATGTACCACAATTTCCTTATCCACTCGTCAACTGTTGGACATTTGGGCTGATTCCATGTCTTTGCTATTGTAAACAGTGCTGCTATGAACATGGTCGTGCTTGTGCTATCGAGGTGAATCTCTGCTGTATGGGGGGTTATACCCAAAAGTGGAATCGCAGGGTCATATGGCATTTCAATCTTTAATTTTTTTAAGAATCTCCAGATGGCTCGCCAGAGTGGCTGTATGAGCCTGCATTCCCACCAGCAATGTAGGAGAGTTCCCCTCTCTCCACATCCTCTCCAGCATTTGTTGTTGTTTGTGTTGTGGATTTTTGCCATCCTGACCGGGGTGAGATGATATCTCAGGGAAGTTTGATTTGCATTTCCCTGATGGCTAAAGAAGTGGAGCATTTTTAAGATATTTGTTAGACATTTTAATTTCATCCCTGATAAAATTTATGTTAAGTTCCAGGGCCCATTTTTTAATTGGGCCATTGTTTTCCTTGATGTTTAGTTTTCTAAGTTCTTTGTGCACTCTGGACAGTAGAGCTCTATCAGATATGGGGTTAGTGAAGATTTTCTCCCATTCTGTGGGTTGCCTTTGAACTCGTGTTACAATCTCTTTATCTGAACAGAAGCTCTTTAATTTCACAAGATCCCAACTGTTGAGAGTTGGTAGCAGTGACTGTGCCATTGGATGTCTGTTTAGGAAATGTTGGCCTATCCCAATAAGCTCAAGGAATTTCCCTATCCTTTCAACTATGGTTTTTATAGTCTCTGGCCTTATATCAAGGGCCTTGATCCATTTGGAATTAAGTCTTGTACATGGTGACAAGTATGGGTCCAGTTTTAATCTTCTGCATGTGGAGATCCAGTTTTGCCAGCACCATTTGTTGAAGATGCTGTTCTTTTTCCATTGGATTATTTGGGCCCCTTTGTCAAAGATCAAATGGCTGTAATTTTGTGGGCTTATATCTGGGTTTTTAATCCTTATCCATTGATCTGTGTGTCTCTTTTGGAGCCAGTACCAAACTGTTTTTACAACTATGGATTTGTAGTATAGACTAAGGTTTGGTATGTTAATACCTCCAGCAGTGTTTTTGTAACTCAGGATTTTCTTTGCTATCCTGGGTCTTTTGTGCCTCCATATGAATTTTGAGATTATTTGGTCAACTTCCTTAAAGAATTGCTTTGGGATTTTAATTGGTATAGCATTGAATTTGTATATCACCTTTGGTAGGATGGTCATTTTTATGATGTTGATTCTACCGATCAAGGAACATGGGAGGTCTTTCCACCTTCTGGTGTCTTCTGCAATTTCTTTCTTTAGGGTTTAAAGTTTTCATTGTAATGGTCTTTTACCTCCTTGGTTAAGTTTATACCAAGGTATTTCATTTTTTTAGGGGCTACAGTAAATGGGATTGTTTCTCTCAAGGCTTTTTCACTTCTTTCATTCTGGGCATATAGGAAGGCCTCTGATTTTTGCACATTTATTTTGTATCCTGCCACCCTGCTGAACTTCTCAATTAGTTCCAGAAGCTTCCTGGTGGAGTTTTTGGGATCCCTCAGGTATAAGATCATGTCATCTGCAAATAGGGATAGTTTGACTTCTTCCTTGCCGATTTGAATCCCTCTTATGTCCCTTTCTTACCTTATGGCTTCAGCTAACATTTCAAGTAAAATATTGAATAGAAGTGGTGAGAGTGGACAGCCTTGTCTAGTTCCTGATCGAAGTGGGAATGCTTCCAATTGTTCCCCATTGAGCATAATCTTTGCTGTGGGCTTGTTGTATAGAGCTTTTATTATATTGATAAAGGTTCCTTCCGTTCCTACTGTCTCTAGCATTTTGATCATAAAAGGCTGTTGGATCTTGTCAAAAGCTTTTTCTCCATCTATCGAGAGTATCATGTGCTCTTGGACTTTGGACTGGTTTACATGATGAATTACATTTATTGATTTGCGTATGTTGAACCAACCTTGTGTGACGGGTATGAAGCCTACTTGGTCCCCGTGAATAATCTTTTTAATATGTTTTTGAATCCGATTTGCTAAAACTTTGTTGAGAATCTTTACGTCTGTGTTCATCAGAGAGATCGACCTATAGTTTTCTTTTTTAAGTGAGTCTTTATTAGGTTTTGGGATTAAAACGATATTAGCTTCATAGAAGGAATTTGGTAGTGTTTCTTCCTTTGCTATTTGATGGAACATTTTAAGGGATATTGGTGTTACTGACTCCTTAAATGTGTGGTAGAACTCTGTGCTGAATCCATCTGGTCCAGGACATTTTTTGGTGGGATGATTCAAGATTACTTCCTCAATTTCCTTATATGTTATAGGACTATTTAAATAATTCACAACTTCCTGATTCAATTTACATAAGTTGTGTTTACTTAGAAATTCATCCATCTCTTTTGTGTTGTCAGACTTCACAGAGCATAAGTTTTTGAAATATGATGTTATAATTCTCTGGATTTCTTGGGTATCAGTAGTGATAACTACATCTTCATTTCTGATTTTGTTAATTTGGGTTTTCTCTCTCATGCTTTTGGTTAATTTAGCTAGGGGTGTATCAATCTTATTGATTTTTTTCAAAGAACCAGCTTTTGACTGGTTGATTTTTTTCTATCGTTTTCTTAATCTTGATTTCATATATTTCTCCCCTTTTTTGCTAATCTCCTCTCTTCAACTACTTTTGGGATCAGATTGCTCTAGTTTCTCTAAAGTTTTAAGCTGCATTGTTCAGTTATTTATTTCTGATGTTTCCATTTTTTTGATGTAGGCATTAAGAGCTATGAACTTACCTCTTAGAACAGCTTTCATTGTGTCCCAGAGATTTTGGTAAGTTGTATTTTCATGATCATTTGCTTTCAGGAAATCTTGAATTTCCTTTTTAATTTCTTCCTGAATCCAGTTCTCATTCAGCATCATAGTGTTAAGTTTCCAGGAGTTAGTGTATTTTCTCTTGTTTGATGTGTTGTAGATGTCCAACTTTAGGCCGTGGTGTTCTGATAGGGCACAGGTTAGAATTTCAACTTTTTTGTATATGTGTAGCTTCATTTTGTGGCCCAATATGTGATCTATTTTGGAGAAAGTTCAGTGTGCTACTGAGAAAAATGTGTATTCTTTGGTGGGTAAAAAGTTCGATAGAGATCTGTAAGGTCCATTTTTTTCAGAGTTTGATTAAGTTCCAAAGTGTCTCTGTTAAGCTTTTGACCTGTTGATCTATCCCATGTTGAGAGGGCGGTGTTGAAGTCCCCAAGAATTATCGTTTGGGGGTTGATTTCTTGTTTTAGATGCTGTAGGGTTTTCTTAATGAATGTGGAGGGGCCCATATTGGGTACATATATGTTCAGTATTGTGAAGTCTTCCTGGTGAATTTTATCTGTGACTAAAATGTAGTATCCATCCATGTCTTTTATTATTTTCTGTGGTTTGAAGTCCACTTTGTCTGATAGCATAATGGCTACCCCTGCCTGTTTTCTGCTTCCATTTGCTTGTAGAATTGTTGACCAGCCTTTTATTTTTAGAGTGTGCCTATCTTTTGTGGTGAGATGGGTTTCCTGCAGGCAGCAGATTGATGGATTGTGATTTTTATTCCAAGATTGTAATCTGTGTCTCTTGATTGGTGAATTAATTCCATTAACATTTAGTGTTATAATGGAGAAACTATTTTTAATTCCAGACATTTATTATGTTTAGTAGTTTTTATAAGTATATTACTTTGCTTTTAATGGCGTTATATTTGCCTTCTCTTCTCCTGGATATGCTTGTTTTTTTCTTCATGCTTGAGTATCATTTCTAGCATATTTTGAAAGTCGTTTTCCTGGGTCAGGCTTTCTTGGCCTTTTTCCGCGGGTTTGTTCTGTTTGGAGTCTAACATTATGGAATTACTTTCTTCAGTTAGAAATTTGTTGACTTGAGTGTTGCTTCTCATGGATTTGCACTTTGACTTTGGCATTGTCGTTTTAACTCTTAAGATCTTTCAATCTCACTAAACTGAATTATTGGCCTGGGGTTCTGGGGGTGGGCAGGGACAGAGCTTATGTAGGTCATGGGTGAGGCCCGGCTGGACCGAGCACGCGTCCCAACTGGTGGAGCAGGGTGGGCTGAAAGGGAGGATGGGGGCATTGATGTGGAGCTATTTAACCAGAGGGCAGGTGGGGCGGCGCCCAGGCGTAGGGGGAGGACCTCCTTGTCCCTCTGCCCTGCGCGTGGCTCCGGCTGGATGGTAGGAGTCGGAGCCGGGTCCCTTTGGGCTGACCTGGGGTTCTGGTGGGCGGGCGTGGGCGGGGCTTACCTAGAGTAGTGGGGTGAGGCCCGGCTGGACCGCATGCGAGCGTCCCGACCGGAGCAGGGTGAGGTGAAAGGGAGGATAGGGGCATCAGTGTGGAGCTATTTAACCCGATGGCAGCTGGGGCGGGCCCGGGCACAGGAGAACGACCTCCTCGTCCCTCGGCCCTGCTCGTGGCTCCAGCTGGATGGTGGGAGTCGGAGCCGGGTCCCTTTGGGCTGACCTGGGGTTCTGGTGGGCAGGCGTGGGCGGGGCTTACCTAGAGTCGCGGGGTGAGGCCCAGCTGGACCGCAAGCTCGCGTCCCGACTGGTGGAGCGGGGTGGGGTGAAAGGGAGGATGGGAGCATCATCGGCGTGGAGCTATTTAACCCGAGGGCAGCTTTGGCGGGGCCGGGGCGCAGGAGGAGGTCCTCCTCGTCCCCTGGCCCTGCGCATGGCTCTGGCTGGATGGTGGGAGTCAGAGCCGGGTCCCTTTGGGCTGACCTGGGGTTCTGGTGGGCCGGCACAGGCGGGGCTTACCTAGAGTCGCAGGGTGAGGCCCGGCTGGACTGTGCGTGTCCCAACCTGTGGAGCGGGGTGGGGTGAAAGGGGTTATCACAGATCTTAAAGCTAAACTTCTGTAATGAAAAAGATAGGCAAATTCCTGATCTCAGTAGGATCTAGTTAAGAATTCTTTCTTCCTTCTTCCAGCTGCTGGTATCTCCCAACAGTTCATGTTCTTTTGCATGTAGCTGTAAACTTTGAATTTCTATTTTTGTCTTAGCATAGTTTTCTTACTTATGTACCTGTGTACAAAGTTATTTTTCACTTATCCAATTGAATTCTTCTCAAGAGTGTTATTTTACAACTGCAAAGAACTTATTTCAAATAAGGGCATTGATGGACATAATTTTGAAGGAATAGCATATTTAAAGTTATTATACTTGTGATAAAGGCAGAATAATGGTGACTATAATGATACCAGGAGACTTATTTACACTATTATGTTATGAATACCACATTACCTTTCAGTTGGGTACATCTTCCTATTTCAGTCTCTACAGATATAAGATTTCAATTAGACAATGTGTTAATTCTTGAAGAATAATATAAATAACTGAAATATTGCTATTATATGTGGTTCAGCTAATAATTATTTGGAAGACCAAAAATATGAGACTTACCACAATTTAATGATGTACACCAAAAGAGACTTTATTTCAAGCAAGTCAGAAAAGAGGAGTCACATTTTCATGAATTGGGTATGAATGGGTTACCTCTTTTCGTGATGCAGAAGTTTTTAGGAATCTTGAGTCTTACAATTTATATCTTCCACATTTAACCTTCTTAACATTCATTTGGTCAGCATATATATTATTGTGCTGACGACTAATAAACAATCTACATAATTCTATAAACACTTTTAGACCTCATTTTGCATAATCACAAAGAAGAGAATATATAATTTATCCTATTTATCACTTATTCGTTTCCATATTTATTTATGTAGGTAAGAGTAGATTAACACTTAATTCCTTTCCCTTCTTGCTGTAACTTTTCCCCTCACTTGATGGTCATTATGATGGTTTCTCATAAGACGTGCTTTCAGGAATGAAAAATGATTCTATAGTTGATGAATGGAAGCCGCAATATGGAACTAAAATGATAATATGGATATGCAAAATAAAACATCTCAAATCTTGCAGCAGGTTTTGCTGCTTATTTATGAAACACTACAAAGGGGTGATATATAATCAAACTGCAGTTAGACCCTTATTTATCTATAATGGAGGGTGATGGCACAAGACTAAATGATAAATTGTTAAGGTCGAGCTACAATCAATATGGAAACACTCAGTATATAACTTTGTGACTTATGTACATTAATAGCAATAGAAAAATATTATAGATTTGGGCTTTTTTCTCACATTGGAGATTATCTTTAATGATCAACTCTTATTTTGTTTGTACTGAAAGGTAGTATAAGCTACTTATGTATTTTATATGAAAAATGTATTTGAGTTTTTGCCTCAGCCAGTATGCATTCCTCAATTTTGTATACAGAGAAATAAAATTATTAAGGGCTTACTACAATTTTGTTACAAACTGATTTTTATATGATTTTCACAATTGTCTTCTGTGAAATATTTCCCTATTATCCATTTTAACCACCATCAGTTTTTTTACTGATAGCATTCCGAATTGTTTCCTCTCTTCATAGTGTACACATAAATTCTGTAACACAGTTGTATTATCCTTTCAGGTCCAATGGTCCATCTGACACTACAGTAGAATAGTTTGCAAAATTCATTTCCTATTTGATAGTAAAAATATTGAATCTAGAATTTTTTATTTTTCTACTTTTAGAAGGATATTTAGTATTCATCCCAGCTTTCATCCCTCCTCTCTCTCTCTTATTTCCTCTCTTCCCTTAACCATTCGCTCCCACTCCCACTCACCCTTCCATCTGTGTGCTTCTATGGACCTCAGGGTTTACTCTGGTTTGCCTACTCCTGTGAGGGCTCATGTCTCAGATGTATATCAGGTTACCTGTCTTCAGGCCACTCCTCTGACATGTGCATTTCCCTGCACTCATCCAGCTTTACACACAAATATTTCCACTATCAGTTCCCATTTTATGGGGAAATAACACCTATCTGTAGAGCACTTTGATGTACTGTTTTCATACCTATAAGTTTATTGATTGTCTTCCCTATTGATCTATTTCCTTCCTTTATTTTTAGGTTCTTGTTCCAGTTTACAGTAACAAGGATGTGTACCATTCTAAGAAGTGGGTCTTGAGTCCAATTGGAAAGCTGTTGGTCTTCTTTTCGGTACTCATGCCACTATTACACTGCTGGTCACCTATTGCCATGGTGATTTATATTCAATATACAGATCTCATGCTGTTGATGGGCTTGTGATTATTTCTCTCCCCCAGCAGCTTCTACAGTATTCCTTGGTAATGTGTAAGCTATTCTTCAAGGAGAAAGTCTCCAGATCAGTTCCAGGTGATATATTTTGCCCATGTTCTGTGATCCATTTGTTTTGCATCTTCAGTAATAGGGTCTTACTGACAGTCTTTGGAGAGCAACTAAGAGCAATGGCAAATGCCTATAATGTTTGGGGGCCTGTAATATCTCTCTGACCAACATTTTATCAGGAAGTGCCACATTCCTGTTACTTCTAATATAATTTGGTTCCAGTATTCTAAGTGGATCAGCTCAAGGCTTCTTTTCGCCTTTTTTTCCTCACTGTGTGCTCCTCTGCATAGGTAAGTTTCAGTCATTTACAAAAATGTCTCAAAAACATTGATCAGGTTAGGATAGAGGATAAAATTTGCTGACTTCCAAATTGGGAGAGACAAAAAGCTTTCTTTTCCTACTCAGTTATGATGCCATTTGAGTACTTTTATATTAAACATCCTGGAAATTTTTTAAAAATAGTTCGTAGTTATTTATATATACATAACCATGATTGATGATTAACTGTGTTGTGTCTTTACGCTTTGATATAAGAGGAATGTACTTTGTGACTCAGTTCCCATGCTGAATTCTTATTAGAAAGACAAATACATCTGTAAGTTACAAAACCAAAGAAGAGCTGTATATAGGTAATGAGAGATACGTATAGTGATCTTATCTCTAAGGAAATCATATGGCATTTATAAATTCCTTTTTCAATCATTGACAGATGACAGAAAACATATTCTTTGCTTTGTTATACTGTTCAATCGATGTGCTTCAATTATATCAGTAAGTTAGAGACATGAATTATACAATATGGTGTACATAGTTATCAATACTGAATGACGAACTTCAAACTTTTAAGCCAGTAGAACTAAGTGTTCTTACCATTAAAAAGAAGCCCGGTTCCCACTCTGCCTTTTTCCGACCGACCACGCCTCCTGCTCCCCACCCCGCCAGCCCCCCAGGTGAGTCCACCCAGCCCCCCCCAGGTGGCCCCCCCATCCCAACGGCACCCAGGGTTCCTCCCGTTTGGCCTGGAACACGCCAGGGCCCCAGGTCCCTTTCTCCTTCCTGCCTGCCAGTCCCCCCAACTGGATAGGACTTGCTCACTTTCCTTCATCCCTGGAGCTTGGGTGGGACACTAAGGCAAGTCCCAGGTACCGGGTGAAGAATTCTGACATCAACATCAGCCCCTCTGCCTCTCTGGTCCCCCAGGGACCCATGCACGTGGTCTACAGAAGACAGACTGCTACTCACAATTCAGTAGAGTTCAAAGAAAACTCAAGTAAAGTTCTAAGGGTCAAAGGCCATACATCTGTAAACCTCGACAATCATCCTATCATATGGGAAAGATTCTTCACATCCACACCAAAGATAAGTAAACTTCCTTTTTTACATCTTACTGATCCTTTCTAATATTAATCACTATAGATTAACTTTTCCATAAAGCCACTCCCAAAACATATAAAACTCCAGGGATCATACCACTCACCCTCACATATCACCAAGATACTACATTGTAAAAGTGCCCTACCATACTAATATTCACTCCTTGTCTACTTAACCTGACTTAACTGATGTACTAACAGCCTAGCAGCCTCAACTAAGAAATAACAATAACAAAAGACAAACATACCCAACCCCAAGGCAAGCACTAATAAAAACTGCCCAAGTGTAGTAATACCAACTAAATCAGTTCAGTAAAAAAAGACACAGAAACTGAAAAGCCCTAGAAGACAAAACGACAATGCCCAAGTCAAAGTGCAGATACATAAGAAACAAAACCCAAGGAGACCAATCTCCCACTGAAAGAATTAACCCCTTAAGGATGGATTCCAACCAGAAAAAATTCACAGAAAACAGCCAAGAAAGACAGACCCAAGACAACCACATTCAAACTATGATCATTACATTAATTAATACTATGAAAGAGGAAATCCAAGAGGAGTTAAACATCCGCATCAACCACTTTGAGCAGGAACACAACAGGCATTTGGAGGAGTTGAGAAAAACAGTTCAAGAAACAATAAAAGGCATAGAGCAGTTAAAACAGTCTCAGGCAGACTTTAAAATTGAACTAAAAGACAAGTTATCTTCAACCCAAAGCTCAACAGAGAGTTTTATCAGCAGAACGACCGAAGCAGAAAATAGAATTTCAGATCTTGAACACAAAGTAAGAAAATTAACCAGCTCAATAGAAGAGATTGTTAAAGCCAAAAAAATACTGGAGAGGAGCATTCAAGAGAAATGGGACAACCTGAAGAAGTCTAACATGTGCATTCCTGGAATACCAGAGCAAGAATCTCAAAATAACACACCTGAGGAAATTTCTCAAGTTATTATAAATGAAAACTTCCCTCAACTGAAGAATGAGAGGCCCATTCAAATACAAGAGGCATTTTGCACTCCAAACAGATATGACCAAAACAGAAAATCGCTACAGCAAATAATAGTCAAAACACTCCACATTCACGACAAAGAAAAGGTGCTGAGAGCTTCAAGAAAAAAAAAGCAAGTCACTTTTAAAGGCAAACCTACTAAAATAACAAATGACTTCTAAATGGTAACAGTAAAAGCAAGAAGAGCTTGGAGAGACATACTTCAAGTATTAAATGAGCAAAAATGTAAACCCAGACTGATATACCTGGCAAAACTATCTGTCATGATCCAGGGAGAAAGAAAAATTTTCCCACACAAAGACTACTTGAAGGGATACAGGTCTACCAAACCAGGCCTTCAAAAAATGCTAGAAATAATACTCAAACTTGAAGAAAAGAACAAGCGTATCCAGGAGGACAGAAGGGAAGTATAATGCCACAAAAATATAAATATAAAACAATAAGCTTACAAAATCCACTAAATATAAAAAATGTCCAGAATTAAAAAGAATGTCTCCATTATAACATTAAATGTCAATTCGCTTAACTCACCGATTAAGAGACACAGATTACAAACTTGGATTAAAAATCACAACCCATCATTCTGCTGCCTTCAGGAAACTCATCTCACCACAAAAGATAGGCACATCCTAAAACTGAAAGGCTGGTCCAAAATTCTACAAGCTAATGGAACCAGGAAACAGGCAGGCATAGCCATTATGCTCTCAGACAAAGTGGACTTCAAACAAAAAAAAATCATAAGAGACACAGATGGATACTACATATTAGTCACAGGTACAATTCACCAGGAAGCCTTCACAATACTGAACATATATGTACCCAATATGGGACCCACCACATTCATTAAGAAAATCCTACAGTGTCTAAAGGGAGAAATCAACCCCCAAATGATAATTCTTGGGGATTTCAACACCGCCCTCTCAACATGGAATAGATCAACAGGTCAAAAGCTTAACAGGGACACTTTGGAACTTAATCAAACCCTAAAAGAAATGGACCTTACAGATCTCTATTGAACTTTTCATCCACATACCAAAGAATACACATTTTTCTCAGTAGCACATGGAACTTTCTCCAAAATAGATCACATATTGGGCCACAAAATGAATCTCCACATATACAGGAAAGTTGAAATTTTAACCTATGCCCTATGAGACCACCACGGCCTAAAGCTGGACATTCACAACACAACAGAAGACGGAAAATACAACAACTTTTGGAAACTTAACACTACGATGCTGAATGAGAACTGGATTCAGGAAGAAATTAAAAAGGAAATTCAAGATTTTCTGAAAGTGAACAATAATGAAAATACAACTTATCAAAATCTCTGGGACACAGTGAAAGCTGTCCCAAGAGGTAAGTTCATAGATCTTAATGACTACATCAAAAAAATGGAAACACCAGAAATAAACAACTTAACAATGCAACTTAAAGCTTTAGCAAAACTAGAGCAATCTGATACCACAAGCAGTAGAAGAGAGGAGATTAGCAAAATAAGGGGAGAAATATCTGAAATCGAGATTTGGAAAATGATAGAGAAAATCAACCAGTCAAAAAGCTGGTTCTTAGAAAAAATCAGTAAGATTGATACACCCCTGTCTAAATTAACCAAAAGCAAGAGAGAGAAAACCCAAATGAACAAAATTAGAAATGAACATGGAGTTATCACTACTGATACCCAAGAAATCCAGAGAATTATAACGTCATATTTCAAAAACTTACACTCTGTGAAATATGACAACACGAAAGAGATGGATGAATTCCTAAGTAAACAAAACTTACCTAAATTGAATCAGGAAGTTGTGAATTATTTAAATAGTCCTATAACATAAAAGAAAATTGAGGAAGTAATCTCGAATCTTCCCACCAAAAAATGTCCTGGACCAGATGGATTCAGCACAGAGTTCTACCAGACATTTAAGGAGTTAATAACACCAATACTCCTTAAACTTTTCAATCAAATATCAAAGAAAGGAACACTAGCAAATTCCTTCTATGAAGCAAATATTGTTTTAATCCCAAAACCTAATAAAGATACACTTAAAAAAGAAAACTACAGGCCAATCTCTCTGATGAACACAGTTGCCAATATTCTCAACAAAGTCTTAGCAAATTGGATTCAAAAACATATCAAAAAGATCATTCATGAGGACCAAGTAGGCTTCATCCCGGCACAAAAGGTTGGTTCAACATACGCAAATCAATAAATGTAATTCATCATGTAAGCCAGTCCAAAGTCCAAGACCACATGATACTCTCAATAGATGTAGAAAAAGCTTTTGACAAGATCCCACAGCCTTTTATGATCAAAACGCTAGAGACAGAAGGAATGGAAGGAACCTTTATCAATATAATGAAAGCAGTATACAACAAGCCCACAGCAAGGATTATACTCAATGGGGAAAAACTGGAAGCATTCTCACTTCGATCAGGAACTAGACAAGGCTGTCCACTCTCACCACTTCTGTTCAATATTGTACTTGAAATGTTAGCTGAAGCCATAAGACAAGAAAGGGACACGAGGGATTCAAATCGGCAAGGAAGAAGTCAAACTATCCCTATTTGCAGATGACATGATTTTATACCTGAGTGATCCCAAAAACTCCACCAGGAAGCTCCTGGAACTAATTGAGACATTCAGCAGGGTAGCAGGATACAAAACAAATGTAGAAAAATGAGTGCCTTTCCTATATGCTCAGAATGAAAGAAGTGAAAAGCCCTGAGAGAAACAATCCCATTTACTATAGCTCCTTAAAAAATGAAATACCTTGCTATAAACCTAACCAAGGAGGTAAAAGACTTCACAATGCAAACTATAAAACCCTCAAGGAAGAAATTTCAGAAGACACCAGAAGGTGGAAACACCTCCCATGTTCCTGGATTGGCAGAATCAACATTGTAAAAATTACCATCCTACCAAAGGCAATATACAAATTCAATGCTATACCAATTAAAATCTCAAACCAATTCTTTAAAGAAGTCGACCACACAACCTCAAAATTCATATTCATTCACAAAAGACCCAGGATAGCAAAGAAAATCCTGAGTAACAAAAACACCACTGGAGGTATCACCATTCCAAACCTTAGTCTATACTACAATTCCATAGTTGTATAAACAGCCTGGTACTGGCTCCAAAATAGAGATGCAGATCAATGGATAAGGGTTCAAGACCCAGATATAAACACACAAAATTACAGCCATTTGGTCTTTGACAAAGGGCCCAAAAAATCCAATGGAAAAGAACAGTATCTTCAACAAATGGTGCTGGAAAAACTGGATCTTCACATGTAGAAGATTAAAACTGGACCAGTACATGTCACTTTCTATAAGACTTAATTCCAAATGGATCAACGACCATGATTTAAGGCCACAGACTATAAAAACCATAGTTGAAAGGCTAGGGAATTCCCTCTAGCTGATTGGGCTAGGCCAACATTTCCTAAACAGACATCCAATGGCACAGTCACTGCTACCAACTCTCAACAGGGATCTTGTGAAATTAAAGAGCTCCTGTTTAGATAAAGAGATTGTAACACGAGCTCAAAGGCAACCCACAGAGTGGGAGAAAATCTTCACTAACCACATATCTGATAGAGCTCTACTATCCAGAGTGCACAAGAACTTATAAAACTAAACACCAAGGAAACTAATGACCCAATTAAAAAATGGGCCCTGGAACTTAAAAGAAACTTTATTAGGGATGAAATTAAAATGTCTAACAAATATCTTAAAAAATGCTCCACTTCTTTAGCCATCAGGGAAATGCAAATCAAAACTTCCCTGAGATATCATCTCACTCTGGTCAGGATGGCAAAAATCCACAATACAAACAACAACAAACGTTGGAGAGGATGTGGGGAGAGGGAAACTCTCCTACATTGCTGGTGGGAATGCAGGCTCATACAGCCACTCTGGCGAGCCGTCTGGAGATTCTTAAAGAAATTAAAGATTGAAATGCCATATGGCCCTGAGATTCCACTTTTGGGTATAACCCCTCATGCAGCAGAGGTTCACCTTGATAGCACAAGTGCAACCATGTTCGTAGCTGCACTGTTTACAATAGCAAAGTTATGGAATCAGCCCAAATGTCCAACAGTTGACAAATGAATAAGGAAATGTGGTACATCTATACAATAGAGTACTATTGAGCCATCAAAAATGATGAATTACTGGAATTTGCTGGGAAATGGATGTCATTAGAAACAGTTATATTAAGTGAAGTATCCCAGACCCAGAAAATTAAGTGCCGTATGTACTCCCTAATAGGTGGCTCCTAGTACCAAACCCACCCAGCCCACCTAGAGAAACTCGGTGATAAATCTCTGTAATACAGTAATTGCAAGGATTATGACCAGGAGGGACCGGGTTGGAGGGCCACACCAGAAACAAGGAGAGAGGGGACCATGTAACAGCAGAGAAAATAGACCTCCATCAAGGACTGCAAGTAAGCAATTGGACATCTGGTTAAGTTTACAGAATTTTCGTTCCTGATCATTTACAGTTGAGGGGGTGTGATCTCACACCAAGGGGAGGGCATATAGTCTGGCAGATAATAAGTAACTGTTTTGCAAGTGGGTGATTGACCCCTCCCTCACTGTGGTTTCCTACATTTATTACATCTACCTTTGAATATACTCTTATAACAAGACTCTAGTTTAACATATTTTTATCTCTGGCCAGGGGGTGACAACCAATACCCATGAGGAAAACCGCAAAAGAAAATCAACAAACCATAATCCAGAACTTCAGAGACTCTATATCAAGCACCTGGGACTAGGCCAGCCTAATCTCTCCCCATCCTGAAGCTCAGGGAAATTTGTGGAAGAGGGGGCGGTAAGAATGTAAGAGCACAAGGATGGGAAGAGTAATGATATGCAAGATACTCCACACAAGTTAGGGCCGAAGCAATCATAATTAGACTTTGCATGCCCTGCACAATATCCAACACACTATTGACCCCACAAAGTGTAGCATTTGCTAAAAGCACAAGATCCTTGGAGGCAAGGTATTGACAGCCATAGTAGTGTTCCTATGCTTAAGGGGAACAAAGGAAAGGGAAATGCTGCTGGGCCATTGTACATCATCGGAGAGGAGGACCCAGAGGATAGTTTGGCATGCACATTAAAGTATTTTCTGGGTATTGGGGGACGGGAGGCACTGGGGACTGGGGATGGAGGGGTGAAGGGAAGGTGTGCAGAGGGGTCGGGGTAAGGAGGAGGGAGGGAGGGAACTGGTATACCTATTAAGTTTGTATGAGTGGAGATAATAAAAAAATGTTAAAAATAAATAAATAAATAAAAACTGCAAAAAAAAAAAATCCCAAAGTGAAATAAATTGAAAAGATGAAGGACTAAAAGTGAATTATAAGGTTATGTATGTCAATAACCTTTATTATGGTGATATCATTAGAGAATATGGGATATGTCCAGACACATTAAATGATACATATGGAATATTTGTTATTCATGCTATATGTTATATCTGTCATAAAATCAAATAGACGGTTTATAATATACTTTATCTAAACCATGTGTCCATGTCTCTAAATATTAGTAGGTATCTGAAAAATTCTGGTATCAATAACTGTATTAGCAAATTATTAGATAGTCAAATGTATATTTGTTACTTCAGGTAGTAAATAAATAGAATATTTATACAATTCAATAAATAGTTACTGAGTTCATGTAATAGGAATGTTCAAAGAACGTTGACAATCTAAGCTTGGGTATTCCTAGGATACACTACAATGGTAACTCTTTCCACATTGACAATGGACCACAATTTTAAAAAGCCCCCATTGTAATATATGTGGCGCTTCAGTGGGCAAAGTCATGTGTGGAGGTTACTCTTCCCCTTGTAAAGAACCTGTCTCAGAAAAATTCTCTGGGTGTAGTTGCTTCTCCTGTGGTCTTCACTAGTACTTATGGGAATGTTGATATGACAGCCATGGTGTAAGCCCTGTGATTCACACTTGCAGAGGGACAGGAGAGTGGGAAGAGATATGGGTAGATTGAAGAGGGAAGGGAAAGATGAGAGAGGAGAGAGTGGGGAAAGAGTGTGGGAAATGACCTAAACTCATTTTGTTTCTATATAAAAAATTCTTAATTCTAATGCACATCTTCAGACTAAATGTTTTAACAGTTTTCTTTGACAGTGAATATGTTTCTTAGAAAGAATTTTCAAAGATAAAAGATGTATTTAGACCTTATTATCTGGGAAGTTAGCTACTAAGACTTAGAAGAGAAGATTCATTGTTGTCTTTTATGTGTCTCTTGTAAATTTGCACGTTATTATGCCTCCACAAATGTGTTTACTTTGTTTTTCCAACAAATCTATTACAGAAAGAGGCTCATAGTTTCTCAGATTTGAACATAAATGTATGAGATATTTTCAGTTGCTACATCACTTTTCCATAATTGTTACTATTTGCTTTCTCCTCCATTTTATGTTGTATATGCAGTGTGTGTATGTGCAGATACATGTGTGCACGTTCATTTCTGTGTGGGTGCAGTTGTGGGTGGAATGCCTAAGTTCATACCTGGATTCATTCGTGATTGTTTTCTTCTTTATTCTTTTTTATTTTTATTTAATTTATTTATTTATTTCTTCCACTCATACAATGTTGATAAGTACCCCATTCCCCTCCCTCCCTCCATCCCTCCCCTAATCCCCTTGATCCCTCCCCTCTTTTCCCTTTCCTTTCCCCCCTCCCTCCCTTTCTCCCAGTGCTCCCTCCCCCCCATTCCTGGAGCATCCTTTAGTATGCATGTCAAACTTCCCTCTGGGTCCTCTTCTCTGATGAGGTGTAAGGACTCAGTGGCATTGCCTAGAGCTCTTTTTTGTGTTTCCCTTTAGTATAGGAACACTATTGTGGCTGTTAATCCCTTGCCTCTAAGAATCCTAGTGCCTGTGATCCATGCTAGACTTTGGGGGTTCAATGATATGTTGGTATAGAGGGGCTGTAGTCATACACAGAACTTGCTGATAGGGGTAGACTGGTTAACCAGCTTTCTCTTGGAACTTTGCATCCTTGACTTCTTTTTAAGATTAATTTATTTTATTTATTTTGCATACATGTGTGTGTGTTTGTGTTTATGTGTATGTGTTTCAGAGGGGGCATTGGGTGATCCTATGAAGGACCAAGGGTGACTTCAGGAATCATCCTGGATTGCTTCTATCTCCTTTTTTGCTTGGCTGTGTGATTGCCTAGGTGGGATCCCAACCCAGGCCCTTCTGCTTGGGAGGCAGAATCATAACCCCTGAGTTATCTCTTCAGCCCCCATCTCTGCCTTCTAAGGCTGGAATTACATGTTGGTCTCCACACCCACTCTGTATTTCACATGGGTTCTGGACTTCCAAACTAAAGTCTTTTTGTTTGCATGACAAGCAAACAACATTTTAACCACAGGGCCATCTCCTTGTTTTTCTGTATTTTCAATAAAGAATTGATTAAAAGTCTTTCAACTTTTGAAATACAATTTCACTCATGTTATAAACTGCCTTTGAATGACCTAGAAATTCAAAATGAAAAGAGGATAGAAAATCTTTCTTCATAAGACTGGAGTCTTCATCAATCCATGACTGCCAGAAGGATGCATTTGGCTTGGATACATTAGATATGTCTTTTTACAATTACTACCAATGTAAGGAAGCATTTAAGGCTGTTCATTATAGATCCAATAACACAGATCCTGCTGTTATTAGGTTACTTCACAGTTTGTGTAGTAGAGAAGAGATTGACTGTCTCTGCTATTGAGTAGCTAGCTATCTGATCATACTTATTTCCTATTAAAATAACGTTAATATGAGCTACAGAAGAAAACCAAGTCAATCAAACCATCCTGGGCCACAGAAGGAGACCTTTACTGACAAAAGCACAGATAATTAATTAAGAAAAATTACATTTTTGTTGTATTCCAAAATAAGAAATAAGTAAATTTCTCAATTATCTGCTCATTTCCATTTCTTTTTTTTGTAAAAAATCATCAATTTTATTTAAAACATAGAACAAGCTTGAAAAGAAGCATGAAGCACAAACAGAAAAACACTTTAGAATGACTTCAAAGCACAATTTTACTTTTTCTTATAAATTTCCATATTTTAAACATTTATGTAGGTATGTATTAATTTATAACCAACTTCCATTTCTTATACCACAATCAATCTAGTCACTATATTTATCCACAACAAATAAGTCCCAAGATACTAGGGCAAATGAAATTCTGGATAAAACTAAATCATGTAATTTATGTGTTCTCCATCTATGTTTCCCTGAGTCTGCAGAAATACGAAAACAGAATATGAACATATTTTGGGAGAATATTCAGATATTGGCAATATTGTTTTCCTTCTATATGTGAAAAATTGTACTGTAAGATGTGGGAAAATTTCAGCATACTTTTTGTGACTCTGGTATTTCCTTGTCATAGATGATTGGGGCACCCAACATGTTTTCTGAAAGGTCTAGAATGCACTCCTTGAACAGTGGTATCCTGCAGGCCTTCATGGAATCCTCATTGTATCCAGTTATTCATGCATAGAGCATAACAAATGTAATGATCTCTACACTTGTCTGTCTTTGGAAAGGTAGTTTCCAAACTTTACTTATTAGGGTAGCAACAATAAAGGCAATGGTCTTGAGGGAAAAAAAAAACTAGCTGGTATAATTTATACCTTGGCATATGGTAAATAGTGATGCGGGTTGAAAAATAACCAAAGATTAATTCTTTATTGCCATAACGATAAGCATTCAGAGATGTTCACTGCTAGGAAATTATTCCAGTTTCTCTTCATACTGCTGATACATACACAACCAAATAACTTAGTGGAGCAAGAGGTTTTAGTCTTGCTTACAATTACATTTGCAGTTTACAACCCAGCTTGACAAGAGACTTGATACAACCAACAGTAGCTGAAGGAATTGACAAGGGGATATTCACAGGAAGAGTTGAATGAGAGACATGCTGTTTTGTTAGTCAAAATGTTTACATGCCAGCAGGCTAAAGTATGCACAATTAGTGAACCATTTCTGTTTTATCTACCTGCTCAAGACATTATCATATGCATGTACTAGATCTTCCTTTATCAGTTAGATAATCTTTAGATCCTCACAGATTCATCAAGAGCTCAGCCTTCAGTTGTCAAATGGACATCTATATCTACCTGGCACAGCAATGTTTTTACATCAAAACTTCCATGAGTCAATTGTACAGATGTAAATTGCCTATACACAAAACTATGCTGGAAGCCTATGGAATCCCAATGTTATTCATGGGTTCTTCCTCACCAAGTAGGCATTAAGCATGTTTTTTGGAGCAATGGAAGAAGCAAAGAGAGTAGTACAGTTGCTTTAAGGTCATGGATCTATTTAAAAATTACATAAAATCCTTAATTGTAAAATGTCTTGTCCATGTGGCATGCATTGTGCACACAGTGATTTGGTTTCCATTTTTACCATCTTTTCAACTATGAAAATGTATGTGTATACAATAATGAAGCAAAATAAGAACTTTCAAGTTTCACATTTATGAAAGATTTGGACAGAATCCATTCCTAGCTTGGACCTAAAGGTTAGATTTGAGGAATCATAAATGTCAGATTCCACACAGTAGGACTGAGATTGAAATTATGTCTGGAGACTAAAAGGTCACTAGTAGTAGGAAGGAGTCAGGAAGTAATGAGAGTACTTGTACTACATGCATTATAGAGTAGAGTAAAACTCTTTGGCCTAAAGAGTCAACCTTTGACAAAGTGGTTTCATATTTCATATTTGCATTACTTAGGTACTCCTGTGGTGGTTCTGAACAAGATGAAAAAAATATTTTTTTTCATGAACAAATACACTATTTTGCATATAAAACAGCTATTTTCCTCTGACCCTACATCTTGATTGTGTTCAGTGTCTAATTTTAAAAAATCGAAATGAATTTTCACAAATACGAGTTGGAAGAAAAGCCTGATTTTATATGACCGTTGCTGAAGAACCTCCCAAACAACACATACTTTTGCCACAGAATATGACAAGGGTGTTGCTTCAACTTCCAATTCTTAACATTACATGATTCACATTTTGAGAAACTCTACATTTCAAAACACCAGGATTCAAATCTTCATGAGGACTTAAAGTTTACATTCAATTAGAAAAAGGACAGAGTAGAATAATTTACAGTATTCACTCTTAGTTACAAAACATATAGATAGGAAGTAGTTATAATGAAATTCAGAATATTTGATGTTTTTGAAGAAAGAGTTTGGTATGGAAATATGCCACACATGGAGAGAGATGTCCAGGGTGACTGGATTGTTCTAGTTCTTACTTGTTGTAGGATGGTACGTGGTTTTATCTTACAATAATTTTCTAAGATAAGGAACTCTACAAGTGTAGAATCAAATAAACAACATCATCATCCCCTGGGAAATTGTTAGAAGTGCAAATTTTCAAAACTTACTTCAGGTTTCTGAACCTGAAACTCTCAGAATAGTGCCCACCAGGCAGCCTTTTAACAAGCTCTCCACGAGCTTCAGATGCAAGCTCAAGTTTACAAATCATTGTTCTATTCGTTCTGTGTGGCTTGCTGAGACTATTTTATTTTACAAAAAGAAAATTTATAAAAGGTTACAGACCAATGTGATCTTTAAAAGGCAACTTCTACATGTAGCTTTAAAATTTATATATTTATAGGATGAAAAGTGTGAAAAATTTATATCAAACACCTAATATTATTTAATTTGTAGGTGAAATTTATTTAATTTGTAGGTGAACTTTAAAAGGAGAATTTATATTTAGTTACTTTATGTGTTCAATAATTTGGATTGAATACTATTTTAGCAATATAAAACATTAAGAAAAAAAGCAAAAACTAAAATTTTGACTAAGATTTTCCAAACATTTTTCTTGAAAACCCTTGTTTCACACAAAGTGTTAACTGTTGCCTGACTTAAAATGGCTAGAAGTAACATAATTGTATAAATGTATAAACTACACCTCAAAAATGGTTCAAAGTTTCAGACAAGAGGAATAAGCCATAGTGATCTTTCCTACAGCATAAGGATTATGATCAGTAACAATGTATTGTGTATTTCAAACTTGTTGAAATTATTTGAATTGATTAGCTAATTATCTTGATTTGATCATTAACATGTAAGTACTGAGATATCATGTTGTACTCAATAAATAAGTACAATTGTTATTTTTGTTGCAAACTGAACTTAACTCTTAAATTATAAAAATAAATGGGCATTATAAATTTTTAAACACTCCTAATATACTTACCTTCAAGCAGTAGTTCCAAAGTTATTTAAAACTATAAATAATTTCTTCATAAAATTCCTGCACACATTTGGCAGATTTAGTGATATAAACAAACTTTGTAGCTTTGTAGCTTATTCAAGGTTATGAGATACAACTGTGCAAATATTCCCCGAAATGTATGTTTAGAAAAATGACATGGCAACTTGAAATTAGTATATATCATATATATCATAGACACCTACATTACATCATAATTAGTTTCAATGGAACGATACCATCATCATGAGACTTTGTAATTACTTTGCTATGCCAGTAGCAACTTCCCATATCAGATAATGACAACTATTTTTCCTAGAACAGACGTGAGCGGGATGTATTCAAGTCCTCTTTTCAACCAGGCACCAAACTTGGGCTATAAAAATTTCAGACTCTAAAAAGAATTTTGTCAGTTTCGCCTTCCTATTCCCATGAAAAAAACTGAAACATATGCTAACATATTTCTCACAGTTCAATGATACATACTATCTTTTGGATCCTGCCTTAGACATCTCAGCATTATAAGGACCCAGAGGGAAGTTTGACATGCACACTAAAGGATGCTCCAGGAATGGAGGGTGGGAGAGGGCACTGGGGGAAAAGGAAGCAGGGGGGAAAAGAAGGGGAAAAGGGGGAAGAAAACAAGGGGATCCAGGGAGGGGTGGAGGGAGGGAGGGGAATAAGGTATTTATCAACTTTGTATGAGTGGAAGAAATTAAAAAAAAGAATAATTCACTTTTTTAAACTAATGAATACCTAACAATATAAGGATCCTCTCCTTTTGCCAATGTAAAAAAGGGTATAATCTTATTTTCTTAATGTGTGTGTGTGTGTGTCTAGGTGTGTATCAAAGAGAGTGCTGTGCGTCTCTGTGAAGGACCAAGGATGACTTTCAGAATCATTCTGGATTGTTTTTACCTCCTTTTTGCTTCACTCTGGGATCTCCAAGACTCTGCCCACCAAGACCAGAAGTGCAGGACGCTGCCATTTCTGCCTGGCCTTTTTACGTGGGACCTCGGATCAGAACTCAGGTGCTTCTGTTTGTGAGGCAGAGTTCTAACCCCTGAGCCATCTCTCCAGCCCAAGAATGGCTTAATCTTAATTTGGCTAATCACTAGTTGGAAGACATAAGGAGGTTTCAGGTGAACCAATGCTCCTTCATGTGTGTGTGTAAAAGTCAGCCAGTCTTATTTTGGTGTTGCTTTTGCTTTAACACTAAAGTGAGTTGTATTTCTAGTAAGAGGCATTTTTGTTAGCACATGTGTTATGCTTATTTTCTCTCTTAGCTAGGTTTGCAATCTGCTCCAAGATATTTCTTATATTTTCTTTAGTGTTGAGCATAAACCCCAACTCCTCAAACATGCTAGACAAACATTCTGTGTCTTAGTGTTGTCTCAATATCTCAAGAGAATGGTTAAAGATTGTTGAATAAGTAGTGACAAGCAAGAATATTTCAATACCATTTTTAGAAACTTCATTGTGTCATATACTTTTTGGTATAATCCATTTTCATTTTCATTAAATAAAGATTTTTTATTTCTTTCTTTATTTCTTTCATGACCCATTTATTATTAAATAGTGTGTTTTTAGTTTATATGAATTTGTAGTTTCCCTTGTTACAGTTTTCAAATATCGCAGTACTCAGCACCCAGCCAAGACAAAAGCACATACATTTGAAGATATATAATTCAGAGAAACCTGAGTTTCCGTGTAATAAAAATTAAAAACATCTGTGAATGGTCAGTCCTTCCAGAAAATGGGGCTGTAAAAATGTTAAAATTCAAGGACACTGAGGTAATATCAAACAGTAGCTACTGTTCACATCAGGGACGTGGTACTCAAGAACTCAATGTAACAGTGTCTGTTTCCACTAGACCATTACAGTAGTTGGGCTATCAACATTTTCTAATGGAACAGAGAAGAGCCCATCATATATGATGCTACCTGAAGACTATATGGGACTGGTGCTAGACAAAAGAGAGGAGGATCCCCTATATTCTACAACCTACCCACTGGTGGGCCATTCGTGCACTGACAAGTGTCCAAATACTAACTAGTGCAGGCATCATGAAAGCAACCTATTTGCATATGTAAGGCTAAATGGGAAAGGGAGTCAAAAGGGTGGGAGAGGAAAATGTTAAGACTAGGAAAGTTTGTGGGTTTGACATAGATAATGGGCAATGTAAACATAAATCCATGGGTAATACAATTTAAAAATAAATAAAGTTAGTATTAGAAAAAATAAATAATATTCTTAAAACCTAGCTGAGAAAAAAACGTGTTCCAAAGACCAACCATCATGACACATTTTACAATGGATATTAACTTGACAAATATGAGTAATAAAATTAGTACTTGTCATGTGAATTGTTAGGTTAGTTGATCCATGTTGAATGGTGGATTTCTAGGTTGGGTATGTGGAATGGTCAGTCAGGTGAGGTTCATCAGTTTGGACAGTGTAAAGAGGTCATAGAATTTCTTTTGGTTAACTCACAAATGCACTGGGTTCCTAGTTTGGACAATAAGGGGATATATGGGCAGAAAAGTGAGTTCTGGAGGTTCAGTTTCCCATGAAAACGTCTCGAGCAAGAGCTTGACATTCAATCCCCAGCATGTTAGATCTTAGGTTTGTGTATAGATAAATAGGTAGGTAGCCTAGAGAAATCCCAAGATTTGGTTGTGTGGACAGGTCTCAGGTCAGATACTATGTTCTTATCTTTTATGATTATATAGCTTCCTGTTAGATGTCTCATTTATTCCTTCAAATTATTTGTTTCCTTAGGATATCCTTGCACACCAGTTTCCAATATAAGTGTGAATACACTAAACATTAATATTAATCACTAGAGAATATAAATGAATAGTATTTGATTGTCTCCTCTTAGGTAGGCATAAATCTTAGCACTTAGAATTCTTACGATACCAGATCATGAAAATTTTGTAGGCTATTCCTATTATTAGTGATTTCAGTAAGAATGAATTGAGGTCTGCTTTACCCCCAATCCTTTCAGTTTCCTAAAGAGTCCTTAATTAAAGATCAGAGTATTAGTTTATCAATGTACATAGACAGAGTCTAGAATTAAGTCTTTTATTATCACCAGCTTTATGCCATTCTAATAATACAATAGGCTGTTTTAATAAATTGGAGGCCTTTAAACTCTCAAGAAAAAACAGAATACAACAGTAAGAAATTTTAAATAATCACATGCTTGAGTTGTTACAATTTATAATTTTAAAAATATACCTAGCTCTTTATAAATCTTTTTATACATAAGATCATAGCAAATTTTATTCTCTATGGTTTCTATGAAAATACCCAATGTTTAGTAATCTTATGTGATATGGATTGTTTCCGGCCTATTTTAATTAAGCATAAATTAAAATCATTGTTGTATTGACAAGTGGACCTTAGTATCTTGAATTATTTTTCCCCTAGTTTGACACATTTGGAACTGTCGGGCACACATTGTCACTGTATTATTATCTCAGTATTGATCTCATTTATTCATTAACTCCTATTTATTCTAATAGATCTTCATACTGTTCTAACCACAAATATGGTAAATTTGCATTCAACCTTGATCTTCTGCATACTATATCAAGGGAATAATCACTTGGTATGACATAGCCACTTATTTAACAGAACAATGGAAAGGTCAATGGATTCAAAATAACAAAAAATGAGTTTAACATGTGAGACAAGGAAAACTAATATGAAGTCCTGACCTATATTTTCTTTCTTAATCCTGATGAATATGTTAAAGCCTTAAGCCTTAAAATTTCAGCATCCCCCATTATCATAACTATTCTAAACACAGTGCTGAGAAGTTTTTGTAGTTACCCGAGGTTCAGCCATTGTTAGAGTTTCAGAAATGGGAACATTGGAGAACTGTAGAAGTTAAAGGATTTAGTAGTGGTGTGTATGTTTAAGGCTTACCAGATGTAAAAGCAGACATGGATTGGTCTCTGATCACCACTTTGCTACAAGCCAGTTTTAGGAAAGCTTCGGCACTGGCCCTTGCTGACAGTGCACTGAGATATGGTGGTCAGGGCTGGACCTGTCTTCTGGAGCCTCCCAGGTTCATACCCTACACCTTGTTTGAAATCCACCTCTGGTGCTTTGGAGAATCCCAAGGACTTCCTTTTGGGGGCAGATTTCCATTCTCCAGATTTGACCACTATTTTGAGAATTAGTAGAGTTTTTCTTTTCCAAAAGTTTCTGGATTGAGTTTAGTTTGTTTGTTTGTTGTTTTTTTCTAGAAAATGTTGGTGAGTCTTTTGGGATGAACCATTTCTCCCTGAGTCTCACCTAAAAATACCCCAAATTTTCCAGTGTCATTTCTCATTCCCCATGCCTCGCTTTCCATCAGTGCCTCAGTCTCCCTGATGGAGGTTTGCAGTGCTTTCATTTCACAACACAATTGGTCTGTGGAAGTGGCCTGTTCTCACGACTTTTCTTGTGTGTGTGCTTTTGTGGATTTTTTCTTGGCAGTTCATTGCTGTAGATGAGCTTTAGGCTCATGAGTTCAATCATATGCATTTATTTGCCATTGTGTCTGAGCAGAAGAGACATGCTTACCTGGTCAGAGCAAGTTGTGACTATGACCCACTGCTTTCAGCCAGGCTGCAAATTCCCACAGTTTCTTCATGTTCTGGACAAACCTGCCTTGTCTGCTCCCTGACAGGCTTGCAGCCTTCCTGTCTGCTCCAGAGGCTATGTGCAGTCAGTACACATTGTCCATGGGTACTCTTTTCCTACTTAACTTCTGCTTTTCTCATTGATGATCTCAGAGGTTTTCCGTTGATTTTCTTGTTTTTTGGAGGAGATAATTCTATGGTTTATGTGAGATGTACTGGGATATGTTAACCCTGTCATTCAGCCACAGTCATGAAGTCCTACCCATTGCCAACACTCAGCAGGTGAAAACAGCCTTGCTCTGGGGTCTTTCCTGTCCACCTGTCTCTTTATGGGTGGTCATATATCTCTGAATTTCAAAAGGCAGGACACCATGGCCATCCCCTTTTCTTTTGGTGTGTGTGTTGACGGAGTTCCTCCTACTGACTGCCCAGACTTGCAACCCAGGAAGCCAAACCAGAACAGGAACTGAACACTGGGAACAGCACTGAGTTCCTAAGGGGATTGTGCTTGGAGTACAGCTCCAGGTAGGCACATCCACAGTGAAAGAAGGTATATTTGAAGGATTTAGGCCCAGAAACAAGGCTGGAATCATTTGTCTTAAGCCAATTTTCTGCTTACAAAGTGCATTTCCTATAGTTTTGGCTCATTTGTGCTCACTGTACAAATAAGGCTTAGCAAAAAATACAATACAGTTTTAAACAAATACTGTTATCATTGTGTAATTGTAGATAACTTGAGCATACTGAACAAGACATGCATATTATCCTTGAAAGAACACTCACAGTATAACCAGATAGTGCAGAAAATACTTGATAAACGCTTAGTGTTCTTAATTCTCTGCCTTTCTGTCCTGTCTTCCTGACGTCCTTCTTTCTACTCTATCTCTGTTCTTCCTTTTCCCTCCTTTTCCTTCCAACTTGCTTTACTTTCTACTGTCTTCTTCACTAGTCTCTTTGGAAATCTCAGTGCCATCTTTTTGATGACACTCTTTTTCGTAGGGATTTTCCCATCTTTATATTCATTTCAATAAATTTAGAAATAAAATATATATTCCCCGTAGAGTTAATTTCTTCCCAACTTTCAGAAATAGCTTGCAGGCAATTCTATTTGATGAATGCTATTGTAGCCTAGGAAATTCCAGAGTAAAGCAAAAAGGAGATAGAAGCAATCTGGGATAGTTCTTAATACTCTGCCTTATGAAATGGTTTACTCTGGCCACCTATATATGGTCCTAAGACTAATATGTTTATTTTGTGTTTTAACATGTTCTGGATACAAGTGTTAATGAACCAGTGATATACCATAAAACAAATATTCTAAATTAATAATTGTCTTCTTTATACAAAGTATTGCATAAACCCAAAAATCTCCCTCTACCCTCTGTACTGGGATTCTGTCAGGAAATCTTCCTAGATCCTTTCTCTTTATCTATGCTGTTGCCTTTCTCTCCCTTCTTATGCCCTCTTGCTTCAATATTCTCCCTCCAGTCTTCCTCCATTTCTCCAATTTTTCCTTTTTTCCACTTCTGTTCCTCTTTTTCTGTCCTCTTCCTTCATGTCCTCTGTTCTTTTCTGTCTTCTTTCCTTTGTCTTCCTCCCCCAGCTTTTGCTCATTTCCCTTCTTTCCTCCTTCATATTCATCCATCTTTTTTCTACTGTGAATATTGAAACACATCAGAACAAATCACCTTATATATGGTTACGCATGGTTCTCTTGCAGATTAGTCAATTTTCTCCTTAGACCAGAAGCACTCATATTGTAAGTTATCAACCAATTAACTTTTATAGAATGTATTTGATTACGTGAAAAGTAGCTGCCAGAAGTACTGCTGCTTATGGGAACTCCCTGCAGTGAGACTTGTCCTTCCCAGACATGCATAGTGACTGATGTGTCAACATGCCCCCACAGACTACCTGGGAACTCAGGAGGGATGAAAACGTATAGTGGAAGCCTCTGGGTCTGAGGCTGGATGAGTGAAAGGAGGTTCCCATATCATTGGGGTGGCCTGAAGAGAGGTAATTTGATATACCACAGAGACCTGAATTTCCACAAGATGAAACAGGCCAGGCTGAACTCTGGGGTCCATTAAGGCATGTGTGGGAGAGGATGGGAGAGTGTGGGAGAGGTTGATGGGAGGAAAGGAGGGGATGTTGGTGGGGATGGAGGGAGGAGGGATGAATGCTCAGTACACTTGTGAAAATAAAAAAATACGTAATTAAAACCCATGTAGAATTTTTTTATTTTTAAATTATTCATAATTTATTTTCAAATCATATTGTTTAGCATTCAAATAGTTCAAAATCAATGTAATAACCCACAATGTTTCAACCCAATTGAAAAAAAACATACAACTCACATTTTAATTATTATAGGTTAGAGTAAAGATTATATTTAATTAATAATGCGGTATATCTTGGTTTAGGGCACTGTAGACATAAGAATCATCTGCCATTGTAACAATAGTAAAAGATGGGATCTTTAAGAGGTGATTAATCCAAAAAGAATTTGTGCTGGTATAAAAAAAAATAACTTCCAGAAAGAATAGGGAAGAAGTTACCATGACAACATGGACACAGGAGGAAGACAAGATAGAACAGGCAGTCAGAAAGACCAGAGAACATGGTGGGGCTTCAATATTTCATCCTCTCATAGGTTCCTAAGAAGTTTCCTGGGAGTTTCTAGGGAGGCAGGAAAGTGGAGTTAGGAATATAGACTGAAGGTGTGTTTTGTCGTTACAAAATGGTGACTGTGGCTAACATTCCTGAAAGATAACAAGGAAGAAGAGACACAGTTGTTACTTTCCAGAAGTAGGATTGGGTCTGTATTCATTGAGTTTAGAAAGGAGCTTATTCTAGAGGTTACTATAACTTTTTTATGAAATATAGACTGAGCTGAAAGAGAAAATAAAATTAAGGTTTGGCTTCTTGCCAAAGACAAGAGTAGAACTATTGATATTGAAGTCCCAAAACTTAAACTGTCCATCATTTTCTATCCCCTGTTCTTATATTTCCAATCCCTGAAAAGAAAGATTTGTTCATGAATCTCTCTAGCTACTTCATTGCTAGACAGGTTCATTGGAGTGTGTAACCTTCCATGGTGTGGGCCCTATCTCAGTGATCTCTGAAGGTATCTAGGTGCTTTAATCTGTATAATGAAATGTACTTGGTTGACATACGGACAAAGAAGTGAGAAGTGAAAACAAGGGAGTTACAAAGATTTAAAATCAGAAGCCTTAGAAGACCAGAAGCTAGAACAAATGAGCAAGTTAACATTCATCAGGCTCTTTTGATAGGTGACAAGACCCCCCATTGGGTCCTGTTAACTTGGATCCTTCTGTGATAACCAAGATTTGACTCTAGAGTGATGAACACAAGTGTTAAGTTTCCATCTCAACAACTATTGGAGTAGCTAGCATAATAGTGTAATGACCCTCTTAGGTAGATTCTAGGATAAATTTTCGTGTTGCAACACCAGTGGCTCTGATTTCCTTGGAGAAGGTCCTATGAAAGCCTGTGGAGCTGAGAGTTTGGGGTTTAGGAAGTACTTTTTATAAAGAAGAAAATTATTAATTTAAAATATTTGCTTTTATGGTATTTCATTGGTTCATTAATCCTTGTATCCAGAACATGTTAAAAACATAAAAACATATTAGTCTTAGGCTGTATTTTCCTGTCAGTTGTATAGGACAATATATAGGTGGCCAGTGTAAGCCATTTAATAAAGCATAGTAGAAAGCCATTTTATAAGTTAGAGTAGTAAGAATTATCCCAGATTTCTTCTATCTCCTTTTTGCTTCACTCTGGAATTTCCCAGGCTTCATCTTCCAAAGCAAGTGCCAGGCATTTCTGCCTGGTGTTTTTACATGGGATAGGGATCCAAACTCGGGTCCTTCTGCTGATGAAGCAGATTCTTAACCCCTGCGTGCCTGTGAGGTAGAACCTTAACTTCTGTGTCATCTCTCCTGTCACAGAGTAAACTTATTTGTCGTTATTTTTTTCACCACCAATGAAGTCCAGTCCTCAGGGTTTTGGAGTTAATGTTTGGAGCCCTTGGCTCTTTTTTCCAGTTGTGCCATCTATAGTGAATGAGCTTCCTTTGGATGTGATCTACTGCCCCTGTTCTGAAACCCCACTTTACAGCATTTACACTGGTCATATTCCAATATTTTGGACTCATGAGCACACTGATCAAGAAGGCAGATGATCTTTCACAGCTTCTGAACTACATTGAGAGGTGCCCTGTTGTCACTGGAGACCCAGTTGAACTTGAAGGGCAAGGGTCAAAGTATTGACTGTATTTGTCCCTCTGTCCCTATTGGCAGAATTTGTTCTTAAAAGAAGAAAACTTCTGAATTTCTCTCAAAATTTATCCTAAAATGTTAACAATAAATTTATTCTGATAGTTTGGTATATATTTTGTGCATTCTAGTATATAATGACTAGAAGATGGGCAAACCATAGATAATAATATCTCTCATCTTTCAGACAATCGTTTGGAAATGAGTTCCCAGACGGTCACATTTTTTTCAGTGAGTGTTAATCAAATGTTCTATACTGGAAATATTACCTATGTACCGAAATGCATTCCATTGGCCAAGAATCATATTCTCTTACCACATTTTCTAATCTCTGGTTTATGATTCTGAAAAGTTTTTCATTTTGCTGAGTTCTGAGTTTACATATCATTTCTCAAGCTTTTACTCTAAGCATTTTGTTTAGGCAAACTTTTGCTGACTGTATCTAAAGAAGGGAGAATTCCAAGAGACACTTTGCAGACTTCAACACAAGTATATGAGAGAGTGCATTAATCACCACATGGAAATTCTCTAAAAATACAATATTTCCTGATAATATAAACAAAAGATGTACAAGACATGCAAATGTATGTGTAATAGATTTCCTAATAAAAATATCTAGTTATGGATTGACAGTTATGTATCTAAGAGGTTGTCCCAAGACCAGTGTCACACAAGGGGCCCTGATTATACCCAGAGGGACACAAACCAGAACATAATAAATAAGGAAATGAATATGAGAAGAAAACATGGAAGGAAGTGGGATATGCAAGGATAAAAGTCATATGATAAAAGTGAGAGATGAGAGCAATCAGAACTTATTAGATGCAGGTATGAAATTTTTCAAATAGCAAAATTAATCTATTAAAAAGTGAAAACAAATTTTCTATAATCCTAACTAAAAATAGAAAAGAAAAGCATATAAATATTTGTAAATTATTTACCCAGATGCATTCAAATATTATAATTGTACTCTTATAATTTCAGCATTAATTAACAAAAAACTTATTAATGAGATTTTTTAAAAAATGTATTCACTGCTGTTTATATTTTCCTCTAAGAGTTCTCATCTTATTAGATAGTACCCATATACAACTAGTGGTTTCCCTAGTTTGGACAACCTGTTATTATGTCAGTTTTATTTAAACAAATGTACTGGGTTATTCAGACTGCTCTTATTCTGAAAAGAGAATCATCAGATGACAAAAGGTAAACAGAACTTTATCTATAATTTGTTTCGTTAGAAGTGATGACTATGTTTTAAAATATTGTAATTATTTTAGTTTCTAAATTTTGTTCACTATAGACAATTATTTTCATGTGTGTTGGCTCTTTAATGTTGTTGACAGATCTTTCAAGGAGAAATAATATTATCTGTCATGAGTTCATTTCGCAGATTAAATGAACAGAACCAAGTAAAATCTCTTAGCACAATGCCAAAAATGTCAGTGAGTACTCTGTCAATGTTAATAGTTTTCATTACCATGACTGTCATTAACAGTCATAACAGCAAAAATAATCCTTTTTTAACAGACTGAGAAGCTTGAGAGTTGAAAATTTTGTTTAGTAATGTCCCAACACAGAAGTGGTAGTAGCTGCATTTCCTTTAGTAATATTCTGCATAAAATTTTCATTGAAAGTCACTAATTGTTTATTCTAATACTCAGTATACAATATACAAACTGATAGGTCCATTGTGTGCATTGACCCACCTTGTGATGTTTTATGTTAATTGCAGATGACAGGATCAAGTTAAATCCTAGAATGCCTAGAAGACAAGTTTCATGGATCGCTTATGAGGGATCTTCTAGATCAACATTGGCTTAAGTGAGGGAATATGTTAGGTAATATAATCTGTCTTCTGTGGGTGGTAGCAGTCATTGGGCTGGGATGCTGGGCTGTATAGAAAGGAAAAAGTATATTGAGCACTGGCATTCATCCTTTTTTCCTGATTATTAATGTGATATGACAAACTAGTTTTAACTCTTGCCACTTTGCGTTCCCGCACCATGTTGAACTGGACCCTTCTCCATTAAATTGCTTCTGTCAGGTATTTTATCACAGCAAGAAGAGAAAACTATGATTATGATATAGCTCTTACATAAGAAAGCACACTTAACCTTTCTACACTTCTGTTCTTGCTCACAAAGCTATCAACAACAACAAATACACACACACGTGCGCACACACACACACACACACACACACACACATACACATGTACACACACATATACATATATATACACATATATATATATACTCATACTTAAGTCTTTTGCCCATTCTTTTTGTGTGTATAAATAAGTAATCCTACCAACACATTTTTATGACGTTTTAGCTGAAATAAAAAGATAGTGTAATCTGATTTTGGATTGAAAACATTAGATATTTATATTTTAACCATCAACTCCTTAAAAAGGTTAAATTCACTTAAGATAATGCAGAAATGGTGAAGATTTTAACTTCAATTTTTTCTAATGTGAAATTTGGTCTCACTTTGATTTCACAGCTTTTCAACTTTCCATCTAATTACATTGCTTTTCAGTCACCTTTTGACATATCTCAAACTGCTAAATTATAATTTTGTGTGTGTGTGTGTGTGTGTGTGTGTGTGTGTGTGTGTGTGTACAAGAGGGCACTTGAGTGCGTGTCTATTAAGCCTCAAGAGAGATATCAGGAATCATTCTGAATTGCTCTACTACCTAATTTTCTTTCTTTCTTTTTTTAAAAACATTTTAATTATTATTTCTGCTCATACAAACTTAATAAGTACACCACTTCCCTCCCTCCCTTCTCCTCCCCCTGAACCTCCTGCTCCCCCTCCCCTCACCCCTCTCTCCCCATCCCCCAGGGCCTCCGCCCCCCAATCCCCAGAGAGTCCTTTAATGTGCATGCCAGAATCTCCTCTGGGCCCTCCTCTCTAATGACATACAAGGACCCAGTTGGATTTCCCTGAACCCTTTCCTGTGCTCCCCTTGAGCATAGGAACACCACTGTGGCTGTCAATCCCTTGTCTCCAAGGATGATGGTGCCTTTAGCAGATGCTAGGCTTTGTGAGGTCAATAGTGTGTTGGACATTGTGCAAGGCATGCAAAGTCCAATTATGGTTGCCTCGGCCCTAACTTGTGTGGAGTATCTTGCAAATCATTGCTCCCCCCATCCTTTTGCTCTTACAATCTTACCGCTCCCTCTTCCGCAAATTTCCCTGAGCTTCAGGATGGGGAGAGATTAGTCTGGCCTAGTTCTAAGTGGTTGATATAGAGTCTTTGAAGTTCTGGATTGTGGTTTGTTGATTTTCTTTTGCAGTTTTGCTGCTCCTGCAATGCCCTTCACTCCATCCTGATGGGCACTGTATGTCACCCCCTGGCCAGAGACAAAAAGCTGTTAAACTGGAGTCTTGTTATAAGAGCACATTCAAAGGTAGATGTAATAAAAATAGGAAACCACAGTGAGGGAGGGGTCAATCGCCCATTTGCAAAATGGTTACTTTTTATCTGCCAGACGATATGCCTTCCCCTTCTGGTGAGATCATACCCCCTCAGTTGTAAATGATCAGGAACAAAAGTCTCTGTACTTAACCAGGTGTCTCATTACTTACTTGCAGTCCTTCATGGAGGCCTATTTTCTCTGCTGTAACATGATCCCCTCTCTCATTGTTTCCGGTGTGGCCCTACAACGCCATTCCTCCTGGTCATAATCCTTGGAATTACTGTAGGTATTACATAGATTTATCTTTGAGTGTCTCAAGGTGGGCTGGGTGGGTTTGGTACTAGAAGCCACCTATTAGGGAGTACATACGGCGGTTAATTTTCTGGGTCTGGGATACTTCACTCAATATAATTGTTTCTAATAACATCCACTTCTCGGAAAATTCCAGTAATTCATCATTTTTGATCACTGAGTAGTACTCCATTGTATAGATGTAACACATTTTCCTTATCCACTCGTCAACTGTTGGACATTGGGTTGATTCCATGACTTGCTATTGTAAATAGTGCTGCTATGAACATAGTCATGCTTGTGCTATCCAGGTGAACCTCTGCTGCATGTGGGGTTATTCCCAAAAGTGGAATAGCAGGGTCATAATGCATTTCAATCTTTAGTTTCTTTAAGAATCTCCAGACAGCTCGCCAGAGTGGCTGTATGAGCCAGCATTCCCACCAGCAATGTAGGAGAGGTCCCCTCTCTCCACATCCTCTCCAACATTTGTTGTTGCTTGTATTGTGGATTTTTGCCATCCTGACCGGGGTGAGATAATATCTCAGGGAAGTTTTGATTTGCATTTCCCTGATGGCCAAGGAAGTGGAGCATTTTTTAAGATATTTGTTAGACATTTTAATTTCATCCCCAGTAAAGTTTCTTTTAAGTTCCAGGGCCCATTTTTTAATTGGGCCATTGGTTTCCGTGGTGTTTAATTTTCTAAGTTCTTTGTGCAATCTGGACAGTAGAGCTCTATCAGATATGTGGTTAGTGAAGATTTTCTCCCATTCTGTGGGTTGCCTTTGAGCTCATGTTACAATCTCTTCATCTAAGCAGAAGCTCTTTACTTTCACAAGATCCCAGCTGTTGAGAGTTGGTAGCAGTGACTGTGCCATTGGATGTCTGTTAAGGAACTGTTGACCTAGCCCAATCAGCTTGAGGGAGTTACCTATCCTTTCAACTATGGTTTTTATAGTCTCTGGCCTTATATGAAGGTCTGAGATCCATTTGGAATAAATTCTTATACATGGTGACAAGTATGAGTCCAGTTTTAATGTTCTGCATGTGGAAATCTAGTTTTGCCAGCACCATTTGTTGAAGATAGTGTTCTTTTCCATTGGATTTTCTGGGCCCCTTTGTCAAAGATCAAATGGCTGTATTTTTGTGGGCTTATATCTGGGTCTTCAATCCTTATCCATGATCTGTGTGTCTATTTTGGAGCCAGTACCAGGATGTTTTTATAACTATGGATTTGTAGTAGAGACTAAGGTTTGGTATGGTGATACCTCCAGCAGTGTTTTTGTTACTCAGGATTGTCTTTGCTATCCTGGGTCTTTTGTGCCTCCATATGAATTCTGAGATTGTTTTGTCAACTTCTTTGAAGAATTGCTTTGGGATTTTAATTGGTATAGTGTTGAATTTGTATATTGCCTTAGGTAGGATGGTCATTTTTACGATGTTGATTCTGCCAATCCAGGAACATGGGAGGTCTTTCCACCTTCTGGTGTCTTCTGCAATTTCGTTCTTTAGGGTTTTAAAGATTTCATTGTAAAGGTCTTTTACCTCCCTTGTTAGGTTTATACCAAGGTATTTCATTTTTTTAGGGGCTATTGTAAATGGGATTGAGTCTCTCAGGGTTTTTTCACTTCTTTCATTCTGTTCATATAGGAAGGCCACTGATTTTTGTACATTTATTTTGTATCCTGCCACCCTGCTGAACTTCTGTATTAGTTCCAGGAGCTTACTGATGGAGTTTTTGGGATCACTCAGGCATAGGATCATATCATCTACAAATAGAGATAACTTGACTTCTTCCTTGCCGATCTGAATCCCTTTTATGTCCCTTTCTTGTCTTATGGCTTCAGCTAAGACTTCAAGTACAATATTGAAAAGAAGTGGTGACAGTGGACTGTGTTGTCTAATTCCTGATCGAAGTGGGAATGCTTCAAGGTTTTCCCCATTGAGTACAATCCTTGCTGTGGGCTTGTTGTATGCAGCTTTTATTATATTGATAAAGGTTCTTTCCATTCCAACCTTCTCTAGGGTTTTGATCATAAAGTTCTGTTGTATCTTGTCAAAAGTTTTTTCTGCATCTATCGAGAGTATCATGTGGTCTTGAACGTTGGACTGGTTTATATGGTGAATTACATTTATTGATTTGCTTATGTTGAACCAACCTTGTGTGCCAGAGATAAAGCCTATTTGATCCCCGTGAATGATCTTTTTGATATGTTTTTGAATTCAATTTGCTAAGACTTTATGGAGAATCTTCGCATCTGTGTTCATCGGAGAGATTGGCCTATACTTTTCTTTTTTAAGTGTATCTTTATTAGGTTTTGGGATTAAGACAATATTAGCTTCATAGAAGGAATTTGGTAGTGTTCCTTCCTTTGTTATTTGGTTAAACAGTTTAAGGAGTATTGGTGTTATTAGCTCCTTATATGTATGGTAGAACTCTGTGCTGAATCCATCTGCTGCAGGACATTTTTTGGTGGGAAGATTTGTGATTACTTTCTCAATTTCCTCATATTTTATAGGATTATTTAAATAATTCACAACTTCCTGATTCCATTTAAGTAAGGTGTGTTTACTTAGGAATTCATCCATCTCTTTTGTGTTGTCAAACTTCACAGAGCATAAGTTTTTGAAATATGACGTTATAATTCTCTGGATTTCTTGGGTATCAGTAGTGATAACTCCAATTTCATTTCTAATTTTGTTAATTTGGGTTTTCTCTCTTTTAGTTAATTTAGCTAGGGGTGTATCAATCTTATTGATTTTTTCAAAGAACCAGCTTTTTGCCTGGTTGATTTTCTCTATCGTTTTCCTAAACATTTTTTAATATATTTTTTTATTATTATTCAGCTCATACAAACATAATGGGTATACCAGTTCCCTCCCTCCCTCCTCCTCCCTCCAAACCCCCTGCTCCCCCTCCCCTCACCCCTGTTCCTGCCGCCCCAATTTCCAGAGTCCTTTCTTGTGCATGCCTGACTCTCCTCAGGGCCCTCCTCTCCGATGACGTACAAGGACCCAGTGGCATTTCCCTGAACCCTTTCCTGTGTTCCCCTTAAGCATAGGAACACTACTGTGGCTGTCAGTCCCTTGCCTCCAAGGATGATGGTGCCTTTAGCAGATGCTAGACTTTGTGAGGTCAATAGTGTGTTGGACATTGCGCCAGGCATGCAATGTCCAATTATGATTGCTTCAGCCCTAACTTGTGTGGAGTATCTTGCAAATCATTGCTCCTCCCATCCTTTTGCTCTTACACTCTTCCTGGCCCCTCTTCCGCAAATGTCCCTGATTCAGATGGGGAGAGATTAGTCTGGCCTAGTTCTAAGTGGTTGATATAGTCTCTGAAGTTCTGAATAGTGGTTTGTTGATTTTCTTTTGCAGTTTTGTTGCTCCTGCAATGCCCTTCACTCCATCGTGATGGGCACTGTATGTCACCCCCTGGCCAGTGACAGATAGCTGTTAAACTGGAGTCTTATTATAAGAGCACATTCTAGAGCAGATCTAATACTTATACCCAAAAGTGGAATCACAGGGTCATATGGCATTTGGCAATGGGAGGGGTAAATCACCCATTTGCAAAATCGTTACTTTTTAATCTGCCGGACTATATGCCCTCCCCTTCTGGTGAGTTCATACCCCCTTAGTTGTAAATGATCGGGAACTAATGTCTGTGAACTTAACTAGGTGTCACATTACTTTCTTGCAGTCCTTGATGGAGGCATATTTTCCCTACTGTAACATGGTCACTTCTCTCCTTGTTTCTGGTGTGGACCTCCAACCCCATCCCTCCTGTTCATAATCCTTGAAATTACTGTAGGTAATACATAGATTTACCTATGAGTGTCTCAAGATGGGCTGGGTGGGGTTGGTATTAGGAACCACCTATTAGGGAGTACATAGGGCGCTTAATTTTCTGGGTCTGGGATACTACACTTAATATAATTGTTTCTAATGACATCTATTTCCCGGCAAATTCTAGTAATTCATCATTTTTGATGGCTGAGTAGTACTCCATTGTATAGATGTACCACAGTTTCCTTATCCACTCATCAACTGTTGGACATTTGGGTTGATTCCATGTCTTTGCTATTGTAAACAGTGCTGCTATGAACATGGTTGTGCTTGTGCTATCGAGGTGAACCTCTGCCGTATGGGGGGTTATACCCAAAAGTGGAATAGCAGGGTCATATGGCATTTCAATCTTTAATTTCTTTAAGAATCTCCAGACGGCTCACCAGAGAGGCTGTATGAGCCTGCATTCCCACCAGCAATGTAGCAGAGTTCCCCTCCCTCCACATCCTCTCCAGCACTTGTTGTTGTTTATATTGTGGATTTTTGCCACCCTGACCGGGGTGAGATGATATCTCAGGGAGTTTTTGATTTGCATTTCCCTGATGGCTAAAGAAGTGGAGCATTTTTGAAGATATTTGTTAGACATTTTAATTTCATCTCTGGTATAATTTCTTTTAAGTTCCAGGGCCCATTTTTTAATTGGGCCATTGGTTTCCTTGGTGTTTAATTTTCTAAGTTCTTTGTGCACTCTGGACAGGAGAGCTCTATCAGATATGTGGTTAGTGAAGATTTTCTCCCATTCTGTGGGTTGCCTTTGAGCTCGTGTGACAATCTCTTTATCTGAACAGAAGCTCTTTAATTTCACAAGATCCCAACTGTTGAGAGTTGGTAGCAGTGACTGTGCCATTGGATGTCTGTTTAGGAAATGTTAGCCCAATCAGCTCGAGGGACTTTCCTATCCTTTCAACTATGGTTTTTATAGTCTCTGGCCTTATATGAAGGTCTGAGATCCATTTGGAATTATGTCTTGTACATGGTGATGAGTATGGGTCCAGCTTTAATCTTCTGCATGTGGAGATCCAGTTTTGCCAGCACCATTTGTTGAAGATGCTGTTCTTTTTCCATTGGATTCTTTGGGCCCCTTTGTCAAAGACCAAATGACTGTAATTTTGTGGGCTTATATCTGGGTCTTCAATCGTTATCTATTGATCTGTGTGTCTATTTTAGAGCCAGTACCAGGCTGGTTTTATAACTATCGATTTGTAATATAGACTAAGGTTCGGTATGGTAATAACTCCAGCAGTGTTTTTGTTATTCAGGATTGTCTTTGCTATCCTGGGTCTTTTGTGCCTCCATATGAATTTTCAGATTGTTTGGTCAACTTCTTTAAAGAATTGCTTTGGTATTTTAATTGGTATAGCATTGAATTTATGTATTGCCTTTGGTAGGATGGTCATTTTTACGATGTTGATTCTGCCAATCCAGGAATCTTGATTTCAGATATTTCTCCCTTCATTTTGCTAATCTCCTCCCTTCTACTGCTTTTGGGATCAGATTGCTCGGGTGTCTCTAAAGCTCTTAGCTGTATTGTTAATTTATTTATGTCTGATATTTCCATTTTTTGATGTATTCATTGAGAGCTAGGAACTTACCTCTTAGGACAGCTTTCATTGTGCCCAGAGATTTTGGTAAGTTGTATTTTCATTATCATTCACTTTCAAGAAATCTTGAATTTCCTTTTTAATTTCTTCCTGAATCCAATTCTCATTCAGCATCATAGTGTTAAGTTTCCAGGAGTTAGTGTATTTTCTGTTGCTTGTTGTGTTGTGGATGTCAAGCTTTAAGCCGTGGTGCTCTCATAAGGTGCAGGCTAGAATTTCAACAGTCCTGTATATGTGGAGATTCGTTTTGTGGCCCAATATGTGATCTATTTTGGAGAAAGTTCCGTGTGCTGCTGAAAAAAATGCGTATGCTTTGGTGCGTGGGTGAAAAGTACAATAGAGATCTGTAAAGTCCATTTCAGTAAGGGTTTGGTTAAGCTCAAAAGTGTCTCTGTTATGTTTTTTAGCTGTAAATCTATCCCATGTTGAGAGGGCGGTATTGAAATCCCCAAGAATTATTGTTTTGGGATGGATTTCTCACTTTAGACTTGTAGGGTTTGCTTAATGAATGTGGGAGGGGCCGTGTTGGGTGCATATATGTTCAGTATTGTGAAGTCTTCCTGGTGAATTGTACCTGTGACTAAAATGTAGTATCCATCTGTGTCTCTTATGATTTTCTTTTGTTTGAAGTCCACTTTGTCCGATAGCATAACGGTTACCCCTGCCTGTTTTCTGCTTCCATTAGCTTGTAGAATTGTTGACCAGCCATTTATTTTTAGGGCGTGCCTATCTTTTGTGGTGAGATGGGTTTCCTGCAGGCAGCAGATTGATGGATTGTGATTTTTAATCCAAGTTTGTATTCTGTTGCTCTTTATCGGTGAGTTAATTACATTAACATTTATTGTTATAATGGAGAAACTATTTTTAGTTCCAGACATTTATTATGTTTAGTAGTTTTTAAGTATATTGCTTTGCTTTTAATGGTGTTATACTTGCCTTCTGTTCTCCTGGATATGCCTGTTTTTTTCTTCATGCTTGAGTATCATTTCTAGCATTTTTTGAAGGCCTGGTTTGGTGGACATGTATCCCTTCAAGTTGTCTTTGTGCTAGAAGATTTTTCTTTCTCCCTTGATCATGACTGATAGTTTTGTAGGGTAAATCAGCCTGGGTTGACATTTTTTGCTCATTCAATACTTGAAGTATTTCTCTCAAAGCTCTTATTTCTTTTACTGTTTCGACTGAGAAGTCATTTGTTATTTTAATAGGTTTACCTTTAAAAGTGACTTGTTTTTTCTCCCTTGAAGCTCTCAGCACCAGGTCTTTATCTTGAATGTGGAGTGTTTTAACTATTATTTGCCGTGGCGAGCTTCTGTTTTGGTCATATCTGTTTGGGGGGCGGAATGCCTCTTGTATATGGATGGGCCTCTCTTTTTTTAGATGAGGAAAGTTTTCCTTGATGATCTCTTGAAAAATTTCTTCAGGGGTGGTATTTTGAGATTCTTGCTCTGGTATTCCATGAATACGCATGGTGGGCTTCTTCAGGGTGTCTCATATCTCTTGAATATTTCTCTCAAGTATCTTTTTGGCTTTAACAACCTCTTCTATTGAGCTGGTTAATACTTCCACTTTATCTTCAAGGTCTAAAATTCTGTTTTCTGGTTTGTTAGTTCTGCTGATAAGACTCTCTGTGGAGTTCTGGGTTGAAGATTACTTGTCTTTTAGTTCAATTTTAAACTCCGCTTGAGTCTGTTTTAATTGCTCTATGCCTGTTTTTGTTTCTTGTACTGTTTTACTCACCTCCTCCAATTGTCTGTTGTGTTCCTCTTCAAAGCAATTGATTCGGTTATTCAATTCCTCCCAGATTTCCTCTTTCATAGTATTGAACATGGCAATGATCATATTTTGAAAGTCATTATCCTGGGTCAGGCTTTCTTGGCCATTTTCCGTGGGTTTGTTCTGGTTGGAGTCTAACATTATGGGATTAATTCTTTCAGTGGGAGATTTGTTTACTTGAGTGTTGTTTCTCATGGATTTGTACTTTGACTTGGGCATTATTGTTTTAAGTCTTAAGATCTTCTTTCAATTTCTTTGTATTTTTCACTGAACTTAATTATTTGGCCTGGTGTTCTGGGGGTGGGCGGGGGTGGAGCTTACCTTGGTCATGGTGCGTTCTGGCTGGACTGCACACGTCCTGGGCAGCAGAGTGGTTAAGGGAGGAGGAGGTGTCTGCGGGGCATTATTTAACCTGGGTGGGCTGGGGCGGGGCCTGAGCACAGAGGGTCCTCCCTCCCAGCCCTGTGTGGCTCAGGCTCTGTCTGGCTGGTGGGAGGAGCTGAGTCCCTTGGGCTGCCTGGGGTTCTGGGGGTGGGTGGGGGCGGAGCTTACCTAGGTCATGGTGTATCCTGACTGGACTGCTTACTCGTCCAGGTGGCAGAGTGGAGAAAGGGTTAATTTTCTTTTTCTTTCTTTCTTTCTTTCTTTCTTTCTTTCTTTCTTTCTTTCTTTCTTTCTTTCTTTCTTTCTTTCTTTCTTTCTTTTTCTTCTTTCTTTCTTTCTTTTTCTTCTTTCTTTCTTTCTTTCTTTCTTTCTCTCTCTCTCTCTCTTTCTTTCTCCCTTTCTCTCTTTCTCTCTCTCTTTCTCTCTCTCTTTCTCTCTGTCTCTCTCTCTGTCTCTCTCTGTCTCTCTGTCTCTCTGTCTCTCTCTCTCTCTCTCTCTTTCTTTTTTGCTTTGAGTTTTCACATGTTCAGTCACCCAGAGCTGGAATAGCAAGACACTGTCATATCTACTTGGCATTTTAAAGTAGAATTAGGTATCCAAACTCAGGTTATTTTTCTTGTAAAATAAGAGGTTTAACCATTAGGGCATCTCCCTAGACTCTTAATTATAATTTCTGTGCACTAAAATTGGGCATTAATTCAGCAAAATATTTATTAATTCTAATTATGTAACATCATTATACAAATTTTTAAAAGCCTATCATACTTACACTTCAGAACTTATGTTCTAAGTGTAGGGGAGGACACAGTAATAAGCACATTGCATATATTAAGGAGGTGGTTAAAATAAAAAATGACACAGAATAGCACATGCTCATGTAAAGGTGATAGGGATTTTGTGTGGGGACTTTCTTTAAAAGGAATGATAAAAGAGCTAAATAAATATTTCATAACAAATATATAGAATGAACTGACAGCCAGAAGTCAACACAGTGATTATCCTAGAAAATCAAAGAGTTGAGGTGGATTAAGTACAAAATGCGTCTCAGTCCAAGTGACCAGTACAACTACAGTGCACTGATCTGGGGGGGGGTTAGATCACAGAAACAGAACTCCCAGATATTGTTGGTTTGGGAAGTCACACTGTGACAGACTCTTAATCCAAGTTATTGAGGGAGCTACTGTTTGGTTCTGCTTGTTTGTTTCGTTTTATTCTGTTTCTGAAAAAGTATTGTTACCATGTGGATCTCCATGTTACTATGTAGACAAGACCTAACTTGAATTTCTGATCCTCCTGAATTTATCTCCCACTGCTGCAATGATATCACCTACTACCTGAAATTATTATTTTCTATGTATATTCATGTAAGTCCATGTAAGACTTTCAGATGAATAAGATCTCCATCAATAGAAATAGGATTTTGTCAGGACATAAACTTGATCTATTATTATACATGCAAATGCAGATGCTAATGACACAATTCTATTTATTTATGGTTAGAAGGAAGATCTAATATGCAAATATATAATTAAATATCATGGAAATATTGTAAAGCCTTTAGATGAGACATTAATTTCAAGACGCAGTTCCATGATTAACTACATCTCTTTGAGAACATAAGCCAAAATAACAAACATTTTTCCCTTTAAACTGTTTAGATTTTTTTTCTCATAGTAGCTGAGGAGCAAGTGGAACATTGCTTCATCTACTGTAGGACACTTATGAAAAGGAAGGCAAACTCAGAAAAGGGATTTTCTCTACATAGGTTTAGAGAAAAATATTCAAATTTAGATGTAAATTAAAATTTGGCAATTCTTCAAAGTTTTAAACAGAGTTGTCATAAGATCAGCAATTCCACCTATCTATAAAGCAAAGAGAAGTCAGATCTCATGTGCACAAAAAAATAAAATATTAATTATTATAATAATGATAATCATGCAAAGCACAATGTTGAATGCCAGGTTTTGAGGGAATGGAAAAAGGAGCAGCTACTTACATGTACTGTTTTTCTTTGGGAAGATGATTAAAGTATACTGATGATGGTTGTACAACCTTATCAATAAACCAAAAACCCAGTGAATTGTAAACTTTTAAGAAGCATATCTTTCAGTAGCTATATCTATTGCTTCTATGTTCTTTCTTTTGAAATTTTATTTTATGACAGTATCATAATGTATGCAATGAATTACTTTTCACTCCAGATTGCCACATCCCATACTTCTAGTCTTCCACATACAAACCTTTGTTTTCCATTCTCCCGCTTGCTTGAATGTCTTTGCATGTGTGGGCCATTGACTTTCATTTACGTGGCTTATACCAGAACATGTCTATATACTTGTAGGAGCATGGAACTTAAATTAATGGGTTCATCATGGAGGAAAGAAGCTTCTATTTCTCCATCCATAACATTAACAAACCACTTTACTTCCTTTAAAAAGGCAAGCATGCAAAATAATACATTTAATCATGCATCAATTACCAAAGACTTCATACCAACCAGGGCCAAAGGAACTGACCATGCCATCTCCTTATAACAGATGAGAGAGGTCAAGTACACACAAGGATGCTAACTTCCTCAACCAGCTCCCTGTATTTTATTCACCTGTCCAGGGCCTACTTCCACCCACCATGGATTTGGCTTTCCCCATCAAGTAGAAGATCTCCTGCAGGTTCACCCTGCATTTAATTCAGTTACTAATTATATATAAATTTTCCTGGAGCTCAAACCCTGAACCATCAAGTTGTTACCTGTACCTAACTATGACACCTTTCCTATTTCCTCCCCACTTGAAAAATTGCAATATTTCCTCCTCCTTTTTTTTTTTTATAATTCTTGGTTCTTGTTACTCTCTCCCAACTATTTTCTGGCTTCTCCCCCCTCCTATGTAGCTTCTATTTCTACTTTTATGTCTCCACTAAGTACATTTGCCAAATGTTTAAAATCAGCATAATAACATTTTGAAAATTTCTCAGGGATTGTGGTACCTCTTGTATTCTTCTGCCTCACATAGTCAAGAGTTGATGGACCAAATTCTACATAGGTTTATCTATTATTTTAAAAGAAAAGTGTGTAAAAGAAGACATACATTTGTTAAGTCAGAATCTTCAATTCACAGAATAGATGCCTCTTTAGCAGAAAGACAAGAGACTAGTTCTAGGAAATAAAATATTTCATAGCTCAATCATTAAAATATAAATAATAATGAGACCACAATGATTTGACTATTATTATCATTGCTAATTTTTCATATGTTAAAATTTGATTCCCAACTGAGCAGTGGAAGAACTTGAAAACTTAAAAAAAGCTCTAATTTGGAATTGAGAGACCTGTGTCTTCATAGGCAAATCTTTGCTAAGCTCTCAAAACTGGGTTAATGCTCTGGGCAGGTAGTGAATGCTTACTCTTATAGACCTGATTAGTAATGAAAGCAGAATGGTATAATGTGAAGTTTGTCCCTAGTATTTTGTTCCCTACATGTACCTACTGGCCTTTCGTCCTTTCTGACATGGAGAGAGGTAGCATATGGCCCTTGCTAGAAGTTGTCAACATATTCTTGGATTTCCATTCTGGAAAGATGAACATATGCAGTACTTTCATTCATAAATTACCCAATATTTCAGAGTAAAAGAAAATAGCCTCAGACTCAGTTAGAACAAATGCCTATAATATTCTAAGGATATTTTAAAATATCCACATTCAGACTTGTTTCTTTGGTTTAAGAATAAAGTTGCTCCTTTTCTGCCCCAACCCAGATGTGGACCAGGGTGTGGTACTTGCTCCTCAGGTAAGGCCCTTGGTCCATGCCCCAGACGCCAGGACATGTGCACTCCCTACTAGTGTGTATTTACTGCACTGCACCAGGAACCAGACGTGGACCAGGACAGACTCCCTACTCCTCAGTCCCTGGGTAGACTCCCTACTCCACAGGATTCAACAGAGTCCAGAGAAAACCCAAGCAAAGGGTTAGGGGACCAACACCATTCATCTGAGGTCTTCTAAAATCATCCCATCATGCAGAATAGAATTTTTACAACCAGTTCTAAGATAAGTAAAGTCTTTTTACCATCTCGTACCTCTCAATTATTAGTCACTGTAGTTTAATATTTCCATATAGCCACCACAAAACCAATACAACTTTAGGAACTATACAATTCACCCTCACATGTCACCAAGGAAATAAACCTAAAAAGTACACTACCATACTAATCTACAATCTCTGTCTACTAAACCGACCTTAATTGATATACTTACAGTCAAATAGTCCTACAGACAGGCATACCCAACTCCAAGGCAAATACTAGCAATAACTTCACCTATAGTAATCCTGTCTAATTCAGTTCAATCAAAAACACACAAAAAGAAAACAAAGGACATGAGAGATCAAAAAAAAATGCCCAGGTCACAGCACAAATCCCTAAGAAACAAAAGCCAAAACAGCAAATCTCCTACAAAAATAATCAACCCCATAATGATGGAATTCATCCAGAACAAATTCACAGGAAATAGCCAAGAAAGCCATACCCAAGATAATGATATTCAAGACCTGATCTTTGCTATGATCAAAGCAATGAAAGAGGAAATCTGGGTGGAATTAAATAACCACAACAAAGCAGTTTGCACAGGAACACAAAAGGCACTTAGAGGAGGTGAGAAAAGCAGTTGAAGAAACAAAAACAGGCATAGAGCAGTTAAAACAATCTGAAGCAGAGTTTTTTTTTTAATTTCACTCATACAAACTTAACAGGTACATCAGTCTCCTCCCTCCCTCCAACCTCCCACCGTCCTGTGCCCCTCCCCTCCCTCCTTCCTTCCCATCCCCTAGTGCCTCCCCCTCCTATCCCCAGAACATCCTTTAATGTGCATGCCAAACTCTCCTTTGGGTCCTCCTCTCTGATGAGGTGGAAGGACCCAGTGCCATTTCCCAGAACCCTTTCCTGTGTTCCCCTTAAGCATAGGAACACTACTGTGGCTGTCAATCACTTGCCTCCAAGGATCCTAGTGCCTTTAGCAAATGCTGGACTTTGTGGGGTCAATAGTGTGTTGGACATAGCGCAGGGCATGCAAAGTCCAATTATGATTGCTTAAGCCCTAACTTATGTGGAATATCTTGCATATCATTGCTCCTCCCCATCCTTGTGCTCTTACAATCTGGCTGCCCCCTCTTCCGCAAATGTCCCTGAGCTTCAGGATGGGGAGAGATTAGGCTGGCCTAGTTCCAGGTGGTTGATATAGAGTCTCCTGAAGCAGAGTTTAAACTTGAACTTAAAAACAAAATATCTTCAACTCAGAACTCAACAAAGAGTCTTATCAGAAGGACTAATAAAACCGAAAATAGAATATCAGATCTTTTTTTTTAAATATTTACACTCATTTTTATTTTTTTTATTATTTATTCAACTGTGTGCATATGCGTTTGTATGTGCGCATGCATGTAGAACCACGGAGGAATTTGGGAACCACCATGGACGCCTCCACTTCCTGCCCGGGATTCACAGGTTCCGCCCTACCAGGACCAGAAGCTCAGGTTGCCCCCGCTTCCGCCTGGCATCTATACATGGGATCTGGGATCTGAACTCAGGACCTTCCGCCTGCAAGGTGGAGGCTTAACCCCTGAGCCACCTCTCCAACCCCAGAATATCAGATCTTAAAGACAAAGTGGAAGAACTAACCAGTTCAATGGAAGAGATTGTTAAAGCCAAAAAGATATTTGAGAGGAACATTCAAGAGTTATGGGATACCTTGAATAAGCCTAACATGTGCATACATGGAATACCAGAATAAGAATCTCAAATTACCATGCCTGAAGAAATTTTTCAAAATACATGAAATAAAACTTTCCACATCTAAAGAAAGTGAGGCCCATCCAAATACAAGAGGCATTCTGCACCCCAAACAGCTATGACCAAAATAGAAATTTGTCACAATAAATAATATTCAAAATACTACGCATGCAAGACAAAGAGAATGGGCTGAGAGCTTCAAGAGAAAAAAAAAAACAAATCACTTTTAAAGGTAAACCTATTAAAATAACAAATGATTTTTCAATGGAAACAGTAAAAGCCAGAAGAGCTTGGAGAGACCTACTTCAAGTATTGAGTGAGCACAAATGTCAAACCAGGCTGATATACCCATCAAAACTGTCAGTCATGATCAAGGGTGAAATAAAAAATTTCCACCATAAAGACAACTTGAAGTCTTACATGATCACTAAACTAGGCCTTCAAAAAATGCTGGAAAAGTTACTCAAGCTTGAAGAAAAAAGAAGCATATCCAGGAGGACAGAAAGGAAGTATAATACCACCACAACCTACAAGCTAAAAAATACACTTATGAAAGCCACTAAACACAAAAAAATGTCAGGAACTAAAAGTAATTTCTCCATTATAACACTAAATGTCAATAGAATTAACTCACCAATCAAAAGACCTTCAGGAAACACGTCTCACCACAAAAGATAGGCACATTCTAAAAGTAAAAGGCTGGTCAAAAACTTTTAAGCTAATGGAATCAAGAAACAAGCAGGGGTAGCAATGATGCTATCTGAAAAAGTGGACTTCCAACCAAAGAAAATCATAAGAGATACCAGAGATACTACATTTTAATCAAGGGAAAAATTCATCAGGAAAACTTCACAATACCGAATATATACACACCTAATATGGACTTCTCCACATTCATTAAGTAAATGCTACAACATGCAAAACAAGAAATAAATCCCAAAATGATAATATTTGGGTATTTCAATACCCCACTCTCAACATTGTATAGATCAACAGGCCAAAAACTCAAGAGAGACATATTGGAACTAAATCAAACCTTTACTGAAATGGACCTTACACATCCCCATCAAACCTTCCATCTAAGCACCAAGGAATACACACTTTTCTCAATAGCCGACAGAACTTTCTCCAAAATAGACCACATGTTGTGCCAGAAAAAGAATCTCCACATATACAGGAAAGTTGAAATTATAGCCTGCACCCTGTCAAACCACCATGGTCTAAAGCTTGACATCTTCAACACAACAAACAGCAGAAAACACACTAACTGTTGGAAAATTAACACTATGATCCTGAATGAGAAATGGGTTGAGAAAGAAATCACAAAGGAAATTCGACATTTCCTAGAAGAAGAAATCAAAAAGGAAATGTCATAGAAGTGAAAGATAATGAAAATACAACATATCGAAATCTCTGGGACACAATGAAAGATGTCTTAAGAAGTAAGTTTATAGCTCCTAATGCGTATATCAAAAATTGGAAACTTCAAAAGTAAATACCTTAACAATGCAGCTTAAAGCTCTAGAGACACAAGAGCAATCAAATACCAAAAGCAGTAGAAGAGAGGAGATTAACAAAATCAGGGAAGAAATATCTGATAAGAAAAATGATGTAAATAATCAACCAGATGAAAAGCTGTTTTTTTAAAAAAGTCAATAATATTGGTACACCCCTAGCTAAATTAACCAAAAGCAAGAGAGAGAAAACCCAAGTTAACAAAATTAGAAATGAAAATGGAGTTATCACAGATTATTCCTAAGAAATCCAGACAATTAAAAGATATTTCAAAAGCTTATACTCCATTGAATTTGATAACACAACTTACCTAAATTGAATCATGAAGTTGTGAATTATTTAAATACTCCTATATGAGGAAATTGATGATGTAATCTCAAATCTTCACACCAAAAAAGTCCTGGACCAGATGGATTCAGCACAGAAGTCTACAAGACATTGAAGGAACAACTAACACCACTACTCCTTAAAATGTTCTATAAAATAGCGAAGGAAGGAACATTTCCAAATTCTTTCTATGAAGATGATGTCACACTAATCCCAAAACCTAATAGATACACTTAAAAAGAAAACTATATGCCAATCTCTTTGATGAACACAGATGCAAAGATTCTCAACAAAATCATAGCAAATCATATTCAAAAACCTATCAAAAAGATCATCCACAGGTATCAAGTAGGCTTCATCCCAGGCACATAAGTTGGCTCAACCTATGCAAATCAATAAATGTAATCCATAATATAAATCAATACAAAGTCCAAGACCACATGACACTCTCAATAGATGCAGAAAAAGTTTTTGACATTCTTTTATGATCAAAACTCTAGAGACAGTTGGAATGGAAGGAACTTATATCCACATAATAAAAGCTATACAGCAAGCCAATGGCAAGGATTATACTCAATGAGGAAAAACTCGAAGCATTCCCTCTTTGGTCAGGAACTATACAAGGCTGTTCACTCTCACCACTTGTACTTCACTATTGTACTTGAAGTATTAGCTAGAACCATAAGACAAGAGACACAGATAAAAGGGGTTTAAATCAGAAATGAAGAAATCAAGATATATCTATTTACAGATGACATGATTGTATAGCTGAGAAATCCTAAAAACTCCACCAGAAACTCCTGGAACTAATACATAAATTCAGAAGAGTGGCAAAAATCAGTGGCCTTCTTATACACCAAGGATGAAAAAAGTGAAAAAGTGCTAAGAGAAACAATCCCACTTACTATAGCCTCTAAAAAATTGAAATCCTTGATATAAATCTAACCATAGAAGTGAGGGACCTTTATAAAGAAAACGTGAAAACCCTAAAGAAAGTAATTACAGAAGGTACCAGAAGGTGTAAAGACCAATGCTCCTGAATTGGCAGAATCAACATCATAAAAATGACCAACCTACTAAAAGCAATATACAGATTCAATGCTGTACCAAAAATATCCCAAAGCAATTCTTTAAATAAATTGACCAAACAATCTCAAAATTCATATGGAAGCACAAAATGCACAGGATAGCAAAAACAATACTGAGTAACAAAAGCACTGCTGGAGGTATCACCATACCAAACCTTAATATATACTACAAATCCATAATCATAAAACAGCCTGGAACTGGCTCCAAAATAGATATGTAGATCAATGGATGAGTTGAAGATCCAGATATAAGCCTACCCAATTACAACCATTTGATCTTTGACAAAGGGCCACAAAAATTTCAATAAAAAGAATATCATCTTCAACAAATGGTGCTGGCAAACCTGGATATCCACATGTAGAAGATTTAAACTGGACCTGTACTTGGCACCATGTACAAAAATTAATTCCAAATGGATAAAGGACCTTAATATTAAGTGAGAGCCTATAAAAACTCTATTTGAAAGGGTAGGGAACTCCCTTGAGCGGATTGGGCTAGGCCAACAGTTCCTAAACAGAAATCCAATAGCATAGTCACTAGGACCAATGCTCAACAAATGGGATCTTCATGGTTGGCATTAGTGTTTATATGATAGATGATATCTTCAGTCAAAAACAGTCCTTTTCTTTTGAAATTACATGAGTCACTGCTGTGTTATCATTTCTCCTGGATGTTATCTGTCCTCTCACAACAACTGAAGTTCTGTCTTTCCACAGTAAGAGTCCAAATTCTGTCCAAACATACAGCATTATGTGCAGTTCCTTTACACAGGTTTTTTGGAGACTATTTCCAGGACCTAGCCTCCATCAAATGTATGTATATCTCTATCCTCTCTACACTTGTTTTCCATAAAAATTTATGAGGCAGCTTCTTCCTTTTGGGCTCTAAATATGCAACTCAAGTCATTAAGATTTACTTCAACCCTGAAGTTTTTCTTAACTACTTCATTTACCCACTTATTTTTACGTCGTTGTGCTATAGACCTTCATTTTGAAGTTAGACTTGCTTTATTTTCTATTTGTACCTCTTTCTCACTCATCAATGTTATCTTATCAAAGTTTATCAGAAATTATTACTTATTTTTCTGCTGTAATATTCAATATAGTACTTCATTTCAATTCTTTGGACTTTAAATATCTGGAAAATAAAATTTCTAGGACATGTATGCCTAAGCATAAATCCATCTTTTTCTTTGAATGAGTGCTTGAATGATGGTCTTCTGAGGTTTGCATAATATGCACTTACTGAAAATGTATGACTCTTGGTTTTGCTATAACTTTCTCTGTTTCTAGAATTTCCTTATTCTATTTGGCATTAAGAAATTCTAATTCATCTCCATCTATGTGTATATATGTTTTGTAATTTATTTCTCCTTTGTCTGTGCATTGTGATTCTTCCATTTCCTTACTTTGTGTTTTAATTTAGTCACAATATTTTAAGTGCAGTTTTCCAAGTACTTCCTTCACTACACTTTCATATCTCTTTCTGGGAAACTTATTGTATAATTGAATTCCTGTAAGTTGGCTTTTTCATTTATTAAAATAATAAAACCACTCAAGCTAATACCTATGCTTAGTACGTTATTTTTATTTTAAAAATTTTCAAGTATTTATGATTTACAGTATCACACTGTGCTATATTTATTAGGTAGATATTTATGTGATTGTTTTGTCCTTTGAATGAAGCTATACTTCTAACCTTTTGACATTTTGCATATTAATGCACCCAGGAATTATTTTGCTTTCAAATCAAAGCAAGTCCTCATAGGTCAGAATAATATTTTCAACTCTGTCTGGATCTATGGCATAATGTTTCTTCTATCTCCAGATGATACTGCTGTATTTTGCCAACTGCATTTAGAAACACCTGCACAAAATTCAGTTATTTCATATTTCATATGGGTAGTGTTCATTTCTGTCTCCTCACTCCTTATGAATCCAGAAGAAGGAAGCTAAGTGACCCTAAGCTAATGTGGTCAGACTTGAAGTTCTCTATTATAATATTTTATTTGAAGTTTCAAAATGATGAAAGCAAATTTATAATCCTCTTAACTCTGAGCAAGACACAAGAGAAGAAATAATAGTTGCATATTTCTTTTCTAACTCTCTAGGACCAATTCTTTTCCTATTTATATAATCTCTTCCAAGACTCCTATCTTTGTTTGATTTGCTCTCTTGGTGTAGCACCTGAGCCATTTTACTGACTTGCTATGTCCCAAGGAAGGAAATTATGTTTCATTCATTTCATAGCATTCCTCTCCAATTGCATTCCTTCACCTGACAAAATTTACTAGATATTGAAGTTATTTATGTTTTACATGCTGGCAATAACCAAAGGTTAATAGTTCTAATTACTAGTGTTACAGAAGGAAGAACATTTTTTTCCTGCCTAAATAGATGAGAGAATTAAGAAAATGAGTTACACTGCACTGGTTGTGATTCTGATGCCTTATTTTAGAAATGTATATTTTCCTTAATTGAAATCACTGAATGGTAGAGTTATTCAAGTAAAAAATGTTTCACAATGACATTTTAAGTTTACATCAATGTAAAATAAAATATATTAATATATCTTAACTAAAATTATTTTTGCTCTTTAATTTTATCTTTCTCACAGCTGCCACATCAATTTTTCATAAGTAGTAATTAATTTAACAAGAAAAATTTTCCATGTATTTAGCTCAATGCAAACATTTAACTCTAAGTTTAAACAATAATAATATGAAGCTGTGTCACAGTATGATACATATAACAAAACCTTGCATGTGATCCAGATAGTGTATCTGTTACAGTAGCTTAATCATTTCAGCTATTATATTTTACAAACATAAATTCCTTCAAATCAAAAAAGTAAACATGTATGGCCATTTGTAAAATTCAACTCTAATATCTGTCTTAATTAACTAACCTATATTTCTTTATACTACTGAAAAATTATCTTCTATTCTTAGAATAGTGAACCAAGATGTTGAAGTAGGTCGAGTTGTTAGATATTGAATTAATGTGTTTGATTGACATATTGATGTATTCTGATAGTACATTTTTAATAAATACTTTTCTTTATTATAATATGCTAATGACTTATGATTACTAGATGTTGCTATCACAGTGTTAATGAACAACAAACTCTAAACTAAAAAAAAGCTTTTGTGCATATTGGTTTATTTCAATTCTATGCAAGTATGAAAATTTTATTGAAGAACATCGTTATAGAAAATATTTTACCCTATTCTGGTAGTGTTGAACTTATATTTCCTTAAACTTCTTATTCTAATGAACTGTTCCTGGCTGCTATTATTGTAAGTCAATGATGTAATTTTATTGAGATATCTGTTATTAAAAAGTGGCTTGATTATGACACCTGCATATGTGTATAATACCTATTTTGGTAACAGTTAGTATAGATAATGTCCATATCAATATATGATAATTTTGGAGAAAGGTAATATAGTTATTTTAAATGAAAACAGACTTAGCAACTTTTTCCTATGACATTAGTCTATTTTTGTTTTTAATTCTTTAAGACTTTCATACATTAATACAGTGAAGTTATGATATTTAAACACACAGTTCCATCCCCCATAATTTTTCCATTTACAAACTTTCTTCTTCTCTGCCAGTTTCCCTCCTATTTTCATGTCTTTTCTCATATGTAGCCCACTTAGTTTCTGTTAGAAAAAAATGCAAATTATAATAAAATATTTTTAGTAGAAGTCATAACACAATTCATACATGTTAACATTATAAGTATATCAGTTCTTAGGATTTTAACATCTATAAATAATTTTAAAATATAAAGTAATTATGCATCTATATACATTAATAGGATGTTCTATGTCTAATATTTAATTTTATATTTATATTTAATATTGCAGAAATTTTCAACTTCTCTTATATTAAATTAAATGTTAACAACAAATAACATCGTCAAAATAGTATGTTTTCTATGTGAAGAAGTTCCTGATATCCAGATTCTTGTGGCAACTCAATGGCCATATATTCTTTTTTTTAATTTATTTATTTTTCTGCTCATACAAACGTAATAGGTACCCCGTCACCTCCCTTCCTTCACCCCTCCCTGGATTTCCCTGCTCCCTCCTCCCTTTTCCCTTTCCTTTCCCCCCTCCCTCCCTTTCTCCCAGTGCCCCCTTCCTCTATCTCTGAAGCATCCTTTAATGTGTACATCAAAATTTCCTCTGGTTTCTCCTCTCTGATGAGGTGTAAGGACTCAGTGACTCAATGGCCATAAATTCTTTTTTTTAAATTTTTTATTATTATTTCTTTAATTGTGCGTGTGTGTGCGCATGTGTGCATGTATGTGTGTGTATGTAGAACCACGGACGAATTCGGGAACCACCATGGACCACCTCCAACTCCTCCTTGTTTACTCTGCCTAGGGATTCACAGGCTCCGCCCTACCAGGAACAGAATCGCAGGCCGCCCCCGCTTCTGCCTGGCGTCTATACGTGGGGTCTAGGATCCGAACTCAGGACCTTCCACCTGCAAGGCAGAGGTTTAACCCCTGAGCCACCTTTCCAGCCCCGTGTGGCCATAAATTCTTAATCAAAATTTACAAATGTATATTTCTTACTCTTTCCAATACATCATGTGACTTAAATTTAAATAGAAAATATTAAAAGGAATTAAACATATTTACCTGTCCATGGTAAAATACAGAACCAAAGAAACAGTTCAGATGAGCCTTAAATAGGTACTCATTAAGGTGGAGACATTGTAGTAAGTTGAGAACATATAACTTTGATATTGTTTTTAAAAATCAGTTGGATTATAATGCCAGCATATTTTAGCATATTATTTTGTAAAGTTTTTCATGGCAAACCATGACATCTTCATATCAGTAGTTTTATTTTATTTTTTCCTTCCAATTCACTTATCTGTTTTCTTCATTTTTCATGCTGGATGGAACTGTTGCATTTATGATGATAAAAAATGAAAGATAGATGATTTTTGACAAATGGCTGAAGAATGAATACAGACAAGATGAAAGCACAGCATAGATACCCTGGGAAATCATTCACATTTGCAAAGTCATCACCAAGAAGCATGAGAAACCACTGGGGAAGAAGGAGAAGATATAACGAGTCAAGAGAGTCATGAAGGCTTTTCCAAAAATTTCTCCATTATGCAGAAATATTTTATCTTCTAGAGGAATGATAATACTCTCATTTCATCCAGTGAATAGAAACCTGGTAGAAGTTTGATGTATGTAAAATATTTTTCATTGCTAATAGAATGACCAAGCTGCTCCCTGAAAATCCAGATTTTGACATTTATTAAAGTCTTTGGGTGAGAATTGAGAAAAGAGAAAACTTTCCATATCAGCCTACCAAGCAGTAACAGCCCAAGAAGTCACTAACTGCAACTGGGGAAAAACATGTATAGTGGGATTTAGTGTTCCAAAAATACAGAGGACAAGTCTAGTTAAGAAATGCCTTCTACTTAGGATTGGGAAGAAACCAAGGAAACTGTGATGGTAAATATTGACTGTTAACTAGATCTAGAATCATCTAGGTGAAAAAACATAAAGGACTGGCTGTGAGAGAATTTTTAAGTTGAGCTAAGTGAGTTGGGAAGTTTGTTACATACGTTTCATAACATTTTTCTATTTTAAGAAATTTATAAAGTTCAAGTAATATAATCTCCTTATAAGCAAAAGAAATCCACCAGGTATAAAAGTAAGCATTGTTACTTATTACAACTATTTTCATTTGTGAAATCATCACAAATGATTGGATAATGGCATCTTTTATATTTTTATAATAAAAATTTTAATTAATTTTCAACAATAAATAATAGGTCATGAAACAATAGGCAAAACAAAAAACTAATCTCTAACTTTCTTTTCATTCTTCACTTATAAGTCATTTTAATTCCATAGAATATTTCATTCAGAAATATTTTCCACATTCAGAGCATATATACTATTCAAACATCACATGAGCACTCTTTTGATAGGTAAAAAACATAAAACTCAGAAATAATAAAGTGATGTATGCTTTTCTGTATTTCAAAACACCATCAGAGAGATTGGCCTTAGCAGTCTCTGAAACACTGGTCATATTATATCGATTCTAAAATGTCTTTTTTTCACTGACTTTAGCACCTTTGTGTTTTAGCTGGCCTCTTCAGCTCTGAGCCTTTAAGTAATCAATATGAATTGATTTGTCCAAGCATTTTTCATAGTTTCTCTATGTTTTTTTCATGGTATTATGACTCACAGCAGATCTTGAAATAAATAAAAAAATGATGCATGAAGAGATAATATTAGCCACTAGTGTAAAGTGTAGGCATGTATATCTGTCAGGCTAGCAGTGAACAGTGATATCCAATCATGATGTCACACTTAAATTTGTTTTTTGTGGGAATGAAATGAAATGTTGGACTTATACATCACTATGGTTTTGTGCCTCTTCTTAGGTTCTACATATCAAAAGGAAAGCATTCATTCATAATTAAAAGAAAGCATTCATTTATGTATCACAATATACTAATGTTGATAAAAATTTTCACGTTTTATTAATTTTAGCTGTTATGTGAAGTAATGAATTTCATCCTCATTAGTTCACCCCCATACTCTCCCTTATCCTTCTTATTCTCTCCCTTTGATCTTTTTCTTTCCCATTAAAAGTCCCTCCTCAGCTTTCATGTCATTTGTATGTGTATTCGTGTGTACGTATTTCATGCATACATACATACTTAAGTCTAGATTCTGCATGAGAGAAAACATTGGTCTTCTTCTCCCACTCACTACCTCTTTGGTTCCTTTTCCATTTGGAACCTTCTTTCCCTCACATAATCCCCTTCTACATTTATTGCATTTATATCTATATATACATGTACATTCCATATATTTATTAAATCAATTTTGTCAAATTATTATTCATCAATTTATAACAGGTATCAAAACATAATAGTTAAAACACAAGATAACTTCTCCAAATGTTTATCCTTCATTCTATACTTCTTTCATTTATATTAATTCTCTGAAAAATACACATAATATCTGTATTCTATGTATAACCCAAAGTATGCAATATTCATATTTCTGAGTCTGAATTATTTCATTTAGCATTATGATCTCCAGTATGATCTTTATGATGTGTTATCAACTGGGATAATGCAACTTATAAGCAACTATAGGGATCATGATATATCAGTAAGCAAGAAACAATTATTTTGACATTACTACTCATCCTCTTTCCAATATCCAATTTTATTCTCTTCACAATATCTAATTTTATGGATAACTATTAGTATATAATATAGAAAGAGACTTTCTGATGGGTAGTTTGTGATTTCCTATAACACATTTCAGGTTTATTGAAATAGTTCTTGTGAACAGGATGAAACAGGGTCTGAATCTCTAGCCCAGGATATCCTTATTTAACACATTATTTCAGATATTTTTGCATACATTCACTTTCCAATTATATGAAAAGTTTATATTTAATCTTTTCTTGGGATAATTCAAGTAAAATCCATAATTTTTAAAAGTATTATCCTTTTCTACTATGTGAAATTGGATGTTTTAGTAACATACGTTTTTCAGACTATAATGAGAATTTTCACTTCATCCTCCTAATATCTAAATCTGTTCCTAGAAATTTTGGTCACAGTTCTGCAGTGAATGATTTTAGTTTCTAGTGATATACTTTTCTGATTTATGTATTGCTAAGAAATATGAAAACTACTCTCATAATTATGTTTACTTGACTACTTTTCAGCCCGTTTAAAGATCTCGATCTTTTCTTCTGACATGTTCCTTTTAATACTGGATGTGTAACTCCCTTTGATATTTTTAAGATAACAAGAAAACACCATATTTATGTTAAAATGCACAGCTCTTCAATATATGCCTCTTTTAATATGTCTGAGACATTTTATTTTCAGAAAAATTACAAATAGGATATTAGCTTATGCATATTCTTCCATATGATAGCTATCATCTTGTTCAAGTATAGTAATTTTGTGTGCTTAGTTTTGTTAAATACACAAAATATTGAAGTATATGATAATGAGATAAATTTAATTTGTTAATGTTAGCTTTGTTTTGTCCAAATGTTAACCACAGCTCAACTTCATGTTCAATAATTCAGAATTAGATTCCAGTTTTACTGGGAGTGTTGTTTTCTGTTCCACCAGAAAGCCCTTCTGGCATTCACCTGAATATCAAAATTCACTAGTCTTAATAGGTGCTGAAAGCCAACTTTTTTATCAACTGTATAAAGGTGATATAGACTAAACTTTGATTAAATTTGATTATTTGAAAAAACAATTCTTCCATGCAGGTAACAACAGTAATGTCAATTACTAATATGCTCCTGTTTCACTATAATGGAACCCTTATAGCAAGTATTTTGTCCAATTTGTTCATAATATTTGACCTAGTGTATTTATAGTTACTCTTAAAGGAAAAAGTGACTCTACATGGTAGTTTTTACATTTTGTTTGACTTGAAGAACTTTTATTTCTGAGTATGATGTTTTAAATATTGTATTGTAAAATCAGTTAGTGAATTGTAAATAATCTACATATTTTGTTTTGTGTCTACCCAACTATTTTTAGAACTCCAATTTGCCATTGGAGTTCAGTTGATGCTTTAAGATTCTCCCAAGGTGATAACATAACCTGTGTGAAAAACAAAATTTAGTATTAAGACTAGTGGTTGCACTAGGAATGTGATTGGGAGTAATTGCACCTTTATGATTTGTCTGTGTCCTCATTTAGGCAACACTTTCAATGTGTGCAATGTATATATTGTAGCCATTTGAAATATAATCAAATTTATCCATTAAGCATGTGCAGAGGAAAAACAAGGCAAGTGAAATTCACTGAGTTTTGCGGCTTGTTAACTTATGTGATGTTGCCATACTAACCATAGCAAACAGTGTGGTCCTTCTTCACAGAGAATTATGGTTGCATCAGTCAATCTGTCTAGTGTTTACATAAAGAATTATTATAGGAATATTGATCATTGTATATTGCTCAACTTCAGACCATGCACTTTGCCTGAACAAGGCCCTTGAATCCCACAAATGTAAAAACCATATCAGGTATAAAGCACTTCTGTGACATACACACACACACAAATGTTTGTATGAAACACATGTCAATGTGTGACATGAAACTGGAAGTGGATGGTATGGGGACTTAAATAGGGGAAATGAAAAAAAATTCAAAATGCCCATTGCTTTACATATTTCATACTCAAACCATTTTAAACATCATTAACTTTAGTGGTGAATAATTTTATTCTGAAATATTTCATATATTTAAAAGTAATTTTCCAGTGGCACATCTCTTTCCTTTCATTTTCTTCTCTCTCCCTCTCTGACTCTAGTTTCTCTCCCATTCTCTGTCTCTCCTGCTGACTATAACTACATAGTTATTATTGCAATTTGACTTTGCCTCAGCATCTACTAAATTCCACAAGAAATAATTTTGAGTACTTGACCTTTTCATATATGGATATAATTATTTTATGTGTCTTCATCCCTTGCTACCCATCCTCACCTTCTTTCATCAAATCCTACTTATTTTCTTTTCAGCCAGTTTCCCTACCGCTGTCACACTCCCTTGCATGGTGATCTATTTGGTCCCACCCAAGATACCTGTACTGGAATGTATTTGAGTACCTATTGTAAGATGAAAGTCAGCACACTAGTGGCCACACTGTGCTATAAAGAAGCTCCCCCTCTCCTGTTCAGCATCAGTCATAGTCTTTCAGGGTGGCACCATAACTTTTGAAATTTCCCTCTTCTAGGTAAGAAATTTTTTTTTGATTTGTCAGCCTTTATTTAACCAAGAATGAAGTTGAGCTCTAGAGCTTCCTTTAAAAAACCCAAGCTCCTTCCCCCACTCTGCCACCCGGGACTCACACGCTGTCCAGCCGGGCCGCACCATAACCTAGGTAAGCTCTGCCCCCGTCCACCCCCAGAACCCCAGGCAGCCCAAGGGACCCAGGTCCTCCCACCATCCAGCCAGAGCCAAGCAGGGCATAAGAGGAGGACGCCCCCCTGCGCCCGGGCCCAGCCCCCAGGTCCCCCAGGTTAAACAACACCCTGCCCACGGCCCATCCTCCATTCCCCCACTCTGGCACCGGGGACTCGCTTGGTCCAGCCTGGACTCACCTCGACCTAGGTAAGCTCGGTCCCTGCCCACCCCGAAAACCCCAGATCAAATAATTCACTTTAGTGAAAAACGCACAGAAATTGAAAGAAGATCTTAAGAGTTAAAATGACAATGCCAAAGTCAAAGTGCAAATCCATGAGAAACAACATCAAGTAAACAAATCTCCCACTGAAGGAATTAATCCCATAATGTTAGACCTCCAACCAGAACAAACCCATGGAAAAGGGCCAAGAAAGCATGACCCAGCATAACCAGTTTCAAAAATGTAATTCCTCCCGGATTTCCTCTTTCATAGTATGTTCAATACTATGAAAGAGGAAATCCGGGAGGAATTAAATAATCGAATCAATGGCTTTGAAGAGGAACACAACAGGCACTTGGAGGAGGTGAGAAAAACAGTGCAAGAAACAAAAACTGGAACAGAGCAGTTAAAACAGACTCAAGCGGAGTTTAAAATTGAGCTAAAAGACAAGTAATCTTCAACCCAAAACTCCACAGAGAGTCTTATCAGCAGAACTAACAAAGCAGAAAACAGAATTTCAGACCTTGAAGATAAAGTGGGAGTATTAACCAGGTCAATGGAAGAGGTTGTTAAAGCCAAAAAGATACTTGAGAGAAATATGCAGGAGATATGGAACACCCTGAAGAAGCCTAACATGTGTATTCATGGAATACCAGAGAAAGAATCTCAAAATACCACCCCTGAAGAAATTTTTCAAATGATCATCAAGGAAAACTTTCCTCATCTAAAAAATGAGAGGCCCATCCATATACAAGAGGGATTCCGCACTCCAAACAGATATGAACAAAACAGAAGCTTGCCACAGCAAATAATAGTTGAAACACTCTATATTCAAGATAAAGAACTGGTGCTGAGAGCTTCAAGGGAGAAAAAACAAGTCACTTTTAAAGGTAAACCTATTAAAATAACAAACGACTTCTCAGTTGAAACAGTAAAAGCAAGAAGAGCTTGGAGAGACATGCTTCAAGTATTGAATGAGCAAAAATGTTAACCTAGGTTGATTTACCCTGCAAAACTATCTGTCATGATCGAGGGAGAAAGAAAAGTCTCCCAGCACAAAGACAATTGGAAGGGATACATGTCCACCAAACCAGGCCTTCAAAAAATGCTAGAAATGATACTCAAGCATGAAGAAAAAAACAGGCATATCCAGGAGAACAGAAGGCAAGTATAACACCATTAAAAGCGAAGCAATATGCTTATAAAACTACTAAACATAATAAATATCTGGGATTAAAAATAGTTTCTCCATTACAACACTAAATGTTAATGGAATTACCTCACTGATCAAGAGACACAGATTACAAATTTGGATTAAAAATCACAATCCATCAATCAGCTGCTGCAGGAAACCCATCTCATCACAAAAGATAGGCATGCCCTAAAAATAAAAGGCTGGTCAACAATTCTATAAGCTAATGGAAGCAGGAAACAGGCAGGGGTAGCCATTATGATATCAGACAAAGAAAATTATAAGAGACATGGATGGATACTACATTTTAGTCACAGGTACAATTCACCAGGAAGACTTCACAATACTGAACATATATGCACACAATACGGGCCCCTCCACATTCATTAAGAAAACCCTACAGCCAATTGATGGCCACAGAAGTGTTCCTATGCTTAAGGGGAACACGAGAAAGGGTTCAGGGAAATGCCACTGGGTCCTTTAATGTCATCGGAAAGGAGGACCAAGAGGAGAGTTAGGCATACACAATAAAGGAATCTCTGGGAATTGGGGGGGAGGCACTGGGAGATGGGGATGGAGGGAGGGGGAGCAGGGGGTTCGGGGGGAAGAAAGGGGGGAGGGAACTGGTCTACCTATTAAGTTTGTATGAGCGGAAATAATAATAAAAATGTTAAAAAAAAAAAAAAGAAAACCCTACAGCCTCTAAAGCAAGAAATCAACCCAAAACCATAATTCTTGGGGACTTCAACACCGCCTTCTCAACATGGGATAGATCAAAAGGTCAAAAACTTAACAGGGACACCTTAATCAAACCCTTAAAGAAATGGACCTTACCGATCTCTATCGAACTTTTCACCCATGCACTAAAGAATACACATTTTTCTCAGCAGCACACGGACTTTCTCCAAAATAGATCACATATCCGGCCACAAAATGAATCTAAACATATACGAAAAATTTGAAATTTTAACCTGTGCCCTGTCAGACCACCACGGCCTAAAGCTGGACATCCACAATACAACAAAAAAGAGAAAATACACTAACTCCTAGAAACTTAACAATATGATACTGAATGAGAACTGGATTCAGAAAGAAATTAAAAAAGAAGTTCAAGATTTCCTAAAAGTGAATGATAATGAAAATACAACTTACCAAAATCTCTGGGTCACAATGAAAGCTGTTCTAAGAGGTAAGTTCATAGCTCTTAATGCCTACGTCGAAAAAATGGAAACATCAGAAATAAACAACTTAACAATGCAGCTTAAAACTTTAGAGAAACTAGAGCAATCTGATGCCAAAAGTAGTAGAAAAGAGGAGATTAGCAAAATAAGGGGAGAAATATCTGAAATCGAGATTAAGTAAACGATAGAAAAAATCAACAAGTCAAAAAGCTTGTGCTTTGAAAAAAATCAATAAGATTGATACATCCCTAGCTAAATTAACCAAAAGCAAGAGAGAGAAAACCAAATGAACAAAATTAGAAATGAAATTGGAGTTATCACTACGGATACACAAGAAATTCAGAGGATTTTAACATCATATTACAAAAAATTATACTCTGTGAAGTTCGACAACACAAAAGAGATAGATGAATTTCTAAGTAAACACAACTTACCTAAATTGAATCAGGAAGTTGTGAATTATTTAAATAGTCCTATAACATATAAGGAAATTGAGGAAATAATCTTGAATCTTCCCACCAAAAAATGTCCTGGACCAGATGGATTCAGCACAGAGTTCTACCAGACATTTAAGGAGTTAATATCACCAATACTCCTTAAACTGTTCCATCAAATAGCAAAGGAATGAACATTACCAAATTCCTTCTATGAAGCTAATATCGTTTCAATCCCAAAACCTAATAAAGATTCACTTAAAAAAGAAAACTATAGGCCAATCTCTCTGATGAACACAGATGCCAAGATTCTCAACAAAGTCTTAGCAAATCAGATTCAAAAACATATCAAAAAGATCATTCACGGGGACCAAGTAGGCTTCATCCCCGACACACAAGGTTGGTTCAACATATGCAAATCAATAAATGTAATTCATCCTGTAAACTAGTCCAAAGTCCAAGACCACATGATACTCTTGATAGATGCAGAAAAAGCTTTTGACAAGATCCAACAGCCTTTTATGATCAAAACGTGAGAAACAGTAGGAATGGAAGGAACCTTTATCTATATAATAAAGGCTGTATACGACAAGCCCACAGCAAGGATTATACTCCATGGGGAAAAACTTGAAGCATTCCCACTTCGATCAGGAACTAGGCAAGGCTGTCCACTCTCACTTCTATTCAATATTGTACTTGAAGCCTTAGCTGAAGCCAAAAGACAAGAAAGGGACATAAGAGGGATTCAAATCAGCAAGGAAGAAGTCAAGCTCTCCCTATTTGCAGATGACATGATCTTATACCTGAGTGATACCAAAAACTCCACCAAGAAGCTCCTGGAAAAAATTGAGACGTTCAGCAGGGTGGCAGGATACAAAATAAATGTTCAAAAATCAGAGGCCTTCCTATATGCACAGAATGAAATAAGTGAAAAAGCCCTGAGAGAAACAATCCCATTTACTATAGCCCCTAAAAAAATGAAATACCTTGGTATAAACCTAACCAAGGAGGTAAAAGGCCTTTACAATGAAAACTTTAAAACCCTAAAGAAAGAAATACCAGAAGACACCAGAAGGTGAAAAGAACTCCCATGTTCCTGGATTGGCAGAATTAACATCATAAAAATGACCATCCTACCAAAGGCAATATACAAATTCAATGCTATACCAATTAAAATCCGAAAACAATTCTTCAAAGAAGTTGACCAAACAATCTCAGAATTCATATGGAGGCACAAAAGACCCAGGATAACAAAGACAATCCTGAGTAACAAAAACACTGCTGGAGGTATTACCATACCAAACCTAAGTATATACTACAAATCCATAGTTATAAAAACAGCCTGGTACTGGCTCCAAAAGAGACACACAGATCAATGGATAAGGATTGAAAACCCAGATATAAGCCCACAAAATTACAGCCATTTGGTCTTTGACAAAGGGGCCCAAAGAATCCAATGGAAAAAGAACAGCATCTTCAACAAATGGTGCTGGCAAAACTGGATTTCCACATGCAGAAGATTAAAGCTGGACCCGTATTTGTCACCATGTACAAGACTTAATTCCAAATGGATCAAGGACCTTGATATAAGGCCAGAGTCTATAAAAACCATTTTTGAAAGGATAGGGAAATCCCTCGAGCTGATTGGGCTAGGTCAACATTTCTTAAACAGACATCCAATGGCACAGTCACTGCTACCAACTCTCAACAGTTGGGATCTTATGAAATTAAAGAGCTTCTGTTCAGATAAAGAGATTGTAACACGAGCTCAAAGGCAACCCACAGAATGGGAGAAAATCTTCACTAACCACCTATCTGATAGAGCTCAGCTGTCCAGAGTACACAAAGAACTTAGAAATCTAAGCACCAAGGAAACAAATGGCCCAATTAAAAAATGGGCCCTGGAACTTAAAAGAAATTTTACCAAGGATGACATTAAAATGTCTAACAAATATCTTAAAAAATGCTCCACTTCTTTAGCCATCAGGGAAATGCAAATCAAAACTTCCCTGAGATATCATCTCACCCCAGTCAGGATGGCAAAAATCTACAATACAAACAACAACAAATGTTGGAGAGGATGTGGAGAGAGGGGAACTCTCCTACATTGCTGGTCGGAATGTAGGCTCATACAGCCACTCCGCTGAGCCATCTGGAGATTCTTAAAGAAATTAAAGATTGAAATGCCATATGACCCTGCTATTCCACTTTTGGGAATAACTCCCCATACAGCAGAGGATCACCTGGATAGCACAAGCACGACCATGTTCATAGCAGCACTGTTTACAATAGCAAAGTCATGGAATCAACCCAAATGTCCAACAGTTGATGAGTGGATAAGGAAAAGTGGTACATCTATACAATGGAGTACTACTCAGCCATCAAAAATGATGAATTACTGGAATTTGCCGGGAAATGGATGTCATTAGAAACAATTATATTAAGTGAAGTATCCCAAACCCAGAAAATTAAGCTCTGTATGTACTCCCTAATAGGTGGCTCCTAGTACCAACCCACCCAGCCCACCTAGAGATACTCCGTGATAAATCTATGTATTACCTACAGTAATTGCAAGGATTATGAACAGGAGGGATGGGGTTGGAGGTCCACACCAGAAACAAGGAGAGAAGTGACCATGTTACAGTATAGAAAATAGGCCTCCATCAAGGAGTGCAAGTAAGTAATGTGACACCTGGTTAAGTTCACAGAGGTTCGTTCCTGATCATTTACAACTAAGGGGGTATGATCTCACCAGAAGGGGAGGTCATACAGTCTGGCAGATAAAAAGTAACCATTTTGCAAATGGGTGACTGACCCCTCCCTCACTGAGGTTTCCTACTTTTATTACATCTACGCTTGAATGTGCTCTTATAATAAGACTCCAGTTTAACAGCTTTTTGTCTCTGGCCAGGGGGTGACATCCAATACCCATCAGGATGGAGTGAAGGGCATTGCAGGAGCAGCAAAACTGCAAAAGAAAATCAACAAACCACAATCCAGAACTTCAGAGACTCTATATCAACCACCTAGAACTAGGCCAGAGTAATCTCTCCCCATCCTGAAGCTCAGGGACATTTGTGGAAGAGGGGGCAGGAAGAGTTTAAGAGCAAAAGGATGGGAGGAGCAATGTTATGCAAGATACTGCACACAAGTTAGGGCCAAAGCAATCATAATTGGACCCTGCATGCCCTGCACAATGTCCAACACACTATTGACCTCACAAAGTCTAGCATCTGCTAAAGGCACCAGGATCCTTGGAGGCAAGGGATTGGCAGCCACAGTAGTATTCCTATACTCAAGGGGAACACGGGAAAGGGTTCAGGGAAATGCCACTGGGTCCTTGTACATCATCAGAGAGGATGGCCCAGAGGAGAGTCAGGCATGCACAAGAAAGGACTCTCTGGGAAGTGGGGCAGGAGGCACTGGAGGATGGGGAGGGAACAGTGAGGGGAGGGGGAGCAGAAGGTTTGGGGGGAGGAGGAGGGAGGGAGGGAACTGGTGTTCCTATTAAATTTGTATGAGCTGAAATAATAATAAAAATGTATTTTAAAAAACCCAAGCTTGTTTATAAGCAAATGATGATTTAACTCCTACCGACATTTAGTTTATATGTTCAATAGTACAGAGAGAATTGTTTGCTTTCCAATCACATATTCTTTTTTCTTAATATATTAAAGTCTTTTTTTCTTTTTTTTTTATTTCCACCCATACAAACTTATCAGGTACAACGGTCCCCTCCTTCCTTTCACTCCCCACTCCCCTGTTCTCCTCACCCCTCCTCCTTCCTACCCATCCCCCAGTGCCTCCCCCTCCCATCCTCGGAACATTCTTTAATGCAATCACATATTCTTTTGAGATTAAAATACAAGTGCAAAACAGGCTAAATAAGATTCGCCCCAACGATTTAAAAAATAATTTCAGTTAAAATTCATTTCAAACACCATGTGTAGAACTCACGACCAAAAGGCTTTAAAATATTTTTACTTTTGAGGCAGCACAATAATACTGAATTAGTTTTTTTTTCATTACAATGAGCTTAATCTTTATACCTTAAAAAAAGGGAGGGGCTATAAAAACTGTCACTAACCTCATGGGGGATTTGCAGAAAACCATTTAGCCCACCTTGAGCAAAGGATAGGTGAGAAATATTGCTAGATCAGTTATTGTGGAGGTTTGGCAGAAGGAAACATTGCTGTAATAAGCTCTTGGGTCCTGTCTGATAGTAACTCTTCCCACCTTAAAGCTGATCTATTCTTACTGCCCCTCTCTTCCACAGATTCCCTGAGCATTGGGATAGGGGATGTGTCATTTCATAGTGTTTTATCTTGATAGCTATTATATATCCACATTCTTACAGGAGATACATAGCTAAAGAGATTTTTTTTCAAATACCTATTTAAGCTTCCATAATGAACTGTACCTTGAATTGTCAACCAGAATAATAATTTCTCCCTTTAAAAAAGCCAAAATATAGTTTTACTTTACATATCAATATATTGATGACATGCAACACATAGTACAGTTTGCTACCATTTATCCCTTTATGGAAATTATTGCTATACATATGAATTTACATAGCTTTTACAAAATTGATACTAAGTACATTTCCTTGAATTTAAAAATGAAAGCTTTACCCGTATTTAAGGCATACAATATGATGTTAGAGGATGCATATAAATAATGTAAATTATATCAGTGTAGTTATTTGAATTTTCATCTTTTATAATATATTATTTCACAAAACTTTTGAAATATAAGATAATTTTTAAGAATACTTAAAGTGCCTGCAGCATGGGTGAACTGATCCTCGAGCAGGCCTATGTGAGTGCCAGAAGTGTTTTTCTCTGGAAACTTAGCCTCTGGATTCTCTGTGGACTGAGCCTGTGGCTTGGGTGAGTGGCCCTTATAGACTATGGAGGAATTCAAGAGAGATAAGAATATACAGTGGAAACCTTGAGGACTAAAGCTGGATGAGTAAATGCCTTTTCAGTGAGGTGGCTCGAAGAGAGGCAACTTGGTATGCCACAGAGACCTGAACCCCCATAAGATTACACAAGCCAGAGGGAATGCTAGGGTCCATAGTAGCAGACAGGCAGGAGGGTGGGAGGTGTGGAGGGAAGCAGGGATAAGTACTAAATGTGCTTGTAAAACTAGAAAAATAAAATAATAATTTAAAATATATACTTATAGTATTTTGTACCATGTTCTCACATTGTATATTTCTATGCTTTTTCACATTAGTCTTTCATTATTTTCCCCATCTCCATTCTTTCCTCTTGCAGTCCTAGTAATTGTTGTTTTGTATGTGCATCTACATATTTGCTCTTTCACTTAAAATTCTAAACATTTTTCTTTTTAACTTTAATTTTTGTGATTATTTTATCTTGCTGCTTTCCCAGAGATGTCATTAGTGCATAGAGTATCTATTATATAATTGACTCATTTTTTTCTGTCCAAACACTTTTCATAACTGTCTTGTAATTTATCAATTTTGTTTTGATTCCTTGGCATATTTTAGGTGGATAATTATAATCTCATCTATGTGTCTGAGCCTTTATAATATTGAAATCAACTCATATTTCAATTAATCATATTCAATATATGCTACATTTTCCCATACCAGAACAAAATCAAAACAACATTTTTTTGACAATGAATCTCCTTTCACTAACAACCTAAACCTTTTATATGGAATTTTAAGAGTATCAAAAGTGAAACCTCATTAATTCAGTAGTGATCCTTTGCAATAAGAATAGAGGGGAAAAATCTCTAGAAGTTAAAGGAAAAAACTGGTAGTATAAATTATAAAAAAAAGTTTCCTCCTAAGTAGTAGCTTTATGTATCATATATGACTTTATTGCATTATTTTATTGAGTGATTGAAGAATCAAAGATACTGCAATTTCCTATGTTGTTTACCTCTGCCAAGTTATATTTTCTACAAAGTTCATTGTATTCCAGTGTTAATGTTAATAAGTTTACTACTGAAGCCAATACCTGAAGTTGCTTTGATAGATACTAAGTTGTCCATTTTGGAGTTCAAGGAGAAAGATAATCACTCACTAACATAAAATAAATGTATTGTGCTTGTCTATATAGTCATTAATGAAGTGAATATAACTAAAATTATTACAGCTCAGGATAAGTGATTTGACATTGGATTTTGAAGCTAATTAGATTATAAGTTTCTAGCAAAAATTACATAGATACATATTGTTGTCCAAGGTATTTTTCTGAATTGTTTTTATGTATGTGATTTCTACTTGACTGAAATGATCTTTGTATAATAATTTTAAAAGGTTCAGAATCCATTTCATAACCATGTGTGAGAATAAACTATATGTCTCTTTATCTGTAAGCGAAATGTTTCAGTCTTGTTTTTTTCCAAGTGACCTAGATACACCGAAATCCTGTGAGAGTTACTCTGAATTTATTTTGCAAAAATCAATACCAGTTTCCCTCTGCCTATTTCTATAGGGAATATTTTCTCTTTGCCTTCTCTCTACTCACCATAGAAACTTTAGTCAGAGATAAATAAATATGACAACCTTTCCAGATTCATCTCCTTGAAAGGAAAAGGATTTTTCATATTGGCTCATTAAGTTGAGATATTCTACCATGAGTGACATCCCCAAACTCTAGTGAAAGGAGATGCTAGTTGAAGTTCAAAACAGACAAAAATAGATAGGAAGATTTTAATCATTTAGTATATGTCTATGTAAGAACTTTTCCTTGGCATTTAATCATTGAATAATAATTTGAATTCTAGAAAACACTTTAAAAAACATTAGTTCTTAAAACCAGCACAGTAATTCCATATATTTGTTTAGCACATTGCAAATTTGAGAGATTTTCAAATATGACAATTCCATTGATCCTTATAGCAACCTTGTATGGTAGATAAGGTGAGTGAGTACAGCCAGTGTTGTATCTGCTGATGCTGATTCACATCTTAATTTCTCTTTACTTTCTTTTATTCTAAAAGGAAAGAAACATGAACTACTGGTTCTTCTATTTCCTCTACAGCCAAGACTGACCTCTGAGCTATACTTCTAAGAGAGAGAGAGAGAGAGAGAGAGAGAGAGAGAGAGAGAGAGAGAGAGAGAGAGAGAGAGAGAGAGAAAGAGAGAGAGAGAGAGGCAGAGAGGTGCAGTGGGTGTAATCTCTTTCCTTCAACCCTGTTTTCTGAATGGAAACACAAGAACTATTTTATACACACACGGTAACCATGGTGAAAGAAATGTAGAAAGTTTGGTTATAATATCATAGTTGAGAGCCTAAAAACAGGGTCTGCAACTGTTTATTTTATATCTTGTTGTTATGAGACAAGATACCCTTTTATGATTCGTCTAACATTATTCAGATTTTTCCGTTGGCAATACACTTCTAGATAGTGGAGCTATGTTCCCATCATCACTTAAGAGATGAGGGAAATGATCTAAGTGAATTAGATACCTATTAGTATAACAAATATTTCTTGAGATTTCCATATATTGAAATATACTAATGCACAAGAAATTTTAAGGGAAATCTTAATTCCAGGGGAGGGAGGGGGGAAAGGAAGAGGAAAAGGGGGGAGGGAGCAAGGGGATCCAGGGAGAGGTGAAGGAAGGGAGGCGAATGGGATACCTATCAAGTTTGTATGAGTGGAAAAATAAATAAATAGATTTAAAAAAAGAAAGTATAATTTTACTTTACAAAATGCCACACTGAGTGGTATGGTGTGACTCATGCTTATAATGACAGTGTTTGACAAGTAAAGTCAGAAACATCAGGACTTCAGGGTCAACTTTGGTTATGCAGTAAGTTCCAAGCAATCCCAGCCTACATGATGCCTTGTTTCCAAATAAATAAGTAAATAAATAAATAAATAAATAAATGAATGAATAAATAAAAATAAACAAACATCTCAGTACTAGAAAAGAATACATCATCATTTTCTGGAATACACTCATAGAGCTGACAATTTCCATAAGCATAAAACACATTTATCTTCTAACAGTTTGAGAAAATATGTGTTCATAACATATATATTCCCTAGTTTTAGGTTAATAATGAAATACAACATGCTTTCTGTCTCAGGGAGTTATGGGTTTCAATTTGACAATTGAGGGCTTCAACTCTGGGCAAATTCAAGATAATTAGTAGTTGAGTTAAGCCCGGAGTGAATCTGAAGAAGATTGTCTAGTTGATGAATAAGGGCCAGCCCATGGTGGAAGGACCTCGGCCCTGGTCATGTAAATAAAATACAGAGAGCTGGTTGGGGAAGTTGGTATCCTTTTGTATATTTGGCCAGACATGCTGATCTGGGAAGTAAGGACTCTTCCTTTTTCATCTTTTATGATGATATGGTATGGCCAGTTCCCTCAGCTTTAGGTTTTGGCATGGGCTCTCCTGTGAAACAACTGTAACTAGGCTATTCTAAGAGAGAATAAATTCTTGTTCCCATAAGCTGTTTCGTCATTATATTATGAGCAGCCATGGAGGCTAACTCCAACACTGTCCTAGTAATAATTTGTCTGTGGATTCATTATAACTTCAGCTATACTAGCACTATGAAATTTTCTTCATATATTTACTTATTTGAAATTATAGTTGAATATTGTCAAGTGATTATCCCTATATCAATTAATATAATTTGGTTTCTATTCTTGAAAGTAATCAATCTAGATTAGTTATTTATTTTCATCTGGAGAACCATACTACACATAACATCATTGCCATGATGTACAATTTAAGTAAAATATAAGATTTCAGTTGGTGATATTTCATGGAAGAGTTGTAAATTTTTATTTATGAGAGCTCAGTCTAAAGTCATCTTTGTTTTTAATATCTTTACCTCATGTCTGTGAGCTAGCAAATTTCTCTTTTGTTAATATTATTAGTAGGAAGTGATAACAGATAATCAAATGATTTCTCCCTTCTATGTTAAAAGTATTCACCAGAGAAACTATCTTTGCTTAGTACTTCTCTTTTGAAAGAGTTTTTAATTATTGATTCATGTTCTAATAATTTCAGGCATGATAAGATTATCTGTTCCTTTTCTTTTAGTTTATTGTAGTTTGTATTTGAAGAGATATTGCCCATTTCTTCTATACTATCAAAACTTTATTCATGCAGTTGTTCCTAATTTCTCTTTCTTATCCTTGTAATGCACAAAGGAAATGATATGATGATCACTTTTATATAGTCATGATATAATTAATAGCTTATGTCATTCTGTTTTCCTCTTGTCCTTACCAGATGCCTGCTTTTTGTTTTAAAAATCTTTCCAAAAAAGAAATACAATCTTGCATTCCCACCAGCAATGTAGGAGAGTTCCCTTCTCTCCACATAATTGCAAAGATTATAAGCGGGGAGGGAAGGGGAAGGAGGGCCCCGCCAGAAACAAGGAGAGAGGGGATCACACTACAGCAGAGAAAATAGGCCACCATCAAGGACTGCAAGTAAGTAATGAGACATCTGGTTGGATTGAAAATTCTCCTTACTGGTCACTTGTGTCTGATGGGGTATAATCTCACCAGAAAGGGAGGTCATAGTGTCTGGCAGATAGAAGGTAACTATCCTGCAAATGGAAGACTGACAACCCCCCCTCACAGCGGTCTCCTACTCTTATTCCATCTACCTTTGAATCTACTCTTATAATAAGACTCTATTCTAACAGCATTTTATCTCTGGCCAGGGGGTGATATCCAATATCCATCAAAATGGAGTCAAGGGGGGTGCAGGAGCAACAAAACTGAAAAAAAAATCAACAAATAATTTAGAAAATCAGAGACTCTACATCAACCACCTGGATCCAGGCCAGCCTAATCTCTCCCCATCCTAAAGCTCAGGGAAATTTGTGGAAGAGGGGGCGTTAAGATTGTGAGAGCCTAAAGATGGGGAGGAGCGATGATATGCAAGATATTTCATACAAGTTAGGGCCGAAGTAATCATAATAGGACTTTGCATGATCTGTGCAATCACCAACATATCATTGAACCCCCAAAGTCTAGCATGGATCACAGGCACTACGATCCTTAGAGGCAAGGGATTAACAGCCACAGTAGTGTTCCTATACTAAAGATCTAGGCAATGCCACTGAGTCCTTACACCTCATCAGAGCGGAGGACCCAGAAGGAAGTTTGACATTCACACTAAAGGATGCTCCAGGAATGGGGAGGGAGGGAACACTGAGAGAAAGGGAAGGAGGAGGGGAAAGGAAAGGGGAAAAGAGGGAGGGAGCAAGCGGATCCAGGGAGGAGTGGAGGTAGGGAGGGGAATGGGGTACTTATCAACTTTGTATGAGTGGAAGAAATAAATAAAAAAAATTAAAAAACGAAATACAATCTTCAAAAATCATGTTTATGTTTGATTTTTGTTTTGTACCACTTTTAATTTCTCATTTTCTAATCTTACATTTTTGCTTATATCTTTATCCTTATATATTTTGATTGTTTCTCTTTCTCTAATTTCTTAATGCGGAATTTTAAATTATTTATTATAGATCTGTTTCCACTTATAATATATACATTTAATGTTATAATGTATTTCTGGGTATAATTTTTACTGTATTCCACAAATTTTAGTAAGTTGTATTTCTACATTTATTTGGTTCAAAATATTACTAATATTTTCCTTGATATTCTTTGCAAATGTACACACACATGCAGGCATAGGGATATATGTAGAGAGATGATAGATAGATAGATATGTAAGAGCAAACACAGCAGATAATTCACAATAGTTTTCTTCACATGGTGACCCCAGACCATTTAGAAAAATGAATATTAATTTTTTGTTTATTTGCTTACTTTTGTGGTACTAAGGGGATGGAATTCAGGTCTTGCACATATGAGACAAATGATCTACGATGAAGCTACATTTACAGCCTCCTTATTCTGAGCTTAACATGTATATAAAATGTGTTGTTTGGTTTCCAAATATTTGGGAATATATGTCTTTTTAAATTTAATTCTTCATAGATATGAGAATATTTGTATTTTTTCTCTTTCTAAACCTTTGACTTTCATTATTTCAGTATATGACTTATCTCAGTGAATGTTCAGTGTAACTTGAGCAAAGCATAGATTCTGCTTTTTTCAATAGATCAGGTTAGCCCATGTCCTGGTTTGAATATAAGTTGTTCCTCACAGGCTCATGTGTTTGAATCTTTTGTTGATGTCTGCAAAGGTTATAGTACTTCAGGAGGTAAAAACTTTCTTAAGGAATGTATGTCTCAGGAGCCTTTAAGTTGGTTAGAACCTATCCTGTATCTGCCTATAGTCTTCTGCTCTTAGAGTATGCAGTTAGCTCTTCCAATTTCCATGATGGATTTCACTTAAATTTCTTCCAGCTTCTTCCAGCCTTTTCCACCATCATGAACTGTAACTCCACTCAGGAATCATAAGGTAAATAAATCTCCCTTTTTCCCCTTAATTTGTGATTGTGTGCTGTCTCATAGCACTCACAACAACAGAGGAGTAACTGGTGCAGCCTGGGTTAAACTAATCAATCTTAGTGTTCAAATCATCTATATTAACTTTCTGATCAGTTTATCTATCAATTATTAGCAATATTTGTGAAGCAATTCTACGCAATTGCCTATTCCTTGTTATTGTGGTTTGAATGTGAAATGTCTGCCATACATTTATTTGCTTGAGCCATTGTTCCTTTGATGGATCCTTACTGGAGGATTAATAAGACTGCCTATTTCCTGTTCTTTCTCTACCTCCCAACTACCAATTCAATGTGATGATGAGCAAAACAATCACACTACCTCCATGTTCCACCCACAGTCCTTGTGCCTAGATTTATTGCATTTCTCTGAAAGGTAGTCAACTGCTTAACCTTTAAGTTGTTTTAGTTAGGGTATTTTGTAACAGCAGTAGAAATGCAAAAACAAAATAATGGTAAGTAAAAGTAGGACCATTGCAGCAGTAAACTTGTACATGTGATCCTTAGGTATTTCAAACAGGTTTGTAGGAACAAAGTAGAATTGTTTGAAACTTCAAGTTAGTAAAGCACTTGAATGCTTTGCTAATAGCTTAATGGGAAATTTGGGGGTAGTTTGGAAGATATTAATGCTGAATCATGTACAGAGAATGCCTGGATCATGAGATTTCAAAGGAGAGGAAGAACTATTGAAAGCCAGAGACTATTGGATTATATTTTGACAAAGGATCTGGCCGTAATTTGCCATGTCCTGAAAACTTTTATGTTGCTAAATTAGAATGCAATGAGAAAGTTGTGAGACAGTATACTACTGAATCTGTTGCACAGCTATTACTTAGTATTCTAACTCAGGTATGTAGTGAATGAAAACCAAAAAGGATAAGATGTGAAGTTTAGCAATAAAATGTGTGTGGGAAGGCTAAAAGTTTTTGATAAGGAGGGTATACAAAAAGCCACTGTAACCATTAAAAAGAATAATGGCATTAAAGAGAAACCCCATGCTCTTTATTGTGATTAATCGAAAGGAGCCTTAAGGATAAGAACATACCCATTGAAGGTTAAAGCTTTGAAAATAAAAGCAAATGTAACCTCAGAATAACTAAGGTGTTCCCTGTGTCTGAAAGTAACTCCAGAAATATTTACCCAGAGTCAGCACAAACAGAGAGGTTATGGCAACTATGAAAAAATAAGTCAAGATTTCATCCTGGGGTGGTAACAGAAGTTGGATATCATCCACATAGTACTGACTTTGTAGGTATAAAAGACAAATACTGAGGTTGGTTCATGGAGTCTTTTTCCACAGTTATAGAGAACTGCTGATGTAAGACAGTATGTGGCAGGGTTGGATTCCCTAAAAAAAATCCCAAGAGACCAGTGTGTGAATTTGTAAAGGTTAAGCCTGATTTATGGTATAAACTCAAAGTTGTTGAAGATATCCGAGACATTGGACAAATTCCAAGGATGGCTGCATGAATAGAAGATAACTAGCTCAATTGAAAGATATGTATTACAGGTAGCATAGCAAGAGGGAGAAAATAACCTAAATAATTTTAAACTGACATAATTTCATAAGTATATCCAGAGGTCAGATATGGAGCTGCATGAATTGGTGCTTGCTCTTCTTTGTTTTCCTTTGTTGTGGTTAAATATTTTCTCCATATCCCTCCTTCCAACCTTATAAATTGGAATGATTACTCTGTGCAACTCTATCCTGCATGTATGAATTTTTATTTCATAAAAATTACAGTTAAGACATTGCTTCAAGTTTAAGAAAAAATATTAGACTTTGAACTTGTGCTAATTGTAGGGATTATGGACGAATTTTGAAATTGGACCAAATGAAGTTTGAATCATTAGATGTTCATGAGTCAATAGGATCAAGGACAGAATACTTCCTTTAAAATTCCATGGTCAGTGTTTACATGTATTTTCTCTTTGGGTTCTTAAAACTGAGAATCAGAGATTCTACCTATATCATGTATGTATGTATGTATGTATGTCTACCTACCTACTTATCTATCTATCTATCTCTATCTATCTATCTATCTCTCTATCTATCTCTCTATCTCCCTATCTACCTATCTATCCATGCTAGCTAACCATAATCTATCCATCTATGATTTGTCACCCACATTGCTTTCTATTAGCATGCTCATAGCTGTCAGTGGGAGTGGAATTCTGAGATGATCTTTAAATTTTGTGTGTAAGCTTTTATTCATGTTTAGAATTACCAACTTCACCTTTCTCAGGTATGACCCCATAAGTGGATTAAAGTACAAAAATAAGGGTCTCTCAACCTGAGAAAGGGGAAATATTCTTAATCTCACAGTTAATTTTGTTGGTTTAGCTTCACATTCATTCTGAAATTAGATGTATGCTGAAGAGATTGCTCCTATGTTGATGGGGCTTCTTATGAATACCAGTACATCTAAAATTTTTAATACATTTTTTATTATTTCCGCTCGTACAAACTTAATAGGTAGACCAGTTCCCTCCCTCCCTCCTCCTCCCCCCGAACCCTCTGCTCCCCCTCCCTCCCTCCCCATTCCCCAGTGCCCCCCCCAATTCCCAGAGAGTCCTTTATTGTGTATGCCTAACTCTCCTCTGGGTCCTCCTCTCTGATGATGTACAAGGACCCAGTGGCATTTCCCTGAACCCTTTCTCGTGTTTCCCTTAAGCATAGGAACACTACTGTGGCTGTCAATCCCTTGCCTCCAAGGATCTTGGTGCCTTTAGCTGATGCTAGACTTTGTGAGGTCAATAGTGTGTTGGACATTGTGCAGGGCATGCAAAGTCCTATTATGATTGCTTCGGCCCTAACTAGTGTGGAGAATCTTGCAAATCATTGCTCCCCCCATCCTTTTGCTCTTACAATCTTACCTCCCCCTCTTCCACAAATGTCCCTGAGTTTCAGGATGGGGAGAGATTAGGCTGGCCTAGTTCTATGTGGTTGATATAGAGTCTCTGAAGTTCTGGGTTGTGGTTTGTTGATTTTCTTTTGCAGTTTTGCTGCTCCTGCAATGCCCTTCACTCCATCCTGATGGGCACTGTATGTCACCCCCTGGCCAGAGACAAAAAACTGTTAAACTGGAGTCTTGTTATAAGAGCACATTCAAGGGTAGATGTAATAAAAGTAGGAAACCTCAGTGAGGGAGGGGTCAGTCATCCATTTGCAAAATGATTACTTTTTATTTGCCAGGCTATATGCCCTCCCCTTCTGGTGAGATCATACCCCCTCAGTTGTACATGATCAGGAACGAAAGTCTGTGAACTTAACCAGGTGTCACATTACTTACTTGCATTCCTTTATGGAGGCCAATTTTCTCTGCTGTAACATGGTCCCCTCTCTCCTTGTGAAGTCTTCCTGGTGAATTGTACCTATGACTAAAATGTAGTATCCATCTGTGTCTCTTATGATTTTCTTTGGTTTGAAGTCCACTTTGTCTGAAAGCATAATTGCTACCCTTGCCTGTTTCCTGGTTCCATTAGCTTGCAAGATTTTGGACCAGCCTTTCATTCTTAGGATGTGCCTATCTTTTGTGGTGAGATGAGTTTCCTGAAGGCAGCAGATTGTTGGATTGTGGTTTTTAATCCAAGTTTGTAATCTGTGTCTCTTAATCGGTGAGTTAATACCATTGACATTTAATATTATAATGTAGAAATTATTTTTAATTCTGGACATTTTTTATGTTTAGTAGATTTTGTAAGCATGTTGTTTGATATTTATGTTTTGGTGGTATTATACTTCCCTTCTGTCCTCCTGGATACGCTTGTTCTTTTCTTCAAGCTTGAGTATCAGTTCTAGGATTTTTTGAAGGCCTGGTTTGGTAGACATGTATCCCTTCAAGTTGTGTTTGTGCTGGAAAACTTTCCTTTCTCCCTCAATCATGACAGTTTTGCAGGGTGTATCAGTCTAGGTTGGCATTTTTGCTCATTTAATACTTCAAGTATGTTTCTCCAAGCTCTTCTTGCTTTTACTGTTTCCATTGAGTAGTCATTTGTTATTCTAATAGGTTTACCTTTAAAAGTGAGTTGTTTTTTTTCTTTTGAATCTCTCAGCACCTTTTCTTTTTCTTGAATGTGGAGTGTTTTGACTCTTATTTGCCATGGCTATTTTCTATTTTGGTCATATCTGTTTGGAGTGCGAAATGCCTCTTGTATTATGGATAGTCCTCTCATTCTTTAGTTGTGGGAAGTTTTCATTTATGATGAATTGAAATATTTCCTCTGGTGTGTTATTTTGGGATTCTTATTCTGGTATTCCATGAATGCGCATGTTAGGCTTCTTCAGGGTGTCCCATATCTCTTGAATGTTCCTCTCAAGTATCTTTTTGGCTTTAACAATCTCTTCCATTGAGCTGGTTAATTCTCCCACTTTGTCTTCAAGATCTGAAATTGTATTTTCTGCCTCATTTGTTCTGCTGATAAGACTCTCTGTTGAGTTTTGGGTTGAAGATAACTTGTCTTCTTTTTTTCTTTTCTTTTTTTAACTTTTATTTTTTTCCCAATTATACAAGTTTAAAAACTACCCTGATCCCATCCATCCTTCTACCACTCCCCAGTCCCCCTTACAACCCCCCCTTTTCCCTCCTTTTCACACCCTACATTTCTTTCTCCCAGTATTCCCCTCTTCCCCACTCCCATTCCCTGGAGCTTCGTTTAGTGTGAATGTCAAACTTCCCTCTGAGCCCTCCACTCTAGTGGGTGTAAGGACTCAGTAGCATTGCCCAGAACCTTTTCTTCTGCTCCCCTTTCTTATGGAAACATGATTATAACTGTTAACCCCTTGCTTTAAAGATCCTAGTGCCTGTGATCCATGCTAGACTTTAGGGAGTCATTGACATGTCAGTCATAGCACAGGTCATCCAAAGACCTATTATGATTTCTTTGGCCCTAACTTGCATGGATCATCTTGCATATCATTGCTCCTTCCCATCTTTATGCTCTTAACATCTTACCACCTCTTCCACAAATTTCCCTGAGCTTTAAGATGGGGAGAGATCTGGCTGGTCTGGTTCCAGGTAATTAATGTATGTAGGATGTCTGATATTCTGAATTATGGTTTGTTATTGTTTTCAGTTTTTCTGTTCCTGCACCACCCTTGGCTCCATCCTGATTGGTATTGGATGTCACCTCGTAACCAGAGATAAAAGCTGTTTAACTGGTGTCTTACTATCAGAGTAGATACAAAGATAGATGGAAGAGGAGCAGGAGACCGCACTTAGGGCGGATCAGTCTCCCATTTGCAGGATGCTTACCATCTGTCTACCAGACTTTATGCCCTCCCTGACTAGTGAGAACAAACCCACTCAGTTGCAAGTGACCAGGATGGAATGTGTGTGAACTTAACCAGATGTCTCACTACTTACTTGAAATACTTGATGATGATGTATTTTCTCTGCTAAAGCATGATTTCCTGTCTCCTTATTTCTGGGGCAACCTCCTTTCCCTTCCCTCCTGTTTATAATCTTTGCAATTACTGCAGGTATTACAGAGATTTATCTTTGAGTGTGTCTCTAAGTGGGTTTGGTACTAGGATCCATCTATTAGGGAGTAAATACAACACTTAATTTTCCATATGTGGTATACTTCACTCAATATAATTTTCTTCTAATTCCATCCATCTCATGGAAAATTTCATTAATTCATTATTTTGGTGGCTGAGTAGTATTCCATTGTATAAATGTACTACATTTTCCTTATCCACTCGTCAACTGTTGGGCTTTTTGGTTGGTTCCATGACTTTGCATTGGTAAACAGTAATGCCAAGAACATGGTTGTGCTTGTACTATTGAGATGAATTTTTGCTGTATGGGGGATTATTTACAAAAGTGGAATAGCAGGGTCATATGGCATTTCAATCTTAAACTTTTTAAAGAATCGCCAGACAGCTCTCCAGAGTGGTTGTATAAGCCTGCATTCCCAGCAGCAATATAGAAGAAGCATTTTTTAAGATATTTGTTAGATATTTTAATTTTATCCTTAGAAAAGTTTCTTTTGAGTTCCCAGGCCCATTTATTAATTGGGCCATTTATTTCCTTGATGTTTAGTTTTATAAGTTCTTTTATGCACTCTGGATAATAGAGCTCTAGCAGATATGTGGTTAGGGAAGATTTTCTCCCATTCTGTGGGTTGCCTTTGTGCTTGTGTTACAATCTCTTTATCTGAACAGAAGCTCTTTAATTTCATAAGATCCCATTTGTTGAGTGTTGGTTCTAGTGACCGTGTTATTGGATTTCTGTTTAGGAACAGTTGGCCTAGCCCAATCAGCTTGAGGGAGTTCCCTACCCTTTCAACTAGGGTTTTTAATAGGCTGTGGCTTAATATTGAGGTACTTGATCCATTTGGAATTAAATCTTGTACATGGTGACAAGTACAGATCCAATTTTAATCTTCTGCATGAGGATATCCAGTTTTGACAGCACCATTTGTTGAAGATGCTGTTCTTTTTCTATTGGATATTTTGGGCCCCTTTGTGAAAGATCAAATGGCTGTAATTGTGTGGGCTTATATCTGGTCTTCAAACTTTATCCATTGTACTATGTGTCTATTTTGCAGCCAGTACCAGTACTACTACAGATTTCTAGTATAGATTAAGTTTTGGTAAGGTGATATCTCCAGCAGTGCTTTTGTTATTCAGGATTGTCTTTGCTATCCTGGGCATTTTGTGTCTCCACATGAATTTTGAGATTGTTTGATCAACTTCTTTAAAAAATTGCTTTGGGATTTTAATTGTTATATCATTGAATCTGTATATTGCTTTTGGTAGGATGATCATTTTTATGATATTGAATCTGCTAATCCAAGAACATTGGAGGTTTTTACACTTTCTGGTGTCTTCTGTAATTTCTTTCTTTAGGGTTTTAAAGTTTTCATTGTAAAGGTCTCTTACATCCTTGATTAGGTTTATACCAAAGTATTTCATTTTTAGGGGTTATAGTAAATGGGATTTTTCTCTCAGGGTTTTTTCACTTTTTTCATTCTCAGCATATAGGAAGGCCACTGATTTTTTTACATTTATTTTGTATCCTGCCACCTTGATGAACTTTTGTATTAGTTCCAGGAGTTTCCTGGTGGAGTTTTTGACATCACTCAAGTATAAGATCATGTCATCTACAAATAGAGATAACTTGACTTCTTCCATGTTAATTTGAATCCCTTTATCTACCTTTCTTGTCTTATGGCTTCAGATAAGACTTTAAGTACAATATTGAACAGAAGTGGTGAGAGTGGACAGCCTTGTCTGGTTCCTGACCAAAGGGGGAATGCTTTGAGTTTTTACCCATTGAGTATTGTCCTTGCTGTTGGCTTGTTGTATATAGCTTTTGTTATGTTGGTGAAGGTTCCTCCCATTCCATCTGTTTCTAGGGTTTTGATCTTTAAAGGCTGTTGGATCTTATCAAAGGCTTTTTCTGTATCTATCAAGAGTATCATGTGGTCTTGGATTTTGAACTGGTTTATATGGTGAATTACGTTTACTGATTGGTGTATGTTGAACCAAACTTGTGCCTGGGATAATGTCTACTAGATTCCTGTGAATGATCTTTTTGATATTTTTTTAACAAGACATAAAAGAACTATATTTTATAACTCAACTCATCAACATGGGATGATTTTTGAGTTCTTGTGTCCTTGTGAATTCCTTTCATTTTTAACAATAGTTGAAATTTCTTTTTTTTTCTTTCATTTATTTTTTATTTTTTTTAATTTCCACTCATACAAACTTAACAGGAATACCGGTCACCCCTCCCTCCAATCCCCTATCCCCCTGTGCCCCCTCTTCTCCTTCTTTCCCCCCATCCCCCAGTGCCTCCTCCTCCTATCCCTGGAGCATCCTTTAATGTGCATGCTAAACTCTAGTAATAACTACCCAAGTGTAGTAATACCAACTAAATCAGTTCAGTCAAAAACACACAGAAACTGAAAACCCCTAGAAGACAAAACAACAATGCCTAAGTCAAAGTGAGGACACATGAGAAACAAAACCCAAGGAGACCAATCTCCCACTGAAAGAATTAACCCCTTAAGGATGGATTCCAAACAGAACAAATTCATAGAAAACAGCCAAGAAAGACAGACCCAAGACAACAACTTTCAAAGTATGATCATTACCATGATTAATACTATGAAAGAGGAAATCCAAGAGGAGTTAAACATCCGCATCAACCACTTTGAACAGGAACACAACAGGTATTTGGAGGAGTTGAAAAAAATGCTCCATTTCCTTAGCCATCAGGGAAATGCAAATCAAAACGTCCCTGAGATATCATCTCACCCCGTTCAGGATGGCAAAAATCCACAATACATAAAACACCAAATGCTGGAATGCTTTGAGTTTTTCCCCATTGAGTATTGTCCTTGCTGTTGGCTTGTTGTACAGGATTTGGAGAGAGGAGAATTCTCCTACATTGCTAGTGGGAATGCAGGCCCATACAACCACTCTGGCGAGTTGTCTGGAGATTCTTAAAGAAATTAAAGATTGAACTGCCATATGACCCTGCTATTCCACTTCTGGGAATAACCCCACATAAAGCAAAAATTCACCTCTATAACAGAAACACGACCATGTTCATAGCAGCACTGTTTACAATAGCAAGTCATGGAATCAACTCAAATGTCCAACAGTTGACGAGTGGATAAGGAAACTGTGGTACATCTATACAATGGAGTACTACTCAGCCATCAAAAATGATGAATTACTGGAATTTGCCAGGAAATGGATGTCATTAGAAACAATTATATAAAGTGAAGTATCCCAGACCCAGAAAATTAAGCGCCATATGTACTCCCTAAAAGGCGGCTCCTAGTACCAAACCTACCCAGCCCACCTAGAGACACTCAAAGATAAACCTCTATAATACCTACAGTATTTGCAAGGATTATGAACAGGAGGGATGGGGTAGGAGGGCCACACCAGAAACAAGGAGAGAGGGGACCATGTTACAGAGAGAAAATTGGCCTCCATCAAGGACTTCAAGTAAGTAATGAGACACCTGGTTAAGTTCACAGACTTTCATTCCTGATCATTTACAACTGATGGGGTATGATTTCACCAGAAGGGGAGGGCATATAGTCTGGCAGATAAAAAGTAACCATTTTGCAAATAGGTGATTGACCCCTCCCTCAGTGTGGTTTCCTACTTTTATTACATCTACCTTTGAATGTGCTCTTATAACAATACTCCAGTTTAAGAACTTTTTATCTCTGGCCAGGGGGTGACATACAATGCCCATCAGGATGGAGTGAAGGGCATTCCAGGAGCAGCAAAACTGCAAAAGAAAATCAACAAACCACAATCCAGAACTTCAGAGACTCTATATCAACCACCTAAAACTAGGCCAGACTAATCTCTCCCCATCCTGAAGCTCAGGGAAATTTGTGGAAGAGGGGGTGGTAAGATTGTAAGAGCACAAGGATGGGAGGAGTAATAATATGCAAGATACCCCATACAAGTTAGGGCCAAAGCAATCATAATTGGACTTTGCATGCCCACGCAATATCCAACACACTATTGACCCCACAAAGTCTAGCATTTGCTAATGGCACCAAGATCCTTGGAGGCAAGGGATTGACAGCCACAGTAGTGTTCCTATGCTTAAGGGGAACACAGGAAAGGGTTCAGAGAAATGCCACTGGGTCCTTGTATGTCATCGGTGAGGAGGGCCCAGAGGAGAGTCTGGCATGCATATTAAAGGATTCTCCAGGGATTGGTGGGGGAGACACTGGGGGATGGGGAGAAAGGTGAGTGGAGGGTGAGCAGAGCAGAGGGGTCAGGCGGTGGAGGACGGAGAGAGGGAACCAGTGTACTTATTAAGTTTGTATGAGCAGAAATAATAATAAAAAAATTTTAATAAAATACGACACAGCCAAAAATCACACACATACCACACATATACACCACTCTTATGACACACACACAAGATACATCACAGATAAACTATACACACATACACATGCCAAATGTGGAGATCTACCATAAAGAGACAAACTACACACACACACACACACACACACACACACACACACACACACACACACTCACACACACACTCACTCACACAATCACTAGACATATGACATATATACTGCATAAACAACACACATGCCACATACACTTGAATGATACCAACACACATCATACATAGACTCAATGCACACAATACACACCACAATGCTTGCATATACCATATACATACACCAAACAAATACCAAATCCTCAACCCTCACAAATATGCATATAATACACATTAAGGACTCAGACACATCATTTACCATGTGCACATACTATCTCTATTCCACTTACCTCACGTACCAAATACACTGAAATATACTTGTTACAGACACAGTGAGCATCACATGAATATACTATATATACAACGTGTACATATACCACACACACATGGATGACATACAACAGACACCATACCACAGACACATGACATATATCATACACACATAATTCATACAACACATACACACATGATAAACACTCTTAGAACACAGACACACCACATACATACACTGCAAAAAACAAATGCACTGCACACATACACACATGACACATGTGATACCCTCATTTAGAACACAGGTAAACCACACACATGCACACCAAACACATCACACATATACTACATATACCACACACACAAACAACACACAGACACACCATACAAACACATTGCGCACACATGATACAAACTTGGACCACAGACACACCACATACCACCTATATGTACACCACAAAAAATGCCAACACACCAAACACACAGCCCATACCACACTCAATCTCTCAGGAACACCACACAATGCACATAATACACACACGCACCACACACATTACATATATACCATATACAATACAAATATCACATGCCTAATCCCCACAAATATGCATATGGTACACACTTAGTGCTCAGCCACATCATTTGCCACATACTCCCACCAATCAGTGTTCCATACACACACCATATACACAGTAGACATCACATCAATACAAAATATACACTACATATATACACAACACACTTCACATACCACATAATATACACACCAAAATGTATTCCACACCAAATGTATCCCAAAATCATAGTACATCTACTTCACATACTCCATACACACACATCACAGAAAAACACGTGATGCCCACTGTTCACACATTTACCATACACACAAACACACAAAACATGAGACAAAAATATAGCACATGCAAACATGCCATATAAAATATGACTTGCCCATACCACACAGATACACACATGCATCATGTGCACACATATCACACAATACAAATACACACCACGTATAGAAATATTGCAGAAACAACACACAGGCATACTACATGAAGATACACTACAAGCATCACACCAACAAATACACACACCAAACACACCACACACATCTTAACGTATCACACAAATATATAACCTGCACAACACACTCACAAACATGTGTACACATTCAAATACACAACACACATCCACCACATATATATTATACATGCTATGTACACATGCCACACACATAACAAATCCACACACATATGATACTACAAACTACACACCAATACTTTACACACACCGTCTACACAAACTCCGCATACACATCCACACATCCACACTGAAGTAATAAATACTTCCTCTTTACTGCTGTATATGTGAGGCAAAAGTTTTATTTGTCCACATTCACCTCTCATCTATGGTCAGGATTCATAATTTCTGAATAAGATGTACACTGAAGTTTCACCTCTCTTCCCTTTTCTTCCCTTTCTTATTCTCCAGCCATCTTCTTTCCTTTCCTCTCTTCTTTACTTTCCCATCTTTCTTCCTCCCTCTCCTGCCTCAATTTCCTTTCCTTTTTCCCATCTCCTTTTCCCTCCTCTCTCCAGGTTTCTTTCCTCTTCCCCCTTTCCTACTCTCTTCCCCTCCCTGATCCTTCCCCATCCTTCCTCCCTACTCTGCTAGCTCCTTTGTTCTTCCCAGATTCCTTCCTTCTCCTCCTCTTCCTTCTCTTACTCCATCCTTCCTTCCTCCCCTACTCTCCCTTCTCATTTCCCATCCCTCATACCTAAACCCTCCCCTCCCCATTTCCTTTTCTTCTCCCTTCTCCCTCATACTCTCACCAGTCTTTTAATGCTCTCTCCTCCCTCCTCTCCTCCACTCCCTGATCCTTTCCCACTTCTGCTCCCTGTTCTGCTCCTCACCCTTTGTCACCATCCCTCCTCCCTCTTTCTCTCTCTTCTGTTTTCATCGTTCTGCCATCCTCCTCCTCAGTGTTGTCTTTTGTCATACTTCCACCTTCCCCTCTTCTCCATTCTCATTTCCCATCCCTCTATCTAAACCCTCCTGTCTCCATTTTCCCTTCCCTCTCCTTTCTCCCTCCTACTCTCTCCAGTCCCATCGTCTCTCTCCTCCCTCTTCTTTTCCCCTCCCTGATCCTGCCTCATTCCTGCTCCCTATTCTGCTCCCCACCCTTCTTTGTCCCCATCCTTCTTACCTCTTTCCTTCCTTTCTCTGTCTTCATCTCTCTGCCTTCCTCCTTCTCCTCTCTCTTGTCCTTTACCATCCCTCCTCCTTCCTCTCTTCTCATTTTCTTTCCCAAGCTATCATTCCACACTCATCCCCTTCCTTCTCCTTCCCCATTCCTCCTCCTAACTCCTTTCCTCTCCATTTGCCTTCTTCATCTTTCCTCCCCCTTTCTGTTCTTTCCTCACTACTGCTCCCTACCCTTCTCCCCTCTCTTCTCTCCTCCTTCCCCATCGCTGTTCCCTCCCTTTCTCTCCTTTTTCTATCCTAACCCTCCTACCTCACCCTATATTCTCCTTCACTATGCCACCTCCCTAAACTAGTCACCTGTCTTTTCCTTCCCTATACATCCTCCCTACTCTGCTCTCCCTTCTTCCCCATCACTCCTCCCGATTCTTGTCCCACCCCCATCTACTTTCTCTCCCCTCAACAGTCTCCTTCCTTCCCGTCTTTCTTCTGACGCTGTCAGAGCACATCCATGAACTTAGCTTTCTCCCATTATGTTTGGGCTTGATTTTATTTATAAAATCATAGTTTCATAGTTGGTTATAGCCCCTCAGGCTGTTAGAGTAGCTGTGGGCCCATTAGGTCTGTGGGTGCTGCCATTCAGGAGGCTGTGCTTGGTTCACTTGGAGGAATTCTATTGGCCTTTCTTCCGCTGACTGCAGGTGCGCTTCTTCCTGGGCCAGCGACAAATAACAATGACTTTGGAACGTTGTCCCTTATGGAGGCTCTGATCCAGCAAGGCTAGCACCCTTTCAATAATTTTTTCCCTCTGGTGAAGAAACAAGGAGTGGGACACTCTTAGTTCTGGGTAAACTGGTCAGGGACTGGCCAAGGGGGCCTCCTGAGAAGGGGGTATGGTTTGAAGAAGGGGTTTGGGGCCCAGGAAGTCAGGAAAGAGATCATGGGGTGGGGACCCTATAGAGAAAGAAGAGGAGCACAGGGTCGCCTGACCTCTTCGTCCTTTTTTTTCTCAAGTGCTTTGATATCTTTGGCCTCCTTCTCTGAGTTGTTGTTTTGCCCGCGTTGTCCCTCCATGCTTCCAGTAGATGTTAAACAATGACACAGCTGCACGCAGGAAGCAGCTGACTGCAGAGGAGTCTCACCTTGGCAGTAACAAATGACAGGCCAGGGGCTGGTCTTTATGAGCTGGTCACTGGGAAGAGTCACACCCTCAGGCTTTGTTGAGTCATCCAAGTGCTGCCCCAGCCAGTGGGGAACCTAGGCTGCCCTTCACATCTTGATCCATACCCTTTACTCCCCATTGGGTGTGTCAGTGCGTGGTGGTTGGGTAGAGAGGATACCAAGATTCTGGAATAGCTCAATGCCCTTGGAATGCTGAGCTCAAAATTCCCTTCTTCTCTACATATGTTACAGTCTGTTCAGACACATGTGGCAGTGAGGTTGATGACTTGAAGGCTTCCTCTTGATCACCCTGACTACTTGTCTCATTCTATTAGGGCACTACCTTCCCCACTGCCTGTTATCCTGTGTCTCTGTCAAAATTCCACAGTGTTAGTGCAGCTAAAGTCATGTCTTCGCTAGAAACGCACTTCACCGCGTTTTCCACCCACTGTGTCAGCACCTGGAAGACACTTACTGCCTGGCCGCCTCTCAGATGTGCACCCATCCAATCTCTTTTTCTCCAGTGTCCATGGAAAAGTGGTGAATGTCTTTCTAGTTTGAAATCACAGCCTTCAGTCTATGAAGACCTCAGAAAATAAGCTTTCTGGAGTGGGTTTAATGATAGTGTTTCAAATTGACAGCATGTGTTCCTACCCAAGTCCCTCAAGGTCATATTCAGGTAAGGGTTTTACCATGAGGCAGGCAGAGCAAGTACTCACATGTAGAAAGTTCTCCAGGGTGGTTCCACACGAGGAAGTGCAACCCAATGAGACCCCCTGAGTCAGGAACCTGCCATCCTATCATTAAATCAAGAAGAATAATGCACTGTGGTATTTTCTTTCCCTTTTTTTTTTTTTTTTTGTATTCCCTTTATCAAGGGAACTTGAAAGAATATTCTTTTATTCTAGACATTCTTCTGGGATTCTTTGCATGAATTTAGTATGTAGGTATTTTGTATTTAGGCCCAAACTGTCTCATCCATTACGGGCTGTTCTTGCACTTTAATTATGCAAACAAAAGAGTCTATCACAGCCTTGCCTATAGGCCACCCTAAAGGAAATAATTCATCTATCTATCTTATTTACTTTCCCAGGGAATTGTCTCATGCACTATGAGTGAAGTGTTTCCACATCAATTATGCAACCAAAACAATATTCCACAGGCTTGCTCAGAAGCCTGCCTTTTTGAAACAACTGTCCATTGGTGTGCCCAAAGGTCTGCTTCACAAGGGCAAAGACCGGATCTGTCATTATCACAAGGGGCTAGCATATCTGGCTTTCTATTCATCTTTGCGAACATCATTAGCTCTTTTCCTCTGGTGTTTACTTCAGCCATCTACCATAGCATATTCTGTGCATAGCTTTTCCTCTGAAACAACAGTTGCCCTTTACAAAGTCTACATCCCTAGCCCACAGCGTACAAACAAGAGAAGAGCAGAGGTTGGGTCCCTTTGTAGTCTTTTTCCCTGTAGCAGAGGACCATACCATACAGCCAGGTAAAGTATGATGTGCTCAGTGCCATGATATGCATGAATCTCTCCAATATCAGGATAAAAAAATTTAAAAAATACAACCTCAATCAAAATTGCATGAGAATATAATCCCCAGGTTGGCCTCCTTGTCTTGGACCCTGTACCTTATTTGCCCATGTTGCACTAATGCAGCCAACGCTCCTGGGAAGGGCCTCTGCCATCCATTGTTCTTGTGGTCAGCATGGGTCATTTATTTGTGTTGCATCTCTGCCCTCCACAGGTTCTGACTTTTCAAATTCTAAAGTTTTATCCATTTATAGACATGGTCAGATTGTATCAGCTTGACACAGAATAACTTACAGATTGTCATGACAAGGTACAATGGAAATCAGTCCCCAGCCTCTCAGTTTGGCTTCCAAGTATCATCATCTTTCCTTCCTTCCTTTCTGTAATTTGTTCCATTCCTGATTTGTAATCTGATATTCTTCGAAAATAATCAGAAAAGAGTTCAAGTACAGTTAGCAGGAAGAATCTTTCAAGGGGCATAACCTGTCTGCCCTAGTGTCTGCTGGGATTCAGCTAAAGCAGACCCTGCTGGTAACCTTTGTGAACCAGAGGCAAGAGACAGGTTGCTAACACAGAGGATACTTACACAAAGGCCAGTGGGAGCACATCGGGGGCAGGAAAAGTTATCCCATGCAAAAAAATGTCAGCCATTTTCTCTAAATCTGGTTTCAGAACAGAACAACTTAGGAATTCAAATTTCCTGCACTGTTCTACAATTCTGCTAGTCTCCAAATGAGTTGACATCATGAAAGTGGAGTGAAGGATTTGAGCCCTCACATCTCCTTGCTGGCCATGCTTGCTGAAGGGGTACCACTATATCACTACCTTTGTTCACATGCGTAATTCCCCATCCCAGTAGACATTTCTTTTAAAGGAATTTAGCTCCATCCATTCAGTTGGTTCTGATGGATCAGGACAGCAGCTTATCAGCTACCATAGGACCCACATGCTGGTAATACCACAAAAGTACAAAAAATCACATAGGCGGGCTGAAAACCAAGGGATGGGTATACACTCATACTGACAATGAAAATTAGAGAGAGGGATAATTTCATACTAGGAGACAAATACTTTTCTCACATCCTGTGCAGAGAGATCAGGCTAGTGTGGAGAGGAAAAATGAATCTCCCTAATCTCATACCTCACACTTGATATATTTTTTTTACTAGAAAATCATACATGATGTTCTAGGTCAACCATAAGACTTAAAAGTTCAATAAAAAAGTAAAAGACTAAAAGTTTGACATATAGAGCTGGCTGGAGGATCATATGAAACCCCTAAAGTATGTTCTATGAAAAACAATTCATTGTTAGTGTGAAGACTGACTCTAACTGCCTGCCCCTCCTCTTTCTGCACATATGGTGCTGAGACAACCTTGAAGTAAAGATTTACATTGTTTATGATTTCCTGACTAGTAGCATGCAATTTTGAAAATCAGCTGAAAAATATCAGAGGTATGAATACATACTGGATATTGAAGGCATATATGAATAGAAGTAAAAACACATGGAAAAGATTCCATACAGAAAATACACATTGAGCACATTGGCAGATACTATTCTATACCAGTTCAATTGAAAGCAATAACGAGGCATTATGAGTTGTTGGATGGGACTCAGAGCCATGGGATCTCTCATTCACATTCTAGGGTAATGGGATATTGTATGGAAGAATGTTTGGCAGTTTCTAAAATTTAAACATGTGCTCACGATACCAATGCTTAATGCTAAACCTTTAGTACATTCATCCTAGATATTTTTTCAGGTGAATTACGTCCGGAGTAGACCTTTATGGGGAGGTTTAGTAGAACTGCTACTCCTTAGGCCCATGAGCTATAAAATGATATGAGTATCTTTGTTAGAGATTTCCATGTGGCTATTCTCTGGAGACAGAGGCAAACATCTATTTATTTCAGTTAGGACATTTATAATCTGAACATTGGAAAGATTCCATCTAAGTCTAACTTGCTGACCCATGAGTTTATGAAGTTATGTATACATGGTTATGTGTACATAGTTAACTTAAAGTCCGCTGCATCACTGCCAGTCTCAGCCTGATGTGGGTGAGGACTCCCAAAAACTGCATCTTCAGGGACCCTGCATAACTTACCCCCTTAGAAGCATCAGTCAAACATCAGTCCCTAGCAATAGTTTCTGGTTGTGTGATCTTGACAAAGACTCTTGGGATCTTTCAACTCTTTGGGATTCCTGAATATTAAGTTTACTTAGTCTTCTTGTCCCTAGGATCTTCTTTTCTACCAATGGGAACAGAGTGAGTAATGTTTCAAGTTTGTGGAAACAGTCAGACAACAGTTTAAGTGACTAACTTAAGTCACTAACTTAAATGTGGGACATCTGTACTCCAAAGTAATACTGGTGGGAAAAATACTGCCAATACAAGCTACTTGAATGATCATCAAGATAACTGAGCTGAGAAGAAAATTGAAAGTGAAGATTATAAGCTGTGGGATTCATATCATGTGATCTAGAAAATGCAAAGTATAAGCAGGAGACCAGATTGGTGGTTGCTCAAGAGTTCTGTGAAGGAAACAGATTGACCATGGAGGAGAAACAGGAAATCTCAAGGGACTTGGGGACTCTTCACTACCCTGGTTATATTCCTGGACTTGGGAGTCTATAATAGCACTAAGGTCCATAGAACTGCATGCATCATGCAAATTTAGGTTTAAAGCATGCTGATTAAAATCAATCACTGAAAAGATTCAAGTTGAATATGAGCAGACGAATTACATTAAAGAACAGTAGCAAACTCCAATGAATTTTCTAAGAAAAACAAAAGGAATGTGATCCACTGTCAAAAGTTAACTTAGTGATTTAAAGATTTTTCTAGCTTTTTTCCATCACCCCCTCTCTAGAAAAATATCAGAAGTTGTACCTTATATAGGAAAAACCACCTTTTAACTACTGCTGTGTTGCTTGAGAAAAGAAACTTGAAGAGCAGTACTTTCATTTATTGTGAGCACAAACATCACACAAGAGCTCATTATATTTAAAAAAACATGGTATTGAACATTGGCCTACTAATAGTGAAGCTTCCCAATGAAGTCCTCAAATATTTTATTAATTCATTTATCTGTTATGTATAAGGTATTCAAATTCATTGAGGAAGAAAATATTGTGTTAGTTAGGGCTAGAGGATAGCTTAGAGCCAAGAAGGATAGCTCAATCAAAATGATTCTTTTGTTCCAAAGAGAAAGCACAAAGGATGTGCAGGGGTGCTGCCATATCTATTTATTGGTGGATTTCAGATGTGCCTGATGAAATCATCCTATAGAAACTACTGGGTAATGATGTCACAAGTATTTCTCCAGTCCATTCTTGAATGTTGTCCTATATCGCTCTTGCCTTTCCACCCGCCCTAGAAGCTCATGAACCAATGAGCACACATTGCTTCTCAGGAACACAACAGACACTTGGAGGAGTGGAGAAAAACAATTCAACAAACAAAAACAGACATAGAGAAGTTACAACAGTCTCAAGCAGAGTTTAAAATTGAACTAAAAGACAAGCTATCTTCAATGCAGAACTCAACAGAGAGTCTTATCAGCAGAAATAATTAAGCAGAAAATAGAATTTCAGATCTTGCCCTTTCTTCCCCCCGCCCGCCTGTCTGCCTGACCCCATTCCCAGTCCTCCATTCCATGTGAGTTCGCCCAGCTCCCCAAGTTGCCTGGTGTCCCAGTGACACCCAGGATTACTCTGGTTTTGCCTGGGCCAGGTCCCGGGCCCCAACCCCTTTCTTCCTACCACCCGCCTGTCAGCCAGATCTCACTCCCAGTCCTCTATCCCAGGTAAGTTTGCCCAGCCCCCCCAGGTGGCCCTGTGTCTCAGCCACACCCAGACTGTCTCAGGTCTTGCCTGGGTCACGCCCCAGGCCCCAGGCCCCAGCCCCTTTCTTCCTCCTGCCTGCCTGTCTGCCTGATCAAACAGGACTTGCTCACCTTCCTCCATCCCCGGAGCTCGGGTGGGCCACTAAGCCAAGTCCCAGGTGCCAGGTGAAGAATTCTGCCATCAACATCAGCCCCTATGCCTCTCCCGCCCATCAGGGATCTACGCACGTGATCCACGGAAGACACACTGTTACTTAGAATTCAATAGACTCCAAAGGAAACTCAAGCAAAACTCTAAGGGACAAAGGCAGTACATCTGAAGCCCTCTACAATCATCCCATCACATGGGAAAGATTCTTCACATCCAGCCCAAAGCTAGATAAACCTCCTTTTCTTCACCTTACTGTTCCTTTCTAATATTAATCACTGTAGATTAACTTTTCCATACAGCCACCCTAAAAACAAATACAACTACAGGGAGTACACTACTAGCTCTTACATATCACCAAGATACTAAATCGTAAAAGTGCACTAGCATACTAATATTCATCTCCTGTCTACTTAACCTCACTTAACTGATGTATTAATAGCCTAATAGCCTCATCTAGGAAACAACAATAACAAAAGACAAACTTACCCAACTCCAAGGCAAGCACTAGTAATAACTGCCAAAGTGTAGTAATACCAATTAAATCAGTTCAGTCAAAAACACACAGAAACTGAAATGTCCTAAAAGACAAAACAACATTGCCCAAGTCAAAGTGCAGAATCATGAGAAACAAAACGCAAGAAGACCAATCTCCCACCAAAAGAATTAACCCCATAATGATGGATACCAACCAGAACAATTTGCAAAAAATAGCCAAGAAAGCCAGACCAAGATAACGACTTTCAAAGTATGATCATTACCATGATTAATACTATGAAAGAGGAAATCCAAGAGGAATTAAACAACTGCAACAACCACTTTGAACAGGAACACAACAGGCAGTTGGAGGAGTTGAGAAAAACAGTTCAAGAAACAGAAATAGGCATAGAGCATTTAACACAATCTCAGGCAGAGTTTAAAATTGAAATAAAAGACAAATTATCTTCAACCCAAAGCTCAACAGAGAGTTTTATCAGCACAACAAATGAAGCAGAAAACAGAATTTCAGTTCTTGAAGACAAAGTGGGAGAATTAACCAGATCAATGGGAGAGATTGTTAAAGCCAAAAAGATACTTGAGAGGAACATTCAAGAAATATGGGACACCCTGAAGAAGCGTAACATGCGCATTCATGGAATACCACAGCAAGAATCCCAAAATACCACACCTGAGGAAATTTTTCAAATTATCATAAATGAAAACTTCCCTCAACTAAAGAATGGGAGGCCAATCCAAATACAAGAGGCATTTGCACTCCAAACAGATATGACCAAAATAGAAAATCGCCACTGCAAATAATAGTCAAAACACTCCACATTCAAGACAAAGAAAAGGTGCTGAGAGCTTCACGAGAAAAAAAACAAGGCACTTTTGAAGGTAAACTTATTAAAATAACAAATGACTTCTCAGTGGAAACAGTAAAGGCAAGAAGAGCTTAGAGAAATGTACTTCAAATATTAAATGAGCAAAAATGCCAACCCAGACTGATACACCCGGCAAAACTATCTGTCATGATTGAGGGAGAAAGAAAAGTTTTCCAGCAAAAAAGACAACTTGAATAGATACATGTCTACCAAACCAGGCTTTCAAAAAATGCTAAAAATGATACTCAAACTTGAAGGAAAAACAAGCGTATCCAGGAGGACAGAAGGGAAGTTTAATACCTCCAGAACATAAATGTTAAACAATATGCTTACAAAATTCACTAAACATAAAAAATGTCCAGAATTAAAAATAATTTCTCCATTATAACATTAAATGTCAATGGTATTAACTCATCGATTAAGAGACACAGATTACATACTTGGATTAAAAACCACAATCCAATAATCTGCTACCTTCGGGAAACTCATCTAACCACAAAAGATAGGCACATCCTGAAAATGAAAGGCTGGTCCAAAATTCTGCAAACTAATAGAACCAGGAAACAAGCAGGGTAGCCATTATGCTGTCAGACAAAGTGGACTCCAAAGCAAAAAACATCATAAGAGACAAAGATGGATACTACATTTTAGTCACAGGTAAAATTCACCAGGAAGACTTCACAATACTGAACATATATGCACCCAGTACTGGTCCCTCCACATTCATTAAGAAAACGCTAAAGTATCTAAAACGAGAAATCAACCCCCAAACAATAATTCTTGGGTATTTCAACACGGCTCTCTCAACATGGGATAGATCAAGAGGTCAAAAGCTTAACAGAGACACTTTGGAACTGAATCAAACCCTTAAAGAAATGGACCTTATAGACCTCTATTGAACTTTTCATCCATCCACCAAAGAATACACATGTTTCTCAGCAGCACACAGAACTTTCTCCAAAATAGATCACATATTGGGGCACAAAACGAATCTCCACATATACAGGAAAGTTGAAATTCTAGTCTGTACCCTGTCAGACCACCATGGCCTAAAGGTAGACCTCCACAACACCACAAAAAACACTAAGTCCTGGAAACTTAACACTATTATGCTGAATGAGAACTGGATTCAGGAAGAAATTAAAAAGGAAATTCAAGATTTCCTGAAAGTGAACGATAATGAAAATTGAACTTAAGGAATTCTCTGGGACATAATGAAAGCTGTCCTAAGAGGTAAGTTCATAGCTCTTAATGCCTACATCAAAAAAAATGGAAACATCAGAAATAAATAACTTAAGAATGCAACTTAAAGCTTTAGAGAAACTAGAGCAATCTGATCCCAAAATAAGGGGAGAATATCTGAAATCGAGGTTAGGAAAACAATAGAGAAGTCAACCAATCAAAAATCTGGTTCTTGGTCCCCTTTCGCCACCCCCCCCCCCCCCCCCCCCCCCCCCCCGCTCCGCCGGTCGGGGATGCCTACGCGAGATCCAGCCGGGCTCTCACCACGCGCTCTAGGACCCCAGGTAAGCCCACAGGGACCCGGCTCTGACTCCCGCCATCCAGCCGGAGCCGCGCGGGGGCCGAGGGACGAGGAGGACCTCCCCCTGCGCCCGGGCCCCGCCCCATCTGCCCTCGGGTTAAATAGCTCCACACCAACGCGCCCATCGTCCCTTTGGCCGGGACACGCGCGCGGGCCACCCGGGCCTCACCCCATGCCCTAGGTGAGTCCCCGTTCGGGCCCCGCCCACCAGTATCCCAGGCCAAATAATTCAGTTTAGTGAAATTGAGAGATCTTAAGAGTTAAAATGACAATGCCAAAGTCAAAGTGCAAATCCATGAGAAGCAACACTCAAGTAAACAAATTTCCCACTGAAGAAATTAATCCCATAATGTTAGATTCCAACAAGAACAAACCCGCGGAAAAAGGCCAAGAAAGTCTGACCCAGGATAACGACTTTCAAAATATGATCATTACCATGTTCAATACTATGAAAGAGGAAATCCGGGAGGAATTACATAATCGAATCAATCGCTTTGAAGAGGAACACAACAGACATCTGGAGGAGTTGAGAAAACAGTGCAAGAAACAAAAAGTGGCATAGAGCAGTTAAAACAAACTCAAGCAGAGTTTAAAACTGAGCTAAAAGACAAGTTATCTTCAACCCAGAACGCCACAGAGAGTCTTATCAACAGAACTAATGAAGCAGAAAACAGAATTTCAGACCTTGAAGATAAAGTGGGAGTACTAACCAGCTCAATGGAAGAGGTTGTTAAAGCCAAAAAGATACTTGAGAGAAATATCCAAGAGATATGGGACACCCTGAAGAAGCCTAACATGCGTATTCATGGAATACCGGAGCAAGAATCCCAAAATAACACCCCTGAGGAAATTTTTCAAACGATCATCAAGGAAAACTTTCCTCATCTAAAAAAAGAGAGGCCCATTCATATACAAGAGGCATTCCGCACCCCAAACAGATACGACCAAAATAGAAGCACACCGCGGCAAATAATAGTTAAAACACTCCACATTCAAGATAAAGAACTGGTGTTGAGAGCTTCAAGGGAGAAAACACAAGTCACTTTTAAAGGTAAACCTATTAAAATAACAAATGACTTCTCAGTCGAAACAGTAAAAGCAAGAAAAGCTTGGAGAGACATACTTCAAGTATTGAATGAGCAAAAATGTCAACCCAGGCTGATTTACCCTGCAAAACTATCAGTCATGATCGAGGGAGAAAGAAAAATTTTCCAGCACAAAGACAACTTTAAGGGATACATGTCCACCAAACCAGGCCTTCAAAAACTGCTAGAAATGATACTCAAGCGTGAAGAAAAAAACAGGCATATCCAGGAGAACAGAAGGCAAATATAATACCAGTAAAAGCGAAGCAATATACTTATAAAAGCTACTAAACATAATAAATGTCTGGAATTAACAATAGTTTCTCCATTATAACACTAAATGTTAATGGACTTAATTCACCGATCAAGAGACACAGATTACAAACTTGGATTAAAAATCACAATCCATCAATCTGTTGCCTGCAGGAAACCCATCTCACCACAAAAGATAGGCACGCTCTAAAAATAAAAGGCTGGTCAACAATTCTACAAGCAAATGGAAGCAGAAAACAGGCAGGGGTAGCCATTATGCTATCAGACAAAGTGGATTTCAAACCAAAAAAAATTATAAGAGACACAGATGGATACTACATTTTAGTCACAGGTACAATTCACCAGGAAGATTTCACAATACTGAACATACATGCACCCAATACGGGCCCCTCCACATTCATTAAGAAAACCCTACAGCGTCTAAAGCATGAAATCAACCCCCAAACGATAATTCTTGGGGACTTCAACACCGCCCTCTCTACATGGGATAGAACAACAGGTCAAAAGCTTAACAGAGACACTTTGGAACTTAATCAAACCCTGAAAGAAATGGACCTCACAGATCTCTATCGAACTTTTCACCCACGCACCAAAGAATACACATTTTTCTCAGCAGCACACGGAACTTGCTCCAAAATAGATCACATACTGGGCCACAAAATGAATCTACACATATACAAGAAAGTTGAAATTCTAACCTGTGCCCTATCAGACCACCACGGCCTAAAGCCGGACATCCACAACACATTAAACAAGAGAAAATACACTAACTCCTGGAAACTTAACACTATGATGCTGAATGAGAACTGGATTCAGGAAGAAATTAAAAAGGAAATTCAAGATTTCCTGAAAGTGAATGATAACGAAAATACAACTTACCAAAATCTCTGGGACACAATGAAAGCTGTTCTAAGAGGTAAGTTCATAGCTCTTAATGCCCACGTCAAAAAATGGAAACATCAGAAATAAACAACTTAACAATGCAGCTTAAAGCTTTAGAGAAACTAGAGCAATCTGATCCCAAAAGCAGTAGAAGAGAAGAGATTAGCAAAATAAGGGGAGAAATATCTGAAATCGAGACTAAGAAAACGATAGAAAAAATCAACCAGTCAAAAAGCTGGTTCTTTGAAAAAATCAACAAGATTGATACACCCCTAGCTAAACTGACCAAAAGCAAGAGAGAGAAAACCCAAATTAACAAAATTAGAAATGAACATGGAGTTATCACTACTGATACCCAAGAAATCCAGAGAATTATAACATCATATTTCAAAAACTTATACTCTGTGAAGTTTGACAACACAAAAGAGATGGATGAATTTCTAAGTAAACACAACTTACCTAAATTGAATCAGGAAGTTGTGAATTGTTTAAATAGTCCTATAACATATAAGGAAATTGAGGAAGTAATCTCGAATCTTCCCACCAAAAAATGTCCTGGACCAGATGGATTCAGCACAGAGTTCTACCAGACATTTAAGGAGTTAATATCACCAATACTCCTTAAACTGTTCCATCAAATAGCAAAGGAAGGAACACTACCAAATTCCTTCTATGAAGCTAATATCGTTTTAATCCCAAAACCTAATAAAGATTCACTTAAAAAAGAAAACTATAGGCCGATCTCCCTGATGAACACAGACGCAAAGATTCTCAACAAAGTCTTAGCAAATCGGATTCAAAAACATATTAAAAAGATCATTCATGGGGACCAAGTAGGCTTCATCCCCGGCACACAAGGTTGGTTCAACATACGCAAATCAATAAATGTAATTCATCATGTAAACCAGTCCAAAGTCCAAGACCACATGATACTCTCGATAGATGCAGAAAAAGCTTTTGACAAGATCCAACAGCCTTTTATGATCAAAACGCTAGAGACAGTAGGAATGGAAGGAACCTTTATCAATATAATAAAAGCTGTATACAACAAGCCCACAGCAAGGATTATGCTCAATGGGGAACAATTGGAAGCATTCCCACTTCGATCAGGAACTAGACAAGGCTGTCCACTCTCACCACTTCTATTCAATATTGTACTTGAAGTCTTAGCTGAAGCCATAAGACAAGAAAGGGACATAAGAGGGATTCAAATCGGCAAGGAAGAAGTCAAGCTATCCCTATTTGCAGATGACATGATCTTATACCTGAGTGATCCCAAAAACTCCAAAAGGAAGCTCCTGGAACTAACTGAGAAGTTCAGCAGGGTGGCAGGATACAAAATAAATGTGCAAAAATCAGAGGCCTTCCTATATGCCCAGAATGAAAGAAGTGAAAAAGCCTTGAGAGAAACAATACCATTTACTATAGCCCCTAAAAAAAATGAAATATCTTGGTATAAACCTAACTAAGGAGGTAAAAGACCTTTACAATGAAAACTTTAAAACCCTAAAGAAAGAAATTGCAGAAGACACCAGAAGGTGGAAAGACCTCCCTTGTTCCTGGATTGGCAGAATCAACATTGTAAAAATGACCATCCTACCAAAGGCAATATACAGATTCAATGCTATACCAATCAAAATCCCAAAGCAATTCTTCAAAGAAGTTGACCAAACAATCTCAAAGCTCATATGGAGGCACAAAAGACCCAGGATAGCAAAAACAATCCTGAGTAACAAAAACATAGCTGGAGGTATTACCATACCAAACCTAAGTCTATACTACAAATCCATAGTTATAAAGACAGCCTGGTACTGGCTCCAAAATAGACACACAGATCAATAGATAAGGATTGAAGACCCAGATATAAGCCCACAAAGTTACAGCCATTTGGTCTTTGACAAAGGGGCCCAAAGAATCCAATGGAAAAAGAACAGCATCTTCAACAAATGGTGCTGGCAAAACTGGATCTCCACATGCAGAAGATTAAAGCTGGACCCGTACTTGTCACCATGTACAAGACTTAATTCCAAATGGATCAAGGACCTTGATATCAGGCCAGAGACTTTAAAAACCATAGTTGAAAGGATAGAGAACTCCCTCGAGCTGATTGGGCTAGGCCAACACTTCCTAAACAAACATCCAATGGCACAATCACTGCTACCAACTCTCAACAGTTGGGATCTTGTGAAATTAAAGAGCTTCTGTTCAGATAAAGAGATTGTCACACGAGCTCAAAGGCAACCCACAGAATGGGAGAAAATCTTCACTAACCACATATCTGACAGAGCTCTACTGTCCAGAGTGCACAAAGAACTTAGAAAATTAAACTCCAAGGAAAACACTGGCCCAATTAAAAATGGGCCCTGGAACTTCAAAGAAACTTTACCAGGGATGAAATTAAAATGTCTAACAATTATCTTAAAAAATGCTCCACTTCCTTCGCCATCAGGGAAATGCAAATCAAAACTTCCCTGAGATATCATCTCACCCCGGTCAGGATGGCAAAAATCCACAATACAAACAATGACAAATGCTGGAGAGGATGTGGAAAGAGGGGAACTCTCCTACATTGTTGGTGGGAATGCAGGCTCATACAGCCACTCTGGCGAGCCGTCTGGAGATTCTTAAAGAAATTAAAGATTGAAATGCCATATGACCCTGCTATCCCACTTTTGGGAATAACCCCACATAAAGCAAAAATTCACCTCTATAACAGAAACACGACCATATTCATAGCAGCACTGTTTACAATAGCAAAGTCATGGAATCAACCTAAATGTCCAACAGTTGACGAGTGGATAAGGAAACTGTGGTACATCTATACAATGGAGTACTACTCAGCCATCAAAAATGATGAATTACTGGAATTTGCTGGGAAATGGATGTCATTAGAAAGAATTATATTAAGTGAAGTATCCCAAACCCAGAAAATTAAGCGCCGTATGTACTCCCTAATAGGTGGCTCCTAGTACCAAACTCACCCAGCCCACATTGAGACACTCAAAAGTAAACCTATGAAACACAGTAATTGCAAGGATTATGAACGAGAGAGATGGGTTAGGAGGGCCACACCAGAAACAAGGAGAGAGGAGACCATGTTACAGCAGAGAAAATAGGCCTCCATCAAGGTCTGCAAGTAAGTAATGAGAAACCTGGTTAAGTTGACAGACGTTCTTTCCTGATCTCACCAGAAGGGGAGGGCATATAGTCTAGCAGATAAAAAGTAATCATTTTGCAAATGGGTGATGGACCCCACCCTCAGGGAGGTTTCCTACTCTTATTACATCTACCCTTGAATGTGCTATTACAACAAGACTCCAGTTTAACAGCTTTTTGTCTCTGGCCAGGGGGTGACATACAGTGCCCAGCAGAATGGAGTGAAGGGAATTGCAGGAGCAGCAAAACTGCAAAAGAAAATCAACAAACCACAATCCAGAACTTCAGAGACTATATCAATCACATAGAACTAGGACAGCCTAATCTCTCCCCATCCTGGAGCTCAGGGACATTTACGGAAGAGGGGGCGGTAAGATTGTAAGAGCAAAAGGATGGGAGGAGCAACGATTTGCAAGATTCTCAACAATAGTTGGGGCCAAAGCAATCATAATGGGACTTTGCATGCCCTGCACAATGTCCAGCGCACTGTTGCCCTCATAAAGTCTAGCATCTGTTAAGGGCACCGAGACCCTTGGAGGCAAGGGATTGACAGCCATAGTAGTGATCTTATGCTTAAGGGGAACAAGAGAAAGGGCTTATGGAAATGCCACTGGGTCCTTATATGTCATCAGAGAGGAGGACCCAATGGAGAGTTAGGCGTATACAATAAAGGACTCTCTGGGAATTGGGGGGGAGGCACTGGGGGAAGGGGAGGGGGAGGAGGGGGGAGGGAGGGAACTGATAAAAAATTTTAAAATGTATAATTAAATTTTTAATAAAAAAATCTGGTTCTTTGAAAAAATCAATAAGATTGATACACCCCTAGCTAAATTAATCAAAAGCAAGAGAGAGAAAACCCAAATTAACAAAATCAGAAATGAAAATGGAGTTGTCAGCACTGATACCCAAGAAATCCAGAGAATTATAACATCATATTTCAAAAATTTATACTCTGTGAAATTTAACAACAGAAAAGAGATGGATGAATTCCTAAGTAAACACAACTTACCTGAATTGAATCAGGAAGTTGTGAATTATTTAAATAGTCCTATAACATATAAGGAAATTGCAGAATTAATCTCGAAACTTCCCACCAAAAAATGTCCTGGACCAGAAGGATTCAGCACAGAGTTCTACCAGACATTTAAGGAGCTTATACCACTAATACTCTTTTAACTATTCCTGCAAATAGCAAAGGAAGGAACACTACCATATTCCTTCTATGAAGCTAATATCATCTTAATGCCAAAACCTAATAACGATACACATAACTATAGGCCAATCTCTCCGATGAACACAGATGCAAAGATTCTAGACTAGGTCTTAACAAATTGGATACAAAAATATATCAAAAAGATCATTCACGGGGACCAAGTAGGCTTTATCCCCAGCACACAAAGTTGGTTCAACATATGCAAACCAATAAATGTAATTCATCATATAAACCAGTCCAAAGTCTGAGAACACATGATACTCTCAATAAATGCAGAGAAAGAAAGATTTTGACAAGATCCAACAGCCTCTTATGATCAAAATGCTAAAGTCAGGTAGAATGGAAGGAACCTTTATTAATATAATAAAAGCAGTATACAGCAAGCCTACAGCAAGGATTACGCTCAATGGGGAAAAACTTGAAGCATTCCCGCTTCAATCAGGAACTAAATAAGGCTGTCCACTCTCACTACTTCTATTCATTATTATACTTGAAGTCTTAGCTGAAGCCATAGGATAAAAAAGGGAGATAAAATGGATTCAAATAGGCAAGGAAGAAGTCAAGCTATCCCTACTTGCAGATGACATGATCTTATACCTGAGTGATCCCAAAACCTCCACAAGTGAGGTCCTGGAACTAATTGAGAAGTTCAGCAGGGTGGCAGGATACAAAATAAATATACAAAAATCAGAGGCCTTCCTATATGCCCAGAATGAAAGAAGTGAAAAAGCCCTGAGAGAAACACTCCCATTTATTATAGCCCCTAAAAAAATGAAATACCTTGGTATAAACCTAACCAAGGAAGTAAAAGACCTTCACAGTGAAAACTTTAAAACCCTAAAGAAAGAAATTGCAGAAGGTACCACAAGGTGGAAAGACTTCCCATGTTCCTGGATTGGCAGACTCAACATCATAAAAATGATCATCCTACCAAAGGCAATATACAAATTCAATGCTATACCAATTAAAATCCCAAAGCAATTCTTTAAAGAAGTTGACCAAACAATCTCAAAATTCATATGGAGGACAAAAGACCCAGGATAGCAAAGACAATCCTGAATAACAAAAACACTGCTGGAGGTATTACCATACCGAACCTTAGTCTATATTACAAATCCATAGTTATGAAAACAGCCTGGTACTGGCTCCAAAATAGACACAGAGATCAATGGATAAGGATTGAAGACCCAGATATAAGCCCACACAACTACAGCCATTTGATCTTTGACAAATGGGCCCACAAATTCCAATATACAAAGAACAGTATCTTCAAGAAATGGTGCTGGCAAAACTGGATATCCACATGCAGAAGATTAAAACTGCACCCGTACTTGTCACCATCTAAAAGAATTAGTTCCAAATGGATCAAGGACCTCAATATAAGGCCAGAGACTATAAAAACCATAGTTGAAAGGGAAGGGAAATCCCTCCAGCTGATTGGGCTAGGCCAACAGTTCCTAAACAGACATCCAATAGCATAGTCACTGCAACCAACTCACAACAGCTGGGATCTTGTTAAATTAAAGAGCTTCTGTTCAGATAAAGAGATTGTAACACAAGCACAATGGGAACCCACAGAATGGGAGAAAATCTTCACTATCCACATATCTGATAGAGCTCTATTATCCAGAGTGCACAAGGAACTTAGAAAACTAAACACCAAGGAAACCAATGGCCCAATTAAAAAATGGAACTTAAAAGAAATTTTACCAGGGATGAAATTAAAATGTCTAACAAATATCTTAAAAAATTCTCCACATCCTTATCCATCAGGGAAATGCAAATCAAAACTTCCCTGAGATATCAACTCACCCCGGTCAGGATGGCAAAAATCCACAATACATACAACACAAAATGCTGGAGAGGATGTGAAGAGAGGGGAACTCTCTTATATTGCTGGTGGGAATGCAGGCTCATACAGCTACTCTGGCGAGCCATCTGGAGATTCTTAAAGAAATTAAAGATTGAAATGCCATATGACCCTGCTCTTCCACTTTTGGGAAAAACCCCCCATACTGGAAAAATTCACCTAGATAGCACAAGCACAACCATGTTCATAGCAGCACTGTTTATAATAGCAAAGTCATGGAATCAACCCAAATGTCCAACAGTCAACAAGTGGATAAGGAAATGTGGTGCATCTATACAATGGAGTACTACTCAGCCATCAAAAACGATGAATTAATCCAATTTGCCGGGAAATGGATGGAATTAGAAACAATTGTATTTTGTGAAGTATCCCTGACATAGAAAATTAAGCACTGTACATACTCCTTAATAGGTGGATCCTAGTACCAAACCCACTTAGAGATACTTAACGATAATTCTCTGTAATACCTACAGTAATTGCAAAGATTATGAAAAGGAGGGATGGTGAAGGAGGGCCACACTAGGAACAAAGATAGAGGGGACCATGTTACATCAGAGAAAATAGGCCACCATCAAGGACTACAAGTAAGTAATGAGACATCTGGTTAAATTCACAGACTATCCTTCCTGATCATTTGCAACTGATGGGGTATTATCTTACCAGAAGAGAAGGGCATATAATCTGAAAGATAGGAAGTAACCATTTCGCAACTGGGTGATTGACCCCTCCCTTAACGTGGTTTCCTACTTTTATTATATCTACCTTTGAATATACTCTTTAACAAGTATATTTTCTATCTCTGGCCAGGGAGTGACATTCAATACCCATCAGGATGGAGCCAAGGGTGGTGCAGGAGCAGCAAAACTGAAAAAAAACCAACAAACCATAATCCAGAACTTCAGAGACTCTATATCAACCACCTGGAACTAGGCCACCCTAATCTCTCCCCATCCAGAAGCTCAGGGAAATTTGCGGAAGAGGGGGCGGTAAGATTGTAAGTGCACGTGGATGGGAGAATTAATGATATGCAAGATACTCCACACAAGTTAGGGCCGAGGCAATCATAATTGGACTTTGCATGCCCTGCTCAATGTCCAACACACTATTGACCCCACAAAGTCTAGCGTGTACTAAAGGCACTAGGATCCTGGGAGGTAAAGGATTGAGAGTCACAGTAGTGTTCCTATGCTTAAAGGGAACACAAGAAAGTGTTCTGGGAAATGCCACTGGGTCTTTGGACCTCATCAGAGAGGAAGACCCAGAGGACAGTTTGGGATGCACATTAATGGATGCTTTAGGGAGGGGAGGAGGAGGCACTGGGGGATGGGGAGGAAGGGGGTGGGAGGTAGGGAGGGAGGGGGGTGGAAGGGTGGAGGGAGGGAGGAGACCGGTATACCTGTTAAGTTTGTATGAGTGGAAATTAAAAAAAAGAAAAAGAAAAGAATTTCAGATCTTGAAGACAAAGTGTAAGTATTACCAAGTACAAAGGAAGAGGTTGCTAAAGCCAAAAAAATACTTGAGAAGAATATTCAAGAGTTACAGGACACTCTGAAAAAGTCTAACACACATTCATGGAATACCAGAGCAAGAATCCCAAAATACCACACCTGAGGAAATTTTTCAAATTATCATAAATGAAAACTTCCTTCATCTAAAGAATGAGAGGACCATCCAAATACAAGACACATTCCATACCCCAAACAGATATGACCAAAATAGAAACTCTCCACTGCAAATAATAGTCAAAACACTGCACATTCAAGATAAAGAAAAGGTGCTGAGAGCTTCAAATAAAAAGTCAATTTTAAAGGTAAACCTATTAAAATAACAAATGACTTTACAAGCAAAAATGTCAACCCAGGCTGATATACACAGGAAAAATATTCATCATGATTGAGGGAGAAAGAAAAGTTTTTCAGCACAAAGACAACATGTCTACCAAACCAGGCCTTCAAAAAATGCTAGAAATGATACTTAAGCTTGAAGGAAAATACAAGCATATCCAGGAGTACAGAAGGGATGTATGATACCACAAAACCTAAAAACCAAATAATATACTTACAAAAACCATTACACATGAAAAATGTCTGGAATTAAAAATAATTTCTCTATTGAATTAACTCACCATTCAAGAGACAGAGATTACAAACTTGGATTAAAAACCACAAATTGTCAATCTCCTGCCTTCTAGAAACTCATCTCATCACAAAAGATAGGCTCATCCTGAAAATAATGACTGGTCCAAAATTCTGCAATCTAATGAAACAAGGAAACAGGTATGTGTAGCTATTATGCTATCAGACAACCTGGACTTCACACCAAAAATAATCATAAGAGACACAGATGGTTACTACATTTTAGTCACAGGTAAAATCACCAGGAAGACTTCACAATACTGACATACATGCATCTAATACGGGCTTCTCCACATTCATTAAGCAAACCCTACAGTGTCTACAGAGAAAAACCCCCAAACGATAGCTCTTGGGTATTTCAACACAGCCCTCTCAACATGGGATAGATCAACAGGTCAAAAACTTAACAGAGACACTTTGGAACTTAATCAACTTCTTACTGAAATGGAGCTTACAGATCTCTTTCGAACTTTTCATCCACACACCAAAGAATACATATTTTTCTCAGGAGCACACGGGATTTTCTCTAAAATAGACCACATATTTGATCACAAAACGAATCTCCACATATACGGGAAAGTTGAAATTCTAGCCTGTACCCTATCAGACCACCATGGTTTAAAGCTTGACATCCACAACACAACAAACAACAGAAAATACACTAACTCCTGGAAACTAAGCACTATGATGTTGAAAGAGAATTGGATTCAGGAAGAAATTACAAAGAAAATTCACGATTTCCTGGAAGGGGACAATAATGAAAATACAACTTATCAAAATCTTTGGGACACAACGAAAGCTGTCCTAAGAGGTAAGTTCATAGCTCTTAATGCCTACATCAAAAAAATAGAAATATCAGAAATAAATAACTAAACAATGCAGCTTAAAGCTTTAGAGACACTATAGTAATCCGATCCCAAAAGCAGTAGAAGAGAGGACATTAGCAAAATCAGGGGAGAAATATCTGAAATTGAGATAAGGAAAACGATATAGAGAATCAACTAATCAAAGAGATGTTTCTTTGAAAAAATCAATAAAATTGATACACCCTAGCTAAATTAACCAAAAGCAAGAGAGAGAAAACCCAAATTAACAAAATTAGAAATGAATATGGAGTTATCACTACTGAAACCTAAGAAATTCAGTGAATTATAACATCATATTTCAAAAACTGTGCCCCAGGGGGTGACATCCAATACCCATCAGGATGGAGCCAAGGGCGGTCCAGGAGCAGCAAAACTGAAAAAAAATTAACAAACCATAATTTAGAAAATCAGAGACTCTACATCAATCACCTGGGATCCAGGCCAGCCAAATCTCTCCCCATCCTAAAGCTCAGGGAAATTTGTGGCACAGGAGGAGGTAAGAATGTCAGAGCCTAAAGATGGGGAGGAGCAACAATATACAAGCTACTCCATACAAGTTAGGGCCTAAGTAATGAAAATAGGACTTTGCATGACCTACGCAATGAACAACATATCATTGAAACCCCAAAGTCTACTATGGATCACAGACACTAGAATCCTTAAAGGCAAGAGATTAACAGCCACAATAGTGTTCCTATACTAAAAGGGAACACAAAAAAGAGCTCGAGGCAATGCCACTGAGTCCTTACACCTCATCAGAGAGGAGGAACAAAGGGAAGTTTGACAGACATACTAAAGGATGCTCCAGGAATGGGGGGGCCACCCAGGAAAAGGGGAAGGAGAGGGGAAAGAAAGGGGAAAAGTGGGAAGGGAAGGGGGGTTCCAGGGAGGGGAGGAGGGAGGGAGGGGAATGGGCTACTTATCAACTTTGTATGATTGGAAAAAATTTTTAAAAATGAAAAAAATTTATACTTCGTGAAATGTGCCAACACAAAAGAAACGGATGAATTCCTAAGTAAGCACAACTTATTTAAATTGAGTCAGGAAGTTTTAAAGTATTTGTATAGTACTATAACATATGAGGTAATCAATGAACTAATCTCGAATCTTCCCACCAAAAAATGTCCTGAACCAGATGGAATCAGAACAGGGTTTTTCCAGACATTTAAGGAACAAATAACACCAATATTCCTTAAACTGTTCCATCAAATAGCAAAGGATGGAACACAATGAAATTCTTTCTATGGAGCTAATATCTTCTTAATCCCAAAACGTAATAAAGATTCACTTAACAAAGAAAACTATAGGTCAATCTCTTTGATGAACACAGATGCAAAGATTCTCAAGAAAGTCTTAGCAAATCAGATTCAAAAACATATTGAAAAGATCATTCACAGTGATCAAGTAGGCTTTATCCCAGGCACATATGGTTGGTTCACCATATGCAAATTAATAAATGTAATTCACCATAAAAACCAGTCCAAAATTCAAGACCACATGATACTCTCAATAGATGCAGAAAAAGCTTTTGACAAGATCCAACAGCATTTTATGATCAAAACCTAGAGACTGGTGAAATGAAAGGAACTTTTACAACATAATAAAAGCTGTACACAATAAGCCAAGAGCAAGGATTATCTCAATGGGGAAAAACTTGAAGCATTCCCACTTTGGTCAGTAACTAGACAAGGTTATCCAGTCTCACCACTTCTATTCAATATTGAATTTAAAGTCTTATCTGAAGCCATAAGACAAGAAAGGCAGATGAAAAGGATTCAATTCGTCAAGGAAGAAGTCAAGTTATCTCTATTTACAGATGACATGATCTTATACCTGAGTGATCCCAAAACCTCCACCAGGAAACTTCTGAAACTAATACAGAAGTTCATCAGGGTGGCAGGATACAAAATAAATGTACAAGAATCAGTGGCCATCCTATATGCCCAGAATGAAAGAAGTGAAAAATCATTGAGAGAAACAATCCCATTTACTATAGCCCCTAAAAAATGAAATACATTGGTATAAAACTAAGAAAAGAAGTAAGAGACCTTTACAATGAAAACTTTAAAACTCTAAAGAAAGAAATTGCAGAAGACACCAGAAGGTGGAAAGACTTCCCATGTTCCTGGATTGGCAGAATCGATATCATAAAAATTATCATCCTACCTAAGGCAATATACAGATTCAATGCTTTACCAATCAAAATCCCAAAGCCATTCTTTAAAGAAGTTGACCAAACAATCTCAAAATACATATGGAGGCATAAAAAACCCAGGATAGCAAAGACAATCCTGAGTAACAAAAACACTGCTGGAGGTATCACCATTCTAAAACTTAGTCTAAACTACAGATCCATAGTTATAAAAACAGCCTGGTGCTGTCTCCAAAATAGACACACAGATCAATGGATAAGGACTGAAGACCCAGATATAAGCCCACAAAATTTCAGCCATTTGATCTTTGACAAACGGGCCCAAAATTATCCAATGGAAAAAGAATAGCATCTTCAACAAATGGTGCTGGCAAAACTGGATGTCCACATCCAGAAGATTAACACTCAAACTGTATTTGTCACCATGTACAAGACTTAATTTTAAATGGATCAAGGACCTCAATATAAAGCCAGAGACTATAAAAATCTTACTTGAAAGGGTAGGGATCTCCCTCGAGCTGATTGGAATAGTCCAACAGTTCCTAAAGGGAAATCCAATAGCAGAGTCACTACAACCAACCTCAACAAACGGAATCTTATGAAATTAAAAGCTTCTGTTCAGATAAAGAGATTGTAACTCGAGCACAAAGGCAACCCACAGAATAGAAGAAAATCTTCACTAACCACATATCTGATAGAGCTCTATTATCCAGAGTGTATAAAGAACTTAGAAAACTAAACACCAAGGAAACAAATGGGCCAATTAAAAAATGGTCCTTAGTGGGGCTGGAGAGTTGGCTCAGGGGTTAAGTCTCTGCCTTGCAGGAAGAAGGTCCTGAGTTCGGATCCTAGACCCTACATATAGAGCCAGGTGGAGGCAGGGGTGGTCTGCTTTTCTGGTCCTGGTAGGGCGGAACCTGTGAATTCTGGGGCAGAATAAACAAGGAGGAGGTAGAGGTGGTCCATGGTGGTTCCCGAATTTGTCCATGGTTCTACACACACACACATAATACAAACACATACATACACACATGCACACATACACATACATGCACAATTGAATAAATAATAAAAATTAAAATTAAAAAATGGTCCTTGGAACTTAAAAGAAACTTTACCAGAGAAGAAATTGAAAGTTCTAACAAATAACTTAAAAAGTGCTCCACATCCTTAGCCATCAGGGAAATGTAAATCAAAACCTCCCTGAGATATCATCTTACCTAGGTCAAAATGGCAAAATTCCACAATACAAACAGAACCAAATGCTGGAGAAGATGTGGCAAGAAGGGAACTCTCCTACATTGCTAGTAGGATTGCAGGTTTATACAACCACTCTGGCCAGCCATATGGAGATTCTTAAAAAAGTTTAAGATTGAAATGCCATATGACCCTGCTATTACACTTTTGGGAATAATCCCCCATACAGCAAAAATTTTCCTTGATAGCACAAGCACGACCATGTTCATGGCAGCACTGTTTACAAAAGCAAAGTCATGGAATCAATCCAAATGTACAACAGTTGATGAGTGGATAAGGAAAATGTGGTTCATCTATACAATGGAATACTACTCAGCCATCAAAAATGATGAATTAATGAAATCCACTGTTAAATGGATAGAACTAGAAACAATTATATTGAGTGAAATATCCCACACACAGAAAATTAAGCCCAATATGGCAGATCCAGTACCAAACTCACTTAGTGAAACACTGAAAAATAAATCTCTGTAATACCTACAGTAATTGCAAAGAATATTAGCAGGGAGGGAAGGGGAAGGAGGGCCCTGCCAGAAACAGGCAGAGAGGGGATCTGATAGAGCAGAGAAAATAGACCACCATCAAGGACTGCAAGTAAGTAATGAGACAATTGGTTAAGCTCACAGACATTCCTTTCTGGTTACTTGCATTTGAAGGGGTTTGATCTCACCAGAAAGGGAGGGCATACAGTCTTGCAGATAAAAGGTAACCATCCTGCGAATGGAAGACCAACTCCCCTTCACCACGGTCTCCTACTCTTATTCAAACTACCTTTGAATCTAGTCTTATAATAAGACTCTATTTTAACAGCCTTTTATCTCTGGCTAGGAGGTGACATCCAATACCCATCAAGATGGAGCCAAGGGAGGTGCCAGAACAGCAAAACTGGAAGAAAAAAAATAACCATAATTCAGAATATCAGACCCTACATTATTCACCAGGAACCAGGCCAACCTATTCTCTCCTCATCCCAAAGCCCACAGAAATTTGTGGAAGAAGGGACAGTAAGAATGTAAGAGCCTAAAGATGGGGAGGAGCAAAGATATACAAGATACTCCACACACTTTAGGGCCGAAGTAATCATAACAGGTCTTTGCATGACCTGCAAAATGACTAAAATGTCATTGACCCCCCCAAATTCTAGCATGGATCAGAGGCTCTAAGATCCTTAGAGGCAAGGGATTAACAACCACAATAGTTGAATTCATGAAATTAATTAATTAATTCCTTTACTAAAGCGGAACACACAAAAAAAGAGCTCTAGGCAATGCTACTGAGTCTTGCACCTCATCAGAGAGGAGGACACAGAGAGAAGTTTGACATGCACACTAAAGGATTTTTCAGAAATGGGGGAGGGGCACTGGGAGAAATGGAGGGAAGGGGGAAAGGAAGGGGAAAAGGGAGGAGGGAGGAAGGGGATCCAGGGAGCTATGGAAAGAGGGAGGGGAATGGGAAACCTATCAAGTTTTTTTTTTATTTTTTTTATTTATTCAACTGTGTGCATGTGCGTGTGTATGTGTATGTGCACGCGCGTGCGTGTGTGTGTCTGTGTCTGTGTAGAACCACGGACGAATTCGCGAACCACCATGGACGCCTCCACCTCCTTCTGCCCGGGGATTCACAGGCTCCGCCCTACCAGGACCGGAAACGCAGGCCGCCCCCGCTTCCACCTGGCGTCTATACGTGGGATCTGGGATCCGAACTCAGGACCTTCCGCCTGCAAGGCGGAGGCTTAAACCCTGAGCCACCTCTCCAGCCCCAAGTTTTTTTTTTTTAAAGGGGAGAGCGCGAACGCAGTCCCCCACTACCATAAATTATGCAGTCGAGTTTCCCAGATTTGGGGAAATCGCAGGGGTCAGCACATCCGGAGTGCAATGGATAAGCCTCGCCCTGGGAAAACCACCTTCGTGATCATGGTATCTCCCCTTCCAGGTAAGTATCCTATCAAATTTTTATGAGTGGAAAAAATAAATTTAAAAAAAATAGAAGGGAAAAATAAGCTTTTTTTGCTAGGAATGGAGACATTTGGAATTCAGAGGACTGAGGAGTGATATTCCTAGACTTATTTTTATTTGTGTTTATATGTATGCTGTGTATATGCATGTATATATTCCTTGCTTGTCTTCCTTAAGCAAAAAATTATTTATTTGCTTAACAGCCAAGTGTGTTATCGTTATGTTAGTATCAGCCATCTAAATCCTCCACAGATACCTTAACAGAACTATGCGAATATACTGAAGCCTCATGGGAAACTAAATGAAATATATCAGACTTTGTTACCCAAATTTCAAAAACTCTGGATTTACTGTAATAATTTATGTCTTGACTAGAAGGGTAAGGGATTCCCTGGTTAACCCACAGAACATCTCTTGTGACTGGTGCTAAGAGACAAGACTGGGATTTGCCCAAAAACTCAAACCTCAATGAATGTTATTGATCTAGGATTTGCCAAAACCCTTAAGGTCAATGAATGTAACTAGTAATCAAGAAACTGATTGGGCCCCAAAACTGGCTGTGACTAACCAAACACCTAGTAATACTAAAGCTGCCAGAAACTAGCACTGGAAGAACTGTTTGTTGTCTATCCACATGTTCTGTCTGGGCAGAGAAAAGAGTATATAAGGAGGGGCTACTGATCCTTTCTTTTAAGATGGTAAAGTTTGTATGTGGATACCTGAACATCAAGTTTGATTGCTAATCCATAAAAACTCACATGGGCTCTTGTTTGCTGAGGTATTATCAGGATGTGGCATATGACACAAGATCATGAAATATTTACTAAATGATGGAATAATCTGACAAGTGAACAGTAATGCAGTTGAACAAAAGTCAGCCACATGTTAAAAGTAACAAATAAGCCAGGCATGATGGTGCATGCCTTTAGTCCCAGCAGTTAGGAGATAGTGACAAAATGCTCCAGGCCAATCTGGAATACACAGCTAGTGACAGACCAGCCAAAAGTGCACTAGCAGATGCTCTCTGAAAAAAGATAAAGTATAAAAGCATGCCAAAACAATAACAACTCTGATTAATGTATTTTGCAATCATCAGGAATTTTGGACTAGTGAAATCACATTGAAAGTGTTGTAAAGTTATTGAACTCTATGAATGTGACTTCAACAATTAATAATTTGGGTTTTCAACCCTTATTTAGTTCATCCAAGTACAGAAATATACATGGTACCAAAAACAAGGGGATAAGTCCTTACAACTTAAGTTTCTGTAGAACATACATGCGGTTTTCTATATAAAATATCATCCCAAACACACACACACATGTAATTACATTATCATTTTCATCTTGATGCCAATATTTTTGGTTGTATAATTCCATTATTAAATTGGTTGAACTTTATTAGAGCTAAGAGTGAGGAAGCATATTAGCAGGAATTTCAGGAATTACAAAACATTATGAGAAAACTTTCATACATAAAAGATATGCTTATTACATTTATCTATGTTATGATTTTTGGATCACTAGTTATTAAATTTTAAATTATAGATATGTTTTGGGGGGCTTATTTTTCTACTTTTACAAGTATATTGATTATTAATCCCAGCATCTCTTCTTCCCATGTCCCACCTTTTCCCTCCCTTTTCTCTAACATTCCCTCCCACTCCCATGGACCTTTCTGCCCTTATGCTTCTATGGACCACCAGGTTCATTCTGGCTTGTCTATTCTTATGAGTGCTCAGGCCTCCTATTTATATCAAGTTGCCTCTCTTCAGGCCACCCCACTGATATAGTGCATTTCCCTTCACTCATCCAGCTTTGAACCCAAAGATTTCCATTATGAGTTCCCATTCCATGAGTGTAACTTCTGCCTATAGAGCACTTTGATGTACTGTCTTCCTACCTATAGGTTAATTGCTTAATGCTGTTCTTTAAATGATGACATTTGCATTATTCTACATTAGTAAATGTCAAAAATGTACATTTAACTATCACTTTCCTATTTTTCATTTCCTTTCTATCAACTTCATGTCTTTTTGTTTAATTTCAAAAATATCTCTTCTCTTATATCTCTGTAAGTTTTAAATTTTCCTAAATAAAAGCTTTATGCTTAAATTTATGAGAAAATGATACAAAAATAACTGAGTCCAGTTAGTTGCTGGTATGCATGTAAGTATTGATGGTTCCACTGGGGAAGGGACAACTTATCTCTGACTGTGAACCCCGAAGTAAGTGCTTCCTACTACAGCCATCAAGTGGCAGTAGCTCATCAGTAGGAGGTGGAGCCCTCACATAGCCTCCCCTTTCTGTGCTGGAATGTTGACTAGGTATTATGCAGGTCTCATGCAGGTAATTATCACCACTGCGAATGGATGTGTTGAACAGCCCTGTTATGTTCAGAAGTCAGCATTTCACAGCCCTCTAAGCTAGCCTTTTACTCTTTCCGTTTCCTCTTCCTTAATGTTGTGATGTTTCCAGAGACTTCAGGAAGGTAGTCAATACAGGTATTGAGATATCTGATTTATGTGTTGTTGTACATACTCATTTTCATCAACTTCACCAGTTATGATTTCCAGCATTAACCACTTCCACAAAAAGAGAATCTGCTCTGCAATAAACACCTAATGGGAATATTTAGAGAGTAGTTTGAGTACATGAAAATTTAGCAAAATAAAATAAATCTCATCCCTTCAGGACAATCTTTATGCTCTATTTCTCTGTCTCTGTCTCTCTCTCTTTCTCTCTCTCTCTCTATCTCTCTCTCTCTTCCAACCTTGAATGAGGCAGATGAGTAAATAGATAGTGATACATAATGTGATGATGAATGTTATATGGTCCCGAGAAGATAAGATGAAGAAGAAATACATCAATTTAAATCCTGCTTCTCCAGCCTTATCTCTTAATAACAAACACAGAAGTATGACTGAACAGGATCTGTGTTTTTTCCACCCCCAGCACAGACCTTCCCTGGTTAGCTGTATAAAGTTTTCAGTTTCTCAGTAAGGCTATTCTTTGTGCTTCACAGATGTTGTGGCTGTGAACACTCATTTGGCCTTGGAATCCTGTAAGTCTGATGGAGGTTGGAAGGACAAACAATCCCTGTCCTAGGAAGCCTCATGTCATTTAGAAAGTGTAGCCAGTCTAGGAGTGGTTCTTAAGAAACCATATGTTGTGCTGGCTTCAGCAGCACATATACTAAAATTGGAATGATACAGAGAAGATTAGCATGGCTCAAGGATGACACGCAAATTCGTGAAGCTTTCCATATTTTTAAAAAAAAGTGTGAGAATTAACCAGCTCAATTGAAGAGATTGTTAAAGCCAAAAAGATAATTGAGAGGAACGTTCAAGAGATATGGGATACCTTGAAGAAGCCTAACATGTGCATTCATGGAATACCAGAACAAGAATCCCAAAATACCACACCTGAGGAAATATTTCATATCATCATAAATGAAAACTTTCCGCAACTAAAGAATGAGAGGCCCATCCAAATACAAGAGGCATTTCACACTCCAAACAGCTATGACCAAAATAGAAAATCGCCACGGCAAATAATAGTCGAAACACTCAACATTCAAGACAAAGAAAAGGTGCTGAGAGCTTCAAGAGAAAAAAAGCAACTCACTTTTAAAGGTAAACCTATTAGAATAAAAAATGACTACTCAATGGAAACAATAAAAGCAAAAAGAGCTTAGACAGCCATATTTCAAGTATTAAATGAGCAAAAATGCCAATCCGAACTGATATGCCCGGCAAAACTATCTGTCATGATTGAGGGAGAAAAAAAAGTTTTCCAGCACAAAGAAAACTTGAAGGGATACATATATACCAAACTAGGCCTTCAAAAAATGCTAGAAATGATACTCAAGCTTGAAGAAAAGAACAAGCATATCCAACGGGACAGAAGGGAAGTATAATAATACCAAAACATAAATATCAAACAATACGCTTACAAAATCCACGAAATATAAAAAATGTCCAGAATTAAAAATAATTTCTCCATTATAACATTAAATGTCAATGGTATTAAATCACTGATTAAGAGACACAGATTACATACTTGGATTAAAAACCACAATCCAAAAATCTGCTGCCTTCAGGAAATTCATCTCACCACAAAAGATTAGCACATTCTAAAAATGAAAGGCTGGTCCAAAATTTTGCAAGCTAATGGAACCAGGAAAGAGGCAGGGGTAGCGATTATGCTTTCGGACAAAGTGGACTTCAAACCAAAGAAAATCATAAGAGACAAAGATGGATACTACATTTTAGTCACAGGTAAAATCCACCAGGAACACTTCACAATACTGAGCATACATGCACCCAATACGGGCCACTCCACATTCATTTAGAAAACCCTACAGCATCTACAGCAAGAAATCAACCCCCAAATGATAATTCTTGGGGACTTCAACACCGCCCTCTCGACATGGGATAGATCAACAGGTCAAAAGCTTAACAGACACACTTTGGAACTTAATCAAACCCTTAAAGAAATGGACCTTGCAGATCTCTATCGAACTTTTCATCCACTCACCAAAGAATACACATTTTTCTCAGCAGCACACGGAACTTTCTCCAAAATAGATCACATATTGGGTCACAAAATGAATCTACACATATACAAAAAAAAAAAAAGTTGAAATTCTAACCTGTGCCCTATCAGACCACCATGGCCTAAAGCTGGATATCCACAACACCACAAACAACAGAAAATACACTAACTCCTGGAAACTTAACAATATGATGATGAATAAGAACTGGATTTAGGAAGAAATTAAAAAGGAAGTTAAAGATTTCCTGAAAGCGAATGATAATGAAAATACAACTTACCCCATCCTGAAGCTCAGGGACATTTGCAGAAGAGGGGGCGGTAAGATTGTAAGAGCAAAAGGATGGGAGGAGCAATGATTTGCAAGATTCTCCAAACTAGTTAGGGCCGAAGCAATCATAATAGACTTTGCATGCCCTGCGCAATGTCCAACACACTATTGACCTCACAAAGTCTAGCATCAGCTAAAGGCACCAAGATCCTTGGAGGCAAGGGATTGACAGCCACAGTAGTGTTCCTAAACTTAAGGAGAACACAAGAAAGGGTTCAGGGAAATGCCACTGGGTCCTTGTACGTCATTGGAGAGGAGGACCTAGAGGAGAGTTAGGCATACACAATAAAGGACTTTCTGGGAATTGGGGGGGAGGCACTGGGGGATGGGGAGGGAAGGGAAGGGGATTCGGGGGGGAGGAGGAGGGAGGGAGGGAACTGGTCTACCTATTAAGTTTGTATGAGCGGTAATAATAAAAAATGTATAAAAATAAGTAAGAAAGAAAGAAAGAAAGAAAGAAAGAAAGAAAGAAAGAAAGAAAGAAAGAAAGAAAGAAAGAAAGAAAGAAAGAAAGAATAAAAAAATAAAAAAAACAGAAAATACAATTTACCAAAATCTCTGGGACACAATGAAAGCTGTCCTAAAAGATAAGTTCATAGCTCTTAATGCCTACATCAAAAAAAATGGAAACATCACAAATAAATAACTTAAATATACAGCTTAAAGCTTTAGAGAAACTAGAGCAATTTGATCCCAAAAGTAGTAGAAGAGAGGAGATTAGCAAAATAAGGGGAGAAATATCTGAAATCAAGATTAGGAAAACGATAGAGAAAATCAACCAGTAAAAATCTGGTTCTTTGAAAATCAACAAACCATAATCCAGAACTTCAGAGACTTTATTATCAACCACCTAGAACTAGGCCAGCCTAATCTCTCCCCATCCTGAAGCTCAGGGAAATTTGCCGAAGAGGGGGCGGTAAGAGTGTAAGAGCACAAGGATTGGGAGGAGCAATGATATGCAGGATAATCCACGCAAGTTAGGACCAAAGCAATCATAGTTGGACTTTGCATGCCCTGCGCAATGTCCATCACACTATTGTCTCCACAAAGTCCAGCATTTGCTAAAAGCACCAAGATCCTTGGAGGCAAGTGATGGACAGCCAAAATAGTGTTCCTATGCTTAAGGGGAACACAGGAAAGGGTTCAGGGAAATGCCGCTGGGTCCTTGTATGTCATCGGAGAGGAGGACCCAGAGGACAGTCAGGCAGGCACATCAAAGGATTCTCCGGGGATTGGGGGAGGGGAGCAACTGGGGGTGTGGAGGGGAGGGTAAGGGGAGGGCGAGCAGAGGGGTGGGGGGAGGAGGAGGGAGGGAGGGAACCGGTATACCTATTAAGTTTGTATGAGCGATATAATAAAAAATGTTACAAAAAAATCTGGTTCTTTGAAAAAATCAATAAGATTGATACATCCCTAGCTAAATTAACCAAAAGCAAGAGACAGAAAGCCGAAATTAACAAAATTAGAAATGAAAATGGAGTTATCACTACTGATACCCAAGAAATCCAGAGAATTATAACATCATATTTCAAAAACTTATATTCTGTGAAGTTTGACAACACAAAAGAGATGGATGAATTCTTAAGTAAACACAACTTACCTAAATTGAATCAGGAAGTTGTGAATTATTTAAATAGTCCTAAAACTTATGAGGAAATTGAGGAAGTGATATCCAACCTTCCCACCGAAAAATGTCCTGGACCAGATGGATTCAGCACAGAGTTCTACCAGACATTTATGGAGTTAATAAAACCAATACTCCTTAAACTGTTCCATCAAATAGCAAAGGAAAGAACACTACCAAATTCCTTCTATGAAGCTAATATCGTTTTAGTCACAAAACCTAATAAAGATTCACTTAAAAAAGAAAGCTATAGGCCAATCTCTCTGATGAACACAGATGCCAAGATTCTCAACAAAGTCTTAGCAAATAGGATTCAAAAACATATCAAAAAGATCATTCATGGGGACCAAGTAAGCTTTATCCCCGGCACACAAGGTTGGTTCAACATACACAAATCAATAAATGTAATTCATCATATAAACCAGTCCAAAGTCCAAGGCCACATGATACTCTCAATAGATGCAGAAAAAGCTTTTGACAAGATCCAACAGCCTTTTATGATCAAAACGCTAGAGACAGTAAGAATGGAAGGAACCTTTATCAGTGTAATAAAAGCTGTATACAACAAGCCCACAGCAAGGATTATACTCAATGCAGAAAAACACAAAACATTCCCACGTCGATCAGGAACTAGACAAGGCTGTCCACTCTCACCACTTATATACAATATTGTACTTGAAATCTTAGCTGAAGCCATAAGACAAGAAAGGGGCATAAAAGGGATTCAAATAGGCAAGGAAGAAGTCAAGCTATGCCTATTTGCAGATGACATGATCTTATACCTGAGTGATCCCAAAAACTCCACCAAGAAGGTCCTGGAACTAATTGAAAATTTCAGCAGGTTGGCAGTATACAAAATAAATGTACAGAAATCAGTGGCTTTCTTATATTCCCAGAATGAAAGAAGTGAAAAAGCCCTGAGAGAAACACTCCCATTTACCATACCCCCTAAAAAAATGAAATACCTTGGTATAAACCTAACCAAGGAGGTAAAAGACCTTTACAATGAAAACATTAAAACTCTAAAGAAAGAAATTGCAGAAGACCAGAAGGTGGAAAGACCTCCCATGTTCCTGGATTGGCAGAATCAACATTGTAAAAATGACCATCCTACCAAAGGCAATATACAAATTCAGTGCTTTAGCAATTAAAATCCCAAAGCAATTCTTTAAAGAAGTCGACCAAACAATCTCAAAATTCATATGGAGTTACAAAAGACCCAGGATAGCAAAGACAATCCTGAGTAACAAAAGCACTTCTGGAGGTATCAACATACCAAACCTTAGTCTATACTACAAATCCATAGTTATAAAAAGACCCGGGTAGTGGCTCCAAAATAGACACACAGATCAATGGATAAGGGTTGAAGACCCAGATATAAGCCCACAAAATTACAGCCATTTGGTCTTTGACAAAGGGGCCCAAAAAATCCAGTGGTAAAAGAACAGCATCTTCAACAAATGGTGCTGGCAAAACTGGATGTCCATATGCAGAAGATTAAAACTGGACCCATACTTGTCACCATGTACAAGACTTAATTCCAAATGGATCAAGGACCTTGATATAAGGCCAGAGACTATAAAACCCAAAATTGAAAGGGTAGGGAATTCCCTCTAGCTGATTGGGCTTGGCCAACAGTTCCTAAACAGACATCCAATGGCACAGTCACTGCTACCAACTCTCAACAGTTGGGATCTTGTGAAATTAAAGAGCTTCTGTTCAGATAAAGAGATTGTAACACGAGCTCAAAGGCAACCCACAGAATGGGAGAAAATCTACACTAACTACATGTCTGATAGAACTCTATTATCCAGAGTGCACAAAGAATTTAGAAAACTAAACACCAAGGAAACTAGTGGCCCAATTAAAAAATGGGCCCTGGAACTTAAAAGAAACTTTACCAGGAATGAAATTAAAATGTCTAACAAATATCTTAAAAAATGCTCCACTTCCTTATACATCAGGGAAATGCAAATCAAAACTTCCCTGATATATCATCTCACCCAGGTCAGGATGGCAAAATTCACAATACAAACAACAATAATGCTGGAGAAGATGTGGAGAGAGGGAAACTCTCCTACATTGCTAGTGGGAATGCAGGCTCATACATCCACTGTGGTGAGCCGTCTGAAGATTCTTAAAGAAATTAAAGATTGAAATGCCATGTGACCCTGCTATTCCACTTTTGGGAATAACCCCTCATACAGCAAAAATTCACCTCGATAGCAAAACACGACCGTTTTCAAAGCAGCACTGTTTACAATAGCAAGTCATGGAATCAACCCAACTGTCCAACAGTTGACGAGTTGATAAGGAAAATTTGGTCCATCTATACAATGGAATACTACTCAGCCATCAAAAATGATGAATTACTGGAATTTGCTGGGAAATGGATGTTATTAGAAACAATTATCATAAGTGAAGAACCCCAGACCCAGAAAATTAAGCACCGTATGTACTCCCTAATAGGTGGCTCTTAGTATCAAACCCACCCAGCCCACCTAGAGACACTCAAAGATAAATCTCTGTAATACCTACAGTAATTGCAAGGATTATGAACAGGAAGGATGGGGTAGGAGGGCCACACCAGAAACAAGGAGAGAGGGAACAATGTTACAGCAGAGAAAATAGGTCTCCATCAAGGACTGCAAGTAAGTAAAGAGACATCTGGTTAAGTGCACAGACTTTCCTTCCTGATCATTTACAACTGAGGGGGTATGATCTCACCAAAAGGGGAGGCATATAGTCTGGCAGATAAAAAGTAACCATTTTGCAAATGGGTGATTGACCCCTCCCTCACTGTGGTTTCCTACCTTTATTACTTCTATCATTGAATATACTCTTATAACAAGACTCTAGTTTAACAGCTTTTTATCTCTGGCCAGGGGGTGACATCCAATACCCATCAGGATGGAGTGAAGGGCATTCCAGGAGCAGCAAAACTGCAAAAGAATATCAACAGATCATAATCCAGAATTTCAGAGACTCTATATCAACCACCTGGAACTAGGCCAGCCTAATCTCTCCCCATCCTGAAGCTCAGGGAAATTTGTGGAGGAGGGGGCAGTAAGATTGTAAGAGCAGAAGGATGGGAGGAGTAATGATATTCAAGATACTCCAAACAAGTTAGGGCCAAAGCAATCATAATTGGACTTTGCGTGCCCTGCACAATGTCCAACACACTATTGACCTCACAAAGTCTAGCATTTCCTAAAGGCACCAAGATCCTTGGAGGCAAGGAATTGACACCCATAGTAGTGCTCCTATGCTTGATGGGAACACAGGAAAGTGTTCAGGGAAATGGCACTGGGTCCTTGTATGTCACTGGAGAGGAGGGCCCTGAGGAGAGTCTGGCATGCACATTAAAGGAGTCTCCCGGGAATGGGGGTGGAGGTAGTGGGGGATGGGGAAGGAGGGGTGAGGGGAGGGGTAGCAAGGGTTCAGGGGGAGGAGGAGGGAGGGAGGGAACTGGTGTACCTATTAAGTTTGTATGAGCAGAAATAATAATAAAAAATGTTAAAAAAAAGAAACCAAATGTCAATGATATCATTTCATAGGTGTTCTTGTTGGGAGGAAAGTTGATTGTGTGTGTGTATGTGTGTGTGTGTGTGTGTGTGTGTGTGTTTGGGGGATTCCTTTGTAGAAGAGAGCACTGTGTCTGCTTGTGGAGACCCATGGATGACTTTCAGGAATCATCCTGTGCAGGGGATGTAGCTGGCCTTCCCAGGACTCCTTGAGTATAGATCAGGCTGGTGCAAGATAGACACCAGTGGAAGCATATCTCCTGATCTTTGGCCTTTCTGGTGTCTGTTATTTGTCCTGTGATCTAATCTTGGAAGGAGAAAATTGATACCACATAGTTAAACATGCTTTTTCCCTAAAATTATATTTAAGGTCCACATTGCTCTCCCATTGTGGAAGAAAATGTATTCTTTTAGATACTGTTAAATGTATACATTTACTGACTGTCTGAGGATGCAAGAAAACACAAATTACTTTATGTACATCCTTGCAACTTCCCTGTGACAGTTGTTGGTTGTTTAGGATTCCAAGCATCTATATGTATTTCCTTGTACATCATTCTTTTATTCACTAATGTGTCCCTTATTCCTATGAGATTTTGCTGTTCCTTATTATAATCCTTATAGTCAATGATTCCCTGTGTGAAACACTTATAAGCACATCTAGTTGAGAATAAACTTGGCTGAATACAGAATCTTGGGGTCTGTCTGGAGATCCCTCTAGTCTCTGCCTGGAGTCAATTCTTGTTGCTCCCTTTCAGAGACCCCATGTTACTGTAAATGTTGGCATTTACAATCCTAAATGGCTCTACCTCCTTTTTGTTTTGCTCTGTGCTTTTCCAGCCTCTGCCTTACAAGTCTGGAAGTATAGACTGCTGCCATTTCCAGGGGATCTGGGATCCAAACTGGGGTATTTTTATATATGGAACAAATGTTTTTACATCTGACCTATCCCTCCAACCAAAGTGGAAAAGTCTTGAAAAGGAATATTACAAAACAGCCTCTGGGATCCAGAGATTTAAAGAGCCATTCCTCTCCCACTACCATAGCCTGAACTGAACTGAAGGTAGGACAAAGGTTATATGGTAAGGGAGCCTAGCACATTACAACAGTAGTTGTTTAGATGGGCAAGTAAGAGGTGGTCCTTTGTCTTATACCAGGGGTCCTGAAACTCCCTTTGGACAGTCTTCAGGAGATCTATGATATCCTGAAGTTAGTGGGTGTAGTAAGATCTAACTCTGACTAGACAAAGGCCTGGTGATTGATCCTAGTTTGTGATCTGTCCATGTAGATGAAGAGAGATCACAGAAGTCTTTTGGCAGAGGTTAGATATAGTGGGCTCAGCTTCATGTATAGCAGGCAACACTTTCCATCAGTTCTGGTGTGTACAGTCCACTGGGGTTAAGGGATCATATGGGGCAATAAAGCATAGTTTGTGCCACCATAATGTCACCTAATACAAGCTTGAAGCTGAAATCCTCCTTGGATTAGGTTGGGAAAGTGGTGTACCTTTTTGAGTAACACATGAAGTAAATAACAGGTCTCTAGAAAAGATTTTGTGCATACCTTGTTGTGCCGGTACCTGGGCACAAGGTGATGATAAGGAGGCACAATGCATCCTCAGGATTGAGTCTTCACAGTCTTCACAGTATCCTTGGAAACTTTGCAAATATACCAGTCAGAGGAAAGGTGGCGGCGAATGGAGTCAGTCCTGCTCTCATTACAATCTTTGAAGAAGGGGGACATGGGCTGGCCTGAGGCTCACCAATGAGCTGACCCTGTTTCAGCATGCATAAGGTATAGCCTGAACCACCAGGGAAAGCACAGTCAAGCAGGCATGAGAAATACCATATGTTGTGTGCATCTTTTATTCCTGCTCTTGAGATGCTAACAAAGTGACTTTGTCTCCAGGGGCCACCCTATGCAGGAGTGGCTGCTTCAGGACACCATGCAGGGTAGATAGGTAGTATTGACAATGGCCTGAGCTACGTGGGTACTCAGGATAGCACAGCAGTAGAGCAAGGTTAGTTAGGCCTCTACTCAAAGGCTAGCTGGGTTTCACAAATGTGTTCTGTCATTCTGCAGCCAGGTCAAATAGAAATATCCTTGGTAATATTAAGGGAAAATCTTTATTTTGTGTTTCAAGATGAAGGATTGAAGGTTTTCATTCTCTACTCTGCACATTTCACTTATTATTGCCAATTAATATGTGATATGCAAACCCTTTTAAAATTATGTAAGCGCTGAAGGGGTTAATTCATGTGGAGTTTTTCTTTAGCAGAGTTCTGGGCATGATTTTGAATATAAGAACTGAATAAATAAATTGATAGGTAATAACTAAATAAACAAATCATATGAGACAATCCTGAAAGCTGTTATATATGAAAAAATTCATCAGAAATCATTAAGTTAATGGAAACATGGATACATGTTACAGGCATACTCTGTATATAGCTTAACTTCATGCAATATTCAGCATAATTTAGGAGACAATCAACTAATTATAATTTGAAGTGGATGAAATGCACCAATATAAATGATTTCTACTATTGCAAAAAATAATCATTTGTTTTCATTTGAATGATGTCTACTTTATTCTACCCTGACAATTTTAGCAATTAAAACATTAATTTAAAAGCAAGTTTGTGGCATTTTTGAAATGATTGACTTTTAGAGTAATGGTGGACTCCCTGAAAATGAACTACGTATATGAAATTGTAGTACATTTTTTTTCCACTTTTCCTGGTTGGCTTTAAAGAATCTGATGCTTTCAAAAGTGTGACACTTCTCACCATATTTGAATTTGTTTACTAATACATTTTATGTCACAGTGCTAAAACCCCAAGCATGATAGGCAAGAATCCTAACACTGAAATCCCTTACCCTGGTAGTAATTAACACATTACATCCTTCTCTTTGAAGATGCATATTAACAATTGATGATTTGCATTCAGTAAAATTTCTTCCATTCTTGTTGATGCAATTTAATTGCAGAATATGATAAAAATACTTTTCAATTGGAAAAAATACATATTTTATGACAAAATTCTTACAATATGAATCTGTGAGAAAGTCCTCTTTGGAAAATATTCTAGGGAAATAATATTCAATTCATTTTATTTTAACATTTAAAATCTGAGAATCCCAACAATTTTTCATACATAGACACACATATAGTGTATTAAAAGCATAATCTGGTTTTTAAAATGCCAATGGAAACACTCCATCAAAAACCGATTTCTCATTTTGGAAGCTGAACTCTAAAATCAGTGGTTAAAATAAATTTTGCAATAAATATTGATGTAGAGATTCAGGTGCACATACATGTGAAAATTTTGAATGTGACGTGGTATTTAAATACGTTTGCACAACCTGACATCACCATCATATGTTGGCTTCAGATAGTTAACTGTTCTAACTCCTGCAGATGACAGAAACACTTGTCTACAAAAAGAACAAACAAAATGAAATATTTCCAATCATCTGATATGAGTTAAATTTAATAAGCACAATACAAATACTTTTATTGCATTGCAAATAAGATTTCAGTGCTAATTTATAAAATTAAGTTCATTTCAAATCTTATGTTTGGTTCATTCTGATCTGTGTTTAATTCATTCCCCCTCTTTAGTTTCCTGAAGTGGAAACTAGTGTTGAACTTCATGACAGTTCATATTTTGGAATCTAATATTCAAAATTGTCATTTAATTAAGCTTTGCTGAATCACATATTGTGATATACTGTGATTTTTATTTTCATTTGTCTCCAAATACTGTCTAATTTTTATTTAATCTCCTCTTTGATTGATGTTTATTACACTGTATACTGTTTGATTTCCAAATAATTGTGTTTGGTATTGTCTCATACGTCTATGGTTTCACTTTCCAGAGTTTCAGATAGAAGATGTGAGTGCTGTTCTAGATAATATCTATTAAATACTTCAGAAATAAGAACTCATAAATTATAAATGGTGCTTTTCTGTGTTATAAGGAAATCACATACTATTTTACACTATCCAACCTATGATCTGAATCATCTTGTAAAACATCTCCACACTGTGTACGATACAGTCTGATTACTCAGTAGTCATTCTTACAGAGTAAATTTTGGGATCTCAGTTCTGTATTGACATATCTACATTAATGGATGTACTTTTTTTCTTTGAATTTTATCCATTTTTATCTAGTGATTAGTGTGTACGTCACTTTATTTCCTCCAGTGTTTTTACTTTCTTTAATTTTCTCTCAATACATACAAAAATTCATATCTTCTTTCTGTAAGTATTTATTTAAACTTTATCATATAAAGCAGTCACTGTAAGTTGCTGTCTGATACTGCAATCATGGTTTTCTTTATTTTTATATTTATTTTTTCAAAGTCAATGCAAACCTCGTTTATTTTAAGCTAGTGTCAAGAATCAGGTACATTCTGCTTTTCAAAGATAATATTGCATTCCTTTGAAAACCTACAAGTCCAGGTATACAAAAGAATATAAGGCAGAACCTTTTTCCCACCCGCCCGGGACACGAGCAGTCCAGCCAGGCCACACTGTGCCCTAGGTAAGCACATCCTGCTCACCCCCAAACCCTAGGTAACCAAGTTCCAGCTCCTCCCACCAGCCAATCAGAGCAGGAGCTGCTCCAGGCCGACTAATTCAGCTCAGTGATAAACACACAGAAAGTGAAAGGTCTTAAGAGCTAAAACTACAATGCCCAAGTCAAAGTGCAAATCCATGAGAAACAAAACCCAAGAAAACAAATTCTCCACTAAAGGAATTAATCCCATAATGATAGATTCCAACAGGAACAAATCCATAGAAAATAGTCAAGTAAGCCTGACCCAAGATAACGACTTTCAAAAGATGATCACTACCGTGATCAATACTATGAAAGAGGAAAACCGGGAGGAATTAAATAACTGCATCAACCACTTCGAACAGGAATACAACAGACACTTTGAGGAGTTGAGAAAAACAGTTCAAGGAACAAAAACAGGCATACAGCAGTTAAAATAGACTCAAGCAGAGTTTAACTGAACTAAAAGACAAGTTATCTTCAACCCAGAACTCAGCAGAGTCTTATCAGCAGAACTAACAAAGCAGAAAATAGAATTTCAGACCTTAAAGTCAAAGTGTGAGTATTAACCAGCTAAGTGGAAGAGGTTGTTAAAGCCAAAAAGACTTGAGAGAAATATTCAAGAGTTATGGGACACCCTGAAGAAGACTAACATGTCTACTCATGGAATACCAGAGCAAGAATCCCAAAATACCACCCCAAAGGAAATTTTACAAACTATCATCAAGGAAAACTTTCTTCATCAAAGAAAAGAGAGGCCCATCCATATACAGGAGGCATTCCACACCCCAAACAGATATGACCAAAATAGAAAATCGCCAGGGCAAATAATAGTTAAAACACTCCACGTTCAAGACAGAGAAATGGTGTTGAGAGCTTTAAGGGGAAAAAAATCAATTTTAAAGTAAACCTATTAAAATAACAAATCACTTCTCAATGGAAACAGTAAAAGTAAGAAGAGCTTGGAGAGATGCACTGTAAGTACTGAATGAGCAAAAATGTCAACCCAGGCTAATTAATATATCTTGTAAAACTAGCTGTCATGATCAAAGGAGAAAGAAAAATTTTCCAGCACAAAGACAACTTTAAGAGATATATGTCCACCAAACAAGGCCTTTAAAAAATGCTAGAAATGATACTCAAGCTTGAAGAAAAAAACAGGCATATTCAGCAGGATAGAAGGGAAGTATAATAACACCAAAACAAAAAAGCAAAATAATACACTTATGAAAGCCGTTAAACATAATAAATGTACAGAATTAAAAATAATTTCTCTATTATAACATTAAATGTTAATGGAATTAACTCACCGATAAAGAGACACAGATTACAAACTTGGATTAAAAATCACAACCCATCAATCTGCTGCCTACAGGAAACTCATCTCACCACAAAAGATAGGCACATCCTAAAAATAAAAACTTCATCCAAAATTCTGCAATCTAATGGAACCAGGAAACATGCAGGGGTAGTCATTTTGCTATCTGACAAAGTGGACTTAAAACCAAAAAAAAAATCATGAGAGACACAGATGGGTACTACATTTTAGTCATAGGTACAATTCACCAGAAAAACTTCAAAATACTGAACATATATGCACCCAATATGCCCTCCCCCACATTCATTAAGCAAATCCTACAACGTCTAAAGCGAGAAATCAACCCCAAAACGATAATTCGTGGGGATTTCAACACCGCCCATTCAACATGGGATAGATCAACAGGTAAAAAACTTAACAGAGACAGGTTGGAAATGGACCTTACAGATTTCTTTTGAACTTTTCATCCACGCACCAAAAAATACACAATTTTCTCAGCAGCACACGGAACTTTCTCCAAAATAGATCACATATTGGGTCACAAAACAAATCTCCACATATACAGGACAGTTGAAATTCTAACCTGTACCCTATCAGACAACCATGGTCTAAAGCTTGGCATCCACAACACAACAAAGAGCAAAAGGATGGGAGGAGCAATGATATGTAAGATACTCCAGAAAAGTTAGGGCCAAAGCAATCATATTTGGACTTTACATGCCCCGCATAATGTCCAACATACTATTGACCTCACAAAGTCTAGCATTTGCTAAAAGCACTAGGATCCTGAGAGGCAAGGGAATGACAGCCACAGTAGTGTTCCTATGCGTAACGGGAATACAGGAAAGGGTTCTGGGAAATGCTACTGGGTCCTTGAACCTCATTGGAGAGGAGGACCCAGAGGAGAGTTTGGTATGCACATTAAAGGATGCCCCGGGGATGGGAGGGGGAGGCACTGGGGGATGGGGAGGGAAAGGGGAGGAGAGAGAGAGGGGAGGGGGGCACAGGGGATAGGGGGTTGGAGGGAGGGGGGGACCGGTGTACCTGTTAAGTTTGTATGATTGCAAATAAAAAAAAATTCTAAATAATCACTTTATATTTAGCTATTACTTTAAGGTATAATTACATGGAATAAATTTACAAAACAGATTTTGGGACACTTGATGTAAGTATTTGAAAAACATCTATTCCTACTTAGATATGTCCTAAATATCGCTGCTCAAAGGATTATAAGACATTCATTCCTTTATTTTTTAAATATTTACTTATTTTTTCCACTCATACAAACTTGATAGGTACCCCATTCCCCTCCTTCCCCCCAACCCTCCTTCCCTACCTCCACCCCTCACACCCCAACAATTGCAAGTGACTAGGAAGGAAAGTCTGTGAACTTAACCAGATATTTCATTACTTACTTGCAGTCTTTGATGGAGGCCTATTTTCTCCATTGTAGCATGATCCTCTCTCTCCCCATTACTGGCAGGGTCCTCTTTCCCCTTCCCTCCCATCTGTAATCTTTGCAATTACTATAGGTATTACAGAGATCCATCTTTGAGTGTGTCTCTAAGTGGATTTGGTACTAGGATCCACCTAGTAAGGAGTACACACCTGAAGAACTTTTTCAAATTATCATAAATGAAAACTTCCAACATGTAAAAACGAGAGGCCCATCCAAACACAAGAGGCATTCTGCACCCCAAACTGATATGACCAAAATAGAAACTTGCCACTACAAATAATAGTCAAAACAATCCACATTCAAGACAAAGAAAAGGTGCTGAGAGCTTCAGGGAAAAAATAAGTTACTTTTAAAGGTAAACCTATTAAAATAACAAATGACTTCTCAAAGGAAACTGTAAAAGCAAGAAGAGCTTAGAGAGATGTACTTCAAGAATTAAATGAGCAAAAATGTCAACCCAGGCTGATATACCTAGCAATACTATCCTTCATGATCGAGGGTGCAAGAAACATTTTGCAGCACAAACACAACTTGAAGGGATACATGTCTACCAAACCAGGCCTTCAAAAAATGCTAGAAATGATACTCAAGCTTGAATGAAAAAACAAGTGTGTCCAGGAGAACAGAAGGAAATGTAATATCACCAAAACTTAAAAGCCAAGTAATACACTTAAAGTCACTAAACATAGAAAACGTCTGGAATTAAAGATAATTTCTCCATTATAACATATTAAATGTCAATGGAATTAACTCACCGATCAAGAGACACAGATTACAAACTTGGATTAAAAATCACAATCCATCAATCTGCTGCTAGCAGGAAACTCATCTCACCACAAAAGTGAGGCAAATCCTAAAAATAAAAGGCTAGTTCAAATTCTGCAAGTTAATGGAACCAGGAAACAGGCAGGGGTTGCCATTATGCTGTTGGACAAAGTGGACTTCAATCATGGTTTTCATACATTAATCTGCTTCTTTAGTTTGTGTAGTGTCTTCAAACTTTTTCATTCACTTGTGGTGCTTTAATTTAAAACTGAGCAATTTTGGTACAAAAGAAGGACAAGATTCATAGATTTAATCATGAGAAATGAATACATTTAGTGTACAAAATTAAGCCAAAATACATAGTCAGAAGACGACTGGTTTAAATTTTGTTGCTTCCATGATGATTCTCAATATTCTGTCTCAGAAGCAGAAGGTCCTGAGTTCGTATGCCAGTTCTCATGTAAAAGCAATAGGCCGAAGTAACCTGTGACCTGCACTTCTGGCTCTAGTGGGTAGAGTCTGGGAAATCCCAGAGTGAAACAAAAGGAGGCAGACACAACCCAGGATGATTCCCAAGGTTACCCTTGGTCCTCCACGGGGACATATGTGCTCTCTGATACAAACACACAAGCACACACACACACACTCACACACACACTCACACAACACACACAAACACACACACACACACACACACACACACACACACACACACACACACACAAATGAATATGCCTGAAGGTCAGATAACATGCATATACTCACACAGAGTTTGAGGAAGGAAGACCCTGAATTTAAGGTGATCTTGAGGTGCATAGTTCTTTTCCCAAAGAACGTATATGTAAGGAGATAAATGATTATCAACTAGGTATCCATCCACTATCTTGTTCATGTTAGGCAGTACATTGCACACTGTTCTCATATCTTGTTAATTCTTGAATAATTTTAAATGTTAAATGTTAATACTATGTACTCATCATACTCAATTTTCGTGGTGAAATAAGCATACATTGCAGAATGGGCAACTAAAAAACTAAATAAATATTTTGCATATATATATATAAACCTCATCTGCTTTTAATAAAAGAAATGTTTAAAATCTGCTGGCTTAACAGTCTTCAAGAATGCAGTATGTCACCATCTGCATGTCTGCATTATTCAGTGCCTTTTGTAGTCATTTCTTCTACCTCCAAGTTTGTATACTCTGTGTTCTCACATGCTCTCATCCCCTCATTTCCTTTTAACACTCTCTGTAGCTTAGAATTTTCTTACTTATTTTAAAATAAACATTTGGATTTATCTCTCTGAAGTTGAGATTTGGTATGAGACCAGAGGTTAGGAAAATTGTATGGCTTTTCCAAAGATGTGTCTAGTGTTGACAGGCTCAAGGTACATATTTTGATAATGTTTTTCTTTCTCTAATAGCCTAAAGCTATAGTTTCAAAGAACTGATACTACCTTGAAACTCCATAGTTTAATGAAGTTCCTTACAGTTTATCTTACTTGTCTTTTTGAGTTCAAAAGGAGTTTGTGACTTCTTATTCTGGGATTATTTCAATAGCTGTTTAAAAGTACTTATGATCAATGCTCAACAGAAGACAGACTTTCATGCATTGTGTGCCATCTCCTTTATTTGAAGTTACTGATACTTATTCAATGACTTAACCTTGGTGGTTGCAATTGCTTTTGCAAATATTTTATTTATTATTTGAAAGAGAAGAAAGAAAGACGTAAAGAGAAAAAGGACGTAGACAAATTGAGGGGAGTCACAAACGTTCCAAACAAGGAACATGTGTAGAGGTCAGAGGACAACTTTGGAAAGTCAATTCTCTCCCTCTACAATGTGAGCTCTTGAAATTGAAATCAGGTGGCCAGATTTGTAGATACCTGCCTCCTAAGTAGGATTTCTGTGATATATAAACCTAAACAAACAGCTGTATTTTCTCTGGTGTCTCATAAGCATGAAGCTGAATCTTTATTACACAAGGAAAGGCAAGGAGGAGGTAAGGTACCAACAGGGGTGATGAGGTAGAAGGCTATCCAGAAGCTCCGCATGGCCCTGGTTGCCATGGAGACAATTGCTTATGTCCCCAGTGTCTACATCTGTCTAGACCAACAACATTATATATTACCTGTCACACATAAAACTTTGTATGAAACAAGGAATCTTGGGAGGGAAAATATTTTTCACAGTCGTAGTATATAGAAAATGTGCAGGGATAGTAATTCAGTGACTTCATAGATGGTAAATAAAGTAAGTGACAAGTATTGCCTTATCAGTTTTAAACTCAATGAATGAGGAAGGATAAGAAGTTACTTTATATTTGCCTCTTCAAGGATGACACATTTTACAGATGTATTGCCTGCTGACTCCATGTCAGACATCACACTGCCCTTTTCTGTTTCATGTCTATGTTAATGTTGAGAACAACATTGTGAGTCATATTAAAACTTAGAACTTAAAATGTAGCTTCTTTCAAAAGAGATGACATGAACTACTGAACGTCCATTCAGAAGTTTATTAGGAGTGAGAACCTGAGGACCATGGATGGGCAGCAGCCATGATCAGGCCAGGCCAGGAAGAGGGAGACCATTAGGAAAACATTCTGGAGAAATCATGATGTGTCCCTGAAGACGGACAGAGAGAGAGAGAGAGAGAGACAGAGAGAGACAGAGAGAGAGAGAGAGACAGAGAGAGAGAGAGAGAGACAGAGAGAGAGACAGAGAGAGAGAGACAGAGAGAGAGAGAGAGAGAGAGAGAGAGAGAGAGAGAGAGAGAGAGAGAGAGAGAGAGTTCAAATTCAATTCAAACCCCAAGATTGAAGGCTATATCTGATTCATAAGTTTCTAGGTTGGGCTGGCAACCTCCACACTGGCCTGGTCTACATGCCACAAGTCAGGAAGGCCAGGAAAGGACTGATAACAGCCACTTAGAATTAAAGCTTGTCCCGAGCCTGGGAAGGACGAGGCTTGGTTTGCTCATAGCTACAATCAGGAGATAAAGGACTGGAGTCTTTTGAAGAGTTGTAAAATCACAGCCTGTCTCAAAGATGGTTGGAGGGGACATAGCCTGATTTCTGAGGGAGAGAAAGACAGCTGGAGGTCCTGTGAAGTCATAAGGTGGCATTGGTAGTTCACTGCATGACAGTGATGAGGCACTGTAGGAAGAGAGGTACAAGAACACCAGAGGCTAGTCTCACTGTTCTCACTGACTTTTCCGCGGTCATGTCTGTGGAGCATCAGAGTGAGTTTTTTCTGTTTTTGAAGTCCTGACTATCTGTTGCTGGGGACTTACTTTGCAAGTCACTGAAGTCCTAACTATCTGCGGCTGGTGACTTATTTTTCAGGACTCATGGCCAGTGAAGTTAGAGTGACACTGTGCTCAGAGTATGGGCCTGCAGAATGAACGAAAGCACCAGAACCCCTTTATCTTTGTGTTCATACATGTGTGTGCATGAGGCTCTTTTCCTTTCAGAGGAAACGCAGGGCATTTGTGCAGGGACTCCTCTGCATGTGACAGAACCAACAGTCAGAACTTCTCTTACAGTTACACACAATGTAGATGGTCACAGTTCACATCACAGGCTCAAGCCTTCACTCCTGGTTCCTCAGATGATACCATTGTCTGCAAATAGATGTTTTCCAGAGGAGCAAAGCACATGCTTCCCTCATACATAGTTCACACACCTGTGTGTCTGTGAAAACAAGGCAGGGGAAGGTAGCCAACTGGTAAATAATGTTTGAACTTGAGGAAATGGTAAAGAAGAAATAGAGTGGGGTGCTGCCTGTAGATGATGAGACCTCCACTGCAATTGTAAAGATGCTAAGCATTGACTTGGAAGCTGAAGCTGGGGCATCTGTGTTATATCATCATTGTGCGCTGCCCTCCAGAGCTCCTGTGCTGCATCATCAGTGTGTGCTGAAGGGCAGGGCCCCTGTGCTGTATCATTAGTGTGCACTTCAGGGCATGACTCACTACAGGACTACAGGAAATCTTAGCCTACAGTTAGTCTAGCACTGCAGGGTCCTTCTTGTCTATGTGTCTTCCTAAGTTTCCTTCCCTGCCTCAGCCTCCTACTGATGCAGGTTTTTGAGTCCAATAGGACCTCCTTCAGCCCTGTCCAGTGCAGTCCAGGAAACTAAGACATGCGACAATCACAGTCTCAATGATCAACCTGGGACAGTGGCTCTCAGTTTCATCTCAAAGTGAAGAAGATTACAGACATAAAGTCTCATGTAGTAAACAGAGCAGATGCGAGCTTTATTAAGAGACATTAATGAAAATGAGAGAAATCTCCTGAGGGTGGTTGGGGTTTTCAGGAGAGGAAAAATTCATTACAACTACTTGGTGTACGATTTTGCTGGGGGCAGAGGCAGAAACTGGATGAAGGCTGATGTAATCTACTGATGTTCATTTATACTCTGAGCTATTGTGGTGTAAGCCATGGAGAGCCCAAAATGCTCCATGTTCCCTTGACCCAGCTAGGAAAGACATGCACAGTTCTGTACTCTTCTATCAAACTGTTTGATTGAAGATCCATTCTGACATCTCTGACTTTTTCATAGTTAGCTGTTGAACATGAGTGTCTACTTGCTGTTAGTCACTCTCAGATGTTGCTACCTCTGAAGTAGCAGGTGCCCCTAAAGGCTATTAATTATCCTAAGCTGCCTTTGTTCTCACACTTACTTGACATCTCTGCTCCTCACACAGTGGCAGAGGGTCCACTCTATAGCATTCGCCCAAGTAAATATCTCATATGCACTTTATTGTTTGTGGAGTAGTCTGGGACGCTCTCCTATGTGGCAGCTACTGGGTAACAGGCACCCATCCTTAAAATTAACTCTGCTACACTTAGCTGCATTAGAGACAGATATATGAAAGGACAGTAGTAACTTACATGTGCTCCTTGGGTCCCTGGATTGAAAAAAATCAGCCTGCACTCGCTGACCCAGAGCCCTGCTTTTGCCTTATCAGTTTAGATTGGTGATCTCATACTCAGCTCCAAGGGCTCTTACTTGTGTCCTTCAGTACTTCTGACTCTGCTTTTTAGCGCTAAACTTTTAACACCAGCCTCTGCTCACCACAGCATGTGTGAATAGCTGACTATTTGCTCTCTCTGTCTGTTTTAAACTGACTCCTGACTCAATAACAAACACTCTCCAAGTTTCATTGGTTCCAACTGGATGATCTCTTTCAGCAAGATTGGCTGTCTAGGAACTTTTTAAATACATCATCCATAGAAGACTAGGTTTGCTTGCAGCCCTGTGTGTGTCTGCAGTCATGGCCTTTCGTCTCTTCCTAAGTAGCCCTTGTGCCCACCATTTCCTTTGACACAGCCTAGTGTCATCTGAGACCTGGAACTCAAGTCAACACTGTGTCCTACCATTCCCCACAAAACGCAGGCCCAGACCACTGGAAACCTTGGTGAGTTGCTGTCACTGATGTGGCTCTATAACCTGGTGTCACCTCTGAGTTCTGCTCCTAACACCTTGTGAGTTTTCAATCTAGGCAGATTATGCAAGTCTCAAAGTACCATCTGTGTTTTTTTCCTGAAATTCTATTCAAGCACTGACCTTATCCACTCTGATGACATAAGTCCTGTGTCTCAGAGGCCACCAGAATTTCCTGAGGTTTATGGCAAGTGCATATGTACTTTCCTCCACGCCAGGAATATCATGAGGGTATATCTGAGTTCATTTGTTTGCAGTAAATAGACAATTCCTCAAGTGCATAGGTTAATCCAGACCTGCAATTTTTCCTGGCCTGTGTGCTCTCTCCTCTTCATTACCATCTTGCCAGAGTAGATGAAGAACAGAACAGAAAAATTAGAAGTCATGGGCTGCTCAAGCCATCCACAAAGTGCAACATATGCTTTTGTTCTTTATCCCCTTTCCAACAGAGATTGTCACAGCCCTGGACACTGTGACCACACTCATCTGGATGCAAACTCATCTGTTATGTGTCACCATCCTCCACTCAATATTCATTTTCCTGAGTTCCAGTGTTTATCAGACCTGCCTGGAAGCCTTCTTCCTCTGCTAACATTTATAATTTTATGCTTCCTAGGATTCCGGATGGGGCCACTTGTCCTATTTCCCCTTCACATTTGTGACCTCCGTGATACCTAAACCACATATCCACACCAGCCTCCCATCTGAAGGGACAGATCAGAATTCTCTTTCTACTGCATCTAACACCTCCATGAAGTCGTCCCACAGTCTCTGAGCCACAACCTGCCTTCTGCTGAATGATTTGTCTGCTACTTCTGTGGAGAATTCATGCTTTCACTAAGGCTAAGAAAATCAATGGCTACTTTTGCTGCCCCAGAAACTCATTTGCTCCCTGAATGTTGACACAGAGGTTTCATATTTGAGGACAATAAACTAAGAGACCTGTTGCAGTCTTATTACCTATTGCTGCCTCAGGATACCTGATCCAAGCAACTCATGGGAAGAAGAGATTCATTCCAACTCCCAATTCCAGATTCTGGTCCATCACAGCAAGGGAGTCACAGCAGAAAGAGCCAATGGAACTGACCAATGGTTTTCCCATTTCCCAAGTGGGGACTTGTCAGCTGAATCCCAGGGACTTTTACATCACCAAATCACTAAGTTAATTATCTGCAATGGATCACATTCCTTTTGTTTTTCTTAGAAAACTCTGGGCTGACTAGGCAAGTCTCAAAGTACCACCTGTGGCATTTTCCTGAAATTCTTATTTTTAAATTTATTTATTTATCTATCTATCTATCTATCTATCTATGTATCTATCTATGTATCTATCTATCTATCTATTAATTTATTTATTTATTATTTCCGCTCATACAAACTTAATAGGTACACTGGTCCCCTCCCTCCCTTCACCCCTCCCTAGACCCACTAGCTCCCTCTCTCTGATTCCCCTTCCTTCCCCCCATCCCTCCCTATGTCCCTTTGCCTCCCCCCCCCAATCCCTGGATTATCCTTTAATGTGTATGTGAAACTTTCTTCTGGGCCCTCCTCTCTGGTGAGTTGTAAGGACTCAGAGGCATTACCTAGAACTCTTTCTTGTGTTCTCCATAAGTATAGGAACACTACTGTGGTTGTTAATCCCTAGCTTCTAAGGATCCTAGTGCCTTTAGTCCATGATAAACTACGAGTAGTCAATAATGTGTTGGTCATTGCACAGGTCATGCAAAGTTCTATTATGATTGCTTTGGACCTAACTTGTGTGGAGTTGCATATCATTACTCCTTCCCATCCTTGTGCTCTTACAGTCTTACCGCCCCCTTTTCTGCAAATTTCCCTGAGCTTCAGGATGGGGAAAGATTAGGCTGGCCTGGTTCCAGATGGTTGATATAGAATCTCTGATGTTCTGAATTATGGTTTCTTGATTTTTTTTCAGTTTTGCTGCTTCTGCAATGCCCTTGGCTCCATCCTGAAGGGTATTAGATGTAAACACGTGGCCAGAGATAAAAAGCTGTTAAAATAGAGTCTTATTATAAGAGTAGATTTAAAGGTAGATTGAATAAGATCCTGCATTCCCACCAGCAATGTAGGAGAGTTCCCCTCTCTCCACACCCACTCCAGCATTTGGTGTTGTTTGTATTGTGGATTTTTGCCATCCTGACCAGGGTGAGATGATATCACAGGAAGGTTTTGATTTGCAATTCCCTGATGGCTAAAGATGTGGAGCATTTTTTAAGATATTCGTTAGACCTTTCAATTTCTTCCCTGGCAAAGTTTATTTTAAGTTCCAAGTCCCATTTTTAATTGGCCCATTTGTTTCCTTGGTGTTGTTTAATTTTCTAAGTTCTTTGTGCACTCTGGATAATAGAGCTCTATCAGATATGTGGTTAGTGAAGATTTTCTCCCATTCTGTGGGTTGCCTTTGTGCTTGAGTTACAATCTCTTTACCTGAACAGAAGCTCTTTAATTTCACAAGATCCCATCTGTTGAGTGTTGGTTGTATTGACTGTGCTATTGGATGTCCGTTTAGGGACTGTTGGCCTAGCCCAATCAACTCAAGGGAGATCCTTACCCTTTCAATTATGGTTTTTATAATCTCTGGCCTTAAATCAAGGTCTTTGATCCATTTGGAATTAAGTCTTGTACATGGTGACAAGTACAGGTCCAGTTTTAATCGTGTGCATGTGGATATATAGTTTTGCCAGCACCATTTGTTGAAGATGATGTTCTTTTTCCTTTGGAATTTTTTGGGCCCCTTCGTCAAAATCAGATGGCTCTAGTTGTGTGGGCTTATATCTGGGTCTTCAACCCTTATCCATTGATCTGTGTGTCTATTTTGGAACTAGTTCCAGGCTGTTTTTACAACTATGGATTTGTAGTATAGACTAAGGTTTGGTATGGTGATACCTTCAGCAGTGTTTTTGTTACTCAGGATTGTTTTTGCTATCCTGGGTCTTTTGTGCCTCCATGTGAATGTTGAGATTGTTGGGTCAACTTCTTTAAAGAATTGCTTTGGGATTTTAATTCGTATAGCATTGAATCTGTTTATTGCCTTTGGTAGGATGGTCATTTTTATGATGTTGATTCTGCCAATCTAGGAACTAGGGAGATCTTTCCACCTTCTGGGGTCATCTGAAGTTTCTTTCTTTAGGGTTTTAAAGTTTTCATTGCAAAGGTCTCTTACTTAAGGTAACTCATTTTTTAGGGGCTGTAGTAAATTGGATTGTTTCTCTCAGGACTTTTCACTTCTTTCATTCTGGGCATATAGGAAGGCCACTGATTTTCGAATGTTTATTTTGTATCCTGCCACCCTGCTGAACTTCTGTATTAGTTCCAGAAATTTCCTGGTGAAGTTTTTGGGATCACTCAGGTACAAGATCATGTCATCTGCAAATAGAGATAACTTGACTTCTTCCTTGCTGATTTGAATCCCTTTTATCTCCCTTTCTTGTCTTATGGCCTCAGCTAAGGCTTCAAGCACAATATTGAATAGAAGTGGTGAGAGTGGACAGCCTTGTTTTGTTTCTGATCAAAGTGGGAATGCTTCATGTTTTTCCCCATTGAGTATAATCTTTGCTGTAGGCTTGTTGTAGACAGCTTTTATTATATTGATGAAGGTTCCTTCCATTTCAACTTTCTCTAAAGTTTTGATAATATAGTGCTGTTGGAGCTTGTCAAAAGCTTTTTCTGCATCTATCGAGAGTAGCATGTGGTCTTCAATTTTGGACTGTTTTATAAGGTGAATTACATTTATTGATTTCATATATTGTACCAACCTTGTATGCCTGGGATATACCCTACTTGAACCTCTGAATGATGTTTTTGATATGTTTTTGAATCTGATTTGCTCAGAACTTATTAAGAATCTTTGCATCTATGATCATCAAGGAGATTGGCCTATAGTTTTCTTTTTTAAGTGTATCTTTATTAGGTTTTGGGATTAAGACGATATTAGCTTCATAGAAAGAATTTAGTAGTGTTCTTTCCTTTCCTATTTGATGGAACAGTTTAAGGAGTATTGGTGTTATTAGCTCCTTAAATGTCTGGTAGAACTCTGTTCTGAAACCATGTGGTCCAGGACATTTCTTGGTGGGAAGATTCGAGATTACTTCCTCAATTTCCTTGTATGTTATAGGACTATTTAAATAATTCAAAAATTTTTGATTCAATTTAAGTAAGTTGCACTTACTTAGGAATTAATACTTTTCTTTTGTGTTGTCAAATTTCACAGAGTATAAGTTTTTGAAATAAGATGTTATAATACTCAAAATTTCTTGGGTATCAGTAGTGATAACTCCATTTTCATTTCTAATTTTGTTCATTTGGGTTTTCTCTCTCTTGCTTTTGGTTAATTTAGCTAGGGGGTGTATCAATCTCATTGATTTTTTTCAAAGAACCAGCTTTTTGACTGGTTGATTCTCTGTATCATTTTCCTTATCTCAATTTCAGATATTTCTCCCCTGATTTTGCTGATCTCCTCCTCTCTTCTACTGCTTTTGGGATCAGATTGCTCTAGTGTCTCTAAAGCTTTAAGCTGCATTGTTAATTTATTTATTTCTGATGTTTCCATTTTTTTGATGTAGGCATTAAGAGCTATGAACTTACCTCTTAGGACAGCTTTCATTTTGTCCCAAAGATTTTGGTAAGTTGTATTTTCATTGTCGTTTGCTTTCAGGAAATCTTGAATTTCCTTTTTAATTTCTTCCTGAATCTAATTCTCATTCAGCATCATAGTATTAGGTTTCAGGATTTAGTGTATTTTCTGTTGCTTTTTGTGTTGTGGATGTCAAGCTTTAGACCATGGTGGTCTGATAGGGTACAGGCTAGAATTTCAACTTTCCTGTATATGTGGAGATTCATTTTGTGTCCCAATATGTGATCTATTTCGGAGAATGTTCTGTGTGCTGCTGAGAAAAATGTTTATTCTTTGGTGCATGGATGAAAAGTTCGATAGAGATCCTTAAGGTCCATTTCAGTAAAGGTTTGATTAAGTTCCAAAGTGTCTCTCTTAAGCTTTTCATCTGTTGATCTATCCCATGTTCAGAGAGCAGTATTGAAATCCCCGAGAATTATTGTTTTGGGGTTCATTTCTTACTTTAGACTTTGTAGGGTTTGCTTAATGAATGTGGAGGGGCTCGTATTAGGTGCATATATGTTCAGTATTGTGAAGTATTTCTGGTGAATTGCGCATGTGACTAAAATGTAACATCTATCTGTGTCTCTTATAATTTTTTTTGGTTTGAAATCCACTTTTCCAACAGCATAATTGCTACCCCTGCCTGTTTCCTGGTTCCATTATCTTTCAGCATTTTTGACCAGCCTTTTATTTTTAGGATGTGCTTATCAATTGTGGTGAGGTGAGTTTCCTGGAGGCAGCAGATTGATGGATTGTGATTTTCAATCCAAGTTTGTAATATGTGTCTCTTGATTGGTGAGTTAATTCCATTGTATTATTTGGCTTTTAGATTTTGGTGTTATTATACTTCTCTTCTGTCCTCCTGGATATGCTTGTTTTTTATTTCAAGCTTGAGTTATTTGTAACATTTTTTGAAGGCCTGGTTGGTACACATGTAACCTTTCAAGTTGTCTTTTTGCTGGAAAACTTTTCTTTCTCCCTCAATCATGATGGATAGTTTTGCTGGATATATCAGCCTGGGTTGACATTTTTGCTCATTTAACACTGGAAATATATCTCTCCAAGCTCTTCTTGCTTTTACTGTTTTCATTGAGAAGTCATTTGTTTTTTAATAGGTTTACCTTAAAAGTGACTTGTTTTTTTCCCTTGAAGCTCTCAGCACCTTTTCTTTGTCTTGAATTTGTAGCGTTTTGACTATTTTTTGCCATGGCGAGTTGTTATTTTGGTCTTATCTGTTTGGGGTGTGGAATGCCTCTTGTATTTGGATGGGCTTCTCATTTTTAGGTGAGGGAAGTTTTCATTCATGATAATTTGAAAAATTTCCTCAGATGTGGTATTTTGGGATTCTTGCTCTGGTATTCCATGAATGCACATGTTAGGCTTCTTCAGGGTGTCTGGTATCTCTTGAATATTTCTCTCAAGTATCTTTTTGGCTTTAACAAACTCTTCCATTGAGCTGGTTAATACTCCCACTTTGTCTTCAAGGGCTGAAATTCTATTTTCTGCTTCATTAGTTGTGCTGATAAGACTCTCTGTTGAGTTTTGGGTTGAAGATAACTTGTTTTTTAGTTCAATTTTAAACTCTGCTTGAGACTGTTTTAACTGCTATTTGCCTATTTTTGTTTCTTGAACTGTTTTTCTCAACTCCTCCAAATGTCTGTTGTGTTCCTCTTCAAAGTGGTTAATGTTATTTAACTCATCCTGGATTTCCTCTTTCATAGTATTGATGATGGTAATGATCATCCTTCTAAAGTCGTTATACTGGGCCTGGCTTCCTTGGCTATTTTCTTTGAATTTGTCTTGGTTTGAATCTATCATTATGGGGTTAATTCTTTCAGTGGGAGATTTGTCTTCTTGGGTTTTGTTTCTCATGGGTCTGCGTTTTGACTTGGGCATTATTGTTTTGTCTCTTAAGACCTTTCAGATTCTGTGTGTTTTTGAATGAACTGATCTAGTTGATATTAATATTCTCTTGCAGTTATTGCGAGTTTTTGCCTTGGAGGTGGGTACATTTGTCTGTTATTATTATTTCCTGGGTGGGGGTATTAGGCTGTTAGTACATCAATTAAGACAGGGTTAGTAGACAGGAGGTAAATATTAGTATGGTAGTGCACTTTTATTATTTAGTACCTTGATCATATGTGAGGGTGAGTGGTATTGTCCCTACACTTTTATATGGTTTGGGGGTGACTATATGGAAAATTTAATCTATAGTGATTAATAATTGAAAGAAGCAGGATGGTAAAAAGGGGTTCACTTATCTTTGGGCTGGCTGTGAAGAATCTCTCCCATGTGATGGGATGATTTTAGAGGACTCCAGATGTATGGCATTCATTCCCTAGAGCTTTGCTTGGCTTTTCTTTGGATTCTTTCAGTTTCTGAGGAGCAGTATTTCTTTCCTGAGACACAGGGTGACCTGATGCTTCCAGGGTGCCTGGGCAGGTGGACCAGCAAAGGGGCTGGTGGTGCGCTAGCTGAGCACCTCACTTGGGACCCAGGGAGTGGCCTAGAGTTCCACCAACCCCAAGCAGGCTAGATGCTGCTCAGGCTGGCCCATGGGAAGAGCCAAGAAAGGATGGTTGGGTTACCTGAGATGCACAGTGACCAGGAGCATCCAGGCCAGGCAGGCAGGTGGAGCAGCAAAAGGGCTGGTGGCAAGGTGGGCTGTGCACCTCAACCTGGGACTTGGGGAGTGGCCTAGAGTTCCAGCCAACCCCAGGCAGGCTGGATGCTACTCAAGCTGGGCTGCAGGAGGAGCTGGGATGGGCTGGTGGGGGTTACCTGAGATGCAGAGGGACCAGGAGCATCTGGACAGGGCAAGCAGGTATAGCAGCAAAAGGCCTTTTCCTGAAATTCTATTCAAGCACTGACTTTGTCCACTCTGATGACATCGGTTTCCTGTCTCAGATGCCACCAGAAATTTCTGAGGATTATGTCAAGTGCACATGCACTTTTCTCCACACCTGGAATATCATGAAGATGAAGACAGAAAAGGGAAAGAAAGAGAAGGAAGGGGGATGGGGACAAAGAAGGGTGGGGAGCAGAATAGGGAGCAGGAATGGGGAAGGATCAGGGAGGGGAGGAGAGAAAGGAGGAAGGAGCAGAAAGGGGACTGGAGAGGGTAAGAAGGAGAAAGGAGAGGGAAGGGAAAATGGAGAGCGGAGGAATTAGGTGGGAGGGATGGGAAATGAGAAGGGAGAGGATGGGAGGGAGGAAGGATGATGAAAGACAAGAGAGGAGGAGGATGGCAGAAAGATGAAAACAAAAGAGAAAAAAGAGGAATGAGGAATGGTGACAAAGGGTGGGGAGAAGAGTAGGGAGCAGCAATGGGGAAGAATCAGGGAGTGGAGGTGAGGAGGGAAGAGAGAGCAGAAGAGGGACTGGTGAGAGTAGGAGGGAGAAGAGAGAGAGAAGGGTTATGGCAAGGGGAGGGGTTATGTAGGAAGGATAGTAAATGAGAAGGGAGAGGAGGGGAGTGAGGAAGGATGGAGAAAGAGAAGGAATAGGAAGAGAAGGAAAGAATCTGTGGGAAGAACAAAGAAGCTAGCAGAGTAGGGAGGAAACATGGGGAAGGAGCAGGGAGGGGAAGAGAGTCAGAAAGGGGAAAGAGGAAAGAAACCTGGAGACAGGAGGGAAAAAGATAAGGGAGAAGGGAAAGGAAATTGACTCAAGAGATGGAGGAAGAAAGATGCGACAGGAAAGGAGAGAAGAAGGAATGGAAGAGGGGTGGAGAAGGAGAAGGAAGGGAACAGAAGGGAAGGGAAGTGAACTTGCAGTGTACATCTTAGTCAGGAAACATGAATCCTGTCCATGGAGGAGAGGTAAATGTGGACAAATAAAACTTTTTGCCTCACATGTAAAGCAGTAAAGAGGGAGTATTTATTGCTTCAGTGTGGATATGTATGCTTTGTTTGTGTATACGGTGTGTTTAAAATATTGGTGTGTGGTTTATAGTATCATATATGGGTGTGTATGTGCTGATTGTGTTTGTGGTGTGTGTATGTAGCATGTATAGTACATATGTGGTAGGTTTGTAGTGTGTATTTGTATGTGTACACATGTTTGTGAGTGTGCTGTTCAGGGTATATATTTGTGTGCTATGTTAAAATGTGCATGGTATGTATGCTGTGTGCATTTGCTGGTGTTATGTTTGTAGTGTGTCTTCATGTAGTATGTCTGTAAGTGTTGTTTCTGCAATATTTCTATATGTGGTGTGTGCATGCATGGCAATTTTACTTTGTGATATGTGTGCACATGATGCATGTGTGTACTTGTGTGGTATGGGCATGTCATGATATTTTATATGGCATACGGGCATATGCTAAGTGTTTCTCTCATATGTTTGGTGTGTTTGTGTGTATGGTAAATGTGTGTACAGTGGGTATCACATGTTTTTCTGTGATGTATGTGTGTGGAGTGTGTGAAGTAGATGTACTATGATTTTGTGATCAGTCTCTTTGGAATACATTTGTGGTGTGTTTATTATGTGATACGTGCAGTGTATTGTGTATATATGTAGTGTATACTGTGTACTGATGTGATGTCCACTGTGTATGTGGCATGCATGTGGAATACTGAGTGGTGGGTATATGTGGTAAATGATGTGGCTGAGCCCTAAGTGTGTATCATATGCATATTTGTGGGGGTTGGGCATGTGGTATTTGTATTGTATGTGGTATATGTGTAATGTGTGTGTGGTGTGTATTATGTTTATTGGGTGGTGTGCCTGAGAGAATGAGTGTGGTATGGGCTGTGTATGTTTGGTGTGTCGGCATTTTTTGTGGTGTACATATAGGAAGTATGTAGTGTGTCTGTGGTCTAACTTTGTATCATGTATGTGCAATGTGTTTGTATGGTGTTTGTAGGTGTGGTTTGTGTGTGGTATATGTAGTATATGTGAGATGTGTTTGGTGTGCATGTGTGTGGTTTACCTGTGTTCTAAGTGAGGGTATCATATGTGTCATGTGTATGTGTGTTGTGCATTTGTTTTTTGCAGTGTATGTGTGTGGTGTGTCTGGGTTCTAAGTGTGTTTATCATGTGTGTATGTGTATGAATTATGTGTGTCTATGTGTCTATGGTATGGTGTGTGTTGTATGTCATTCTTGTGTGTGTGGTGTGTGTACATGTTCTGTATATAGCATATTCATGTGATGCTCACTGTGTCTGTATCTTAAGTATATTTCAGTGCATGTGGTATATGAGTGGAATAAAGATGGTGTGTGCACATGGTAAATGATGTGCCTGAGTCCTGAATGTGCATCATATGCATATTTGTGGGGGTTGGAAATGCGGTATTTGTGTGGTGTATGTATATGGTACATGCATGATGTGTGTGTGGTGTATATTGTGTGCATTTTGAGTCTATGTATGATATGGTGTGTTGGTATCATTTATGTGGGTGTGTGGTGTGCGTGTTGTTTATGCAGCATATATGTCATATATCTAGTGATTGTGTGAGAGAGTGTGTGTGTGCGTGTGTGTGTGTGTGTAGTTTGTCTGTTTATGGTAGATCTCCACGTTTGGGATGTGTATGTTGTATACAGTTTATCTATGATGTATCTTGTGTATATGTCATGTGAGTAGTGTATGTGTGTGGGATGTGTGTGATTTTTGGCTGTGTCTTGTATATGTGGTGTATGATACATTCATTTCCCGACTGTGTATCATGTACATATGTGTGCTGTGTATATGCTGTGTTTGGTAGGTCTGCGTATGTGTGTCATGTGTGTATATGTGTACTTTATATGTGTATGTGTAATTTGTGATGTGTGTCATAAGTGTATGAAATGTATAGTGTGTCTCTATATGTATGTAGTAAATATGTGGTGTGTTTGTGTGTGATGAGTGTCTTTATACTTTGTGGTATGTATCTCATCTGAGATTGTAGGTCAAGCGTGTGGTACATGTGTGTGTGTGTGTGTGTGTTTATGTGTGTGCATGCTAAGGTTATATGGGTGCATGTGTGTATGGTATCTATGAATGTGTGGTATGTGTGTGATTTTTGGCTGAGTCTTCTATATGTGATGTGTGATATATTCATTTCCTCACTGTGTGTATCATGTATATAGTATATATGTGTGCTGTGTATATGCTGTGTTTGTTATGTCTGTATATGTGTGTCATGTGTGTATATGTGTAATGTATATGTGTATGTGTGTTTTGTGATGTGTGTCATAACTGTGTGAAATATATGGGGTTTCTATATGTATATGCATGTAGTATTTGTGTGGTGTGTTTGAGTGATATGTGAGTGTGTAAAATCTGTGGTATGTATCTGATGTGAGATTGTGGGTCAAGTGTGTGTGGTACATGTGTGTGCACGTGCATGCATGCTAAGGTTATGTGGGTGCATGTGTGTATGATATCTTTGCATGTGTGGTATGTACCAGGGTGGTATTCATAGTGTATATGTCATATTGTGTTTTAAATGATACGTGATTTGAGTGTTTACATTTTATCTGTGGTGTGTGTGTATGGGTGTGCATGTGTGGGGGAATGCATGTGTGTCTGTGTGTGCATGCCCTCTAATATGATAGGGTCAAGGGTTTGGGGGAAATATGAGATGTATGTGGGATGTAAGTGAAATATTCCCAAAAGGTGTGTGATAATAACATGTTCTGGTTCACAGTACTGTTTAATTCAACACAGTCTGTGTCATAAAAAAGAGAAATCCTTCCATGAATCAAAACACATTCTCCTCTTTCATTGAAACCCAATTCTGTTAAACTGTATTGTCTTCCTTTAGTGGAAAAATGTATGTAAAACAGATTTTCTTCCAAGAATCATAACAAATTAATGCATTTCATAGTTTTGTTAAATTTCATTTCTTCCTAGTTAGTCACAGTTAGATGTGAATGATCAACCTACAAACAAAAACAGGAAATTGGGTTAGGTGTGGGTGATTTAGGTTTGTTTGTTGACAGACTACATGATAAACTTAAGATTAACAAAAGTGAAGAACATGAAAATTATTGTTTCATTTAATTTTTAGAAATAGGAAACATTTTGTATCAATATATTGTCTTTTATTTCTATGTTTATTCTTTGTTTTATATATATGTAAATAAAAATTTTGGTCATTGTTTTCCTATATTACTGTACCTCCTCGCTTCCTTCTCACAACCAGAAATGACTTTAAACAAGTTAGCATTTTTTTATGCCTCTATGTGTCTGCATTAGAGATGGAGGGAGAGACCCATTATTCTAACACTTGCCTGCACTACTGTGTGTCTGGGCATTTGGTGCAGCAAAGGAGATCTATCAGAGTGGCAGCAGTGAAACCAGTGTATCATTTTCCCCAGCCAGCAGTAGCCAGCCGTATTCATTTAGGGAGGAGTGAGGTCACATGAGCCCTTCCCCCAACTGTGATGCAACGTTGTTGGTCCAGTCTTGTATAGACACAAGCAGGAGCTCATGGATGTAGTAGAGCCTTACTAGGTATAGGAAACACTACTGTAGTTCTCACCCCCACCCACACTGGCTCTCATATTCTACCCCTTCATCATTGAAGTTCTTTCAGTCATGAAGAGGCCATGATTTAAATGTCCTGTTTAGGACCAAATATTCCCCAGTCACTTGTTTTCTGCACTTGACCAATTGAAATTGTCTGTACTACTGTCTATTGAAAAAGGAAATCCTTGAATGAGATGAAAACTGCACTGATCTTTGGACTTAAAGTAATTGTTAAAGTAGTTTGTTGCCATGTGTAACTTAGACAAGCAGTAGTCGTTGGTTTTCCTCTAATGCCTATGATCTTCCCATTCACAGTTCTTAGCCAGGTTTATAGCAAAAAGCATGTTTCCACCTGATAAGTACAATATAAATCCAACAGGAAAGTGGTTGTTTGCTCCATAGCCTTCACATCAGCATTGCACCAACAGACGCATCCTGCGTAGCCTGGTTCTTACTGAAACTCACAGGACAAACAGCTGGATAAGACTGTGGTGGCTTTTCTTCCCAGTGAATTCCACATTACTTTGTGGTAATACAGAAGCTACCAGCAGAGAGAAAATTTCTTGTTCAAGTCCTACTTGGTTTCTGTATGTGCTAAGACCAAAGCTTTCAGTATGTTCAAAATAGGGACTTATCATCTGGTTGTGGTGAGAAAGCAGGAACACTGGTAATTACCTACATTGTTCATAGAGCTTCTGGGAACTCCTGGACCTATAGCTTATTTTGGGAGAGCACAACAATCATTTACGTCTTTAACATAATTCCTTTTCTCTTTCTTTGGAGATTTCCTCTGAAAAGAACTTCTATTGAATTATTCTTTAAAGACGTCATGCATCTATAGAATACTTTGTTTTTTTCTTTATTCTTTGAAACTGTCATACACAAAATGTATTTATGTGCCTTTGTTCCCTACTGCCCATACTTCCCTCCCTCTATATTCTCCATTCTAGTTACCCACCCTCCCTTCACTCTAGTATTTGAACCATTGTCAATAAATAAAAATTCTGTCATCAAAAATAAGTCTTTATTGCTAGGGGGATGTAATGGAGACATTTAGAATTCAGAGGATGGAGGAGTCATATTGCTAGACTTATTTTTTGTTTGTGTTTATATGCATATATGCTTGTATATATATATATTCCTTGCTTCCTTGGCTCCCTTAAGCAAAAAACTATTTGCCTGACGGCCAAGTGGATAATTGACATTTTTGCTCATTCAATACTTTAAGTATGCCTCTCCAACTCTTCATGCTTTTAATATTTCCATTGAGAAGTCATTTGTTATTTTCATAGATTTACCTTTAAAAGTGACTTTTTGTCCATTGAAGCTCTCAGCACCATCTCTTTTCTTGAATGTGGAGTATTTTGACTATTATTTACCGTGGCAAGTTTCTATTTTGGTCACATCTGTTTGGAATGAAGAATGCCTCTTGTATTTGGATGGGCCTCTCATTCTTTAGGTGAGGGAAGTTTTCATTCATGATAATTTGAAAAACTTCCTCAGGTGTGGTATTTTGGGATTCTTGCTCTGGTATTTCATGAATGTGCATGTTAAGCTTCTTCAGGGTGTCCCATTACTCTTGAATATTCCTCTCAAGTATCTTTTTGGCTTTAACTACCTCTTCATTGAGCTGGTAAGTACTCCCACTTTATCCTCAAGATCTGAAAGTCTATTTTCTGCTTCATTATTTCTGCTGATAAGACTCTCTGTTGAGTTCTGGGTTGAAGATAACTTGTCTTTTAGTTCAATTTTAAACTCTGCTTGAGACTGTTTTAACTGCTCTATGCCTATTTTTGTTTCATTTATTAATTTTTAAAAATTTATTATTATTATTTATTCAATTGTGCATGTGTGTGTATGCGTGTGTGCATGTGTGTGTATGTATTGTGTGTGTGTGTGTGTGTAGAACCATGGATGAATTCGGGAACCATTATGGACCGCTTCCAACTCCTTGTTTACTCTGCCCCAGGATTCACAGGCTCAGCCCAACCAGGACCAGAAACATAGGCCGCCCCCGCTTCTGCCTGGCATCTATACATGGGGTATAGGATCTGAACTCCCAACCTTCCGCCTGCAAGGCAGGAGCTTAAACCCTGAGCCACCTCTCCAGCCCCCTATTTTTGTTTCTTGAACTGTTTTTCTCAACTTCTCCAAGTGTGTGTTGTGTTCCTCTTCAAAGTGGTTGATGCTGTTATTTAACTTCTCCCGGATTTCCTTTTTCATAGTATTGATCATGGTAATGATCATGCTTTGAAAGTCGTTATCTTGGGCCTGGCTTTCTTGGTTATTTTCTGTGAATTTGTTCTGGTTCGAATCTATCATTGTGGGGTTAATTCTTTAGGTGGCTTTGTTTTCTTGGGTTTGTTTCTCATGCACCTGTACTTTGACTTGGGCATTGTTTTTTGTCTCTTAAGATTTTCAGTTTCTGTGTGTTTTTGACTGAACTGAATTAGTTGGTATTACTACTCTGGAGCAGTTATTACCAGTGTTTGCTGTCGAGTGGGTATGTTTGTCTGTTTCCTGATGGGGGTATTAGACTGTTAGTGCATCAATTAAGACATGTTTAGTAGACAGGAGGTGAATATTAGTGTGGTAGTTCACTTTTATGATTTAATACCTTGGTGATATTTGAGGGTGAGTCGTATAGTCCCTGAAGTTTTATATGGTTTGGGGTGGCTATATGGAAAAGTTAATCTGCAGTGATTAATAATTGAAAGGAGCAGGATGATAAAGATGGGTTTACTTATCTTTGGGTGGGATGTAAACAATCTTTCCCATGTGATAGAATGATTTTAGAGAACTTCAGATGTATGGCATTTGTCCCTTAGAACTTTGCTTGGGTTTTCTTCGGACTTTATTTCTTTTTTTTTAGTTTATTTATTATTTATTCAATTGTGTGTGCATGCGTGCATGCGTGTGTATGTGTGTGTAGAACCACGGACAAATTCTGGAACCACCATGGACGCCTCCACCTCCTCCTTGTTTACTCTGCCCCGGGATTCACAGTCTCCACCCTACCAGGACCAGAAGTGCAGGTTGCCCCGCTTCCGCCCGGCATCTATTCATGGGGTCTAGGATCCGAACTCAGGACTTTCTGCCTGAAAGGAAGAGGCTTAATCCCTGAGCCACCTCTCCAGCCCTGGACTCTGTTTATTTTTGCAGAGCAGTGTGTACTCCCTGGATCACGAGCATCCCAGGCAGGCAAAAAGGGCAGAGGGACTGTTGGCCCACTGGCATAGCACTTCACCTGGCACCTGGGGCGTGGCCCAAAGGCCCACCCAAGCCCGTGGCAGCCTGGATGCTGTTCAGGCTGGCGGTGCAAGGAGCTGGTATGAGCTGGAGGGATTTACCTGAGAGGCAAGGTGACCGGGAGTGTCTGGGGAGCATGGGTGGGCAGACCGGCAGAGAGCCAGTAGTGTTTCCTCTACCTAAAAAGGCCCTACTGCATCCATGAGCTCTGGGTTGGGTCTATACAAGACTGGATCCATCAACTTTGCATCACAGTTGGATGAGGGGATCACGTGAACTCACTCCTCCCTGAGTGAATATTGCTGGCTACTGCAGGCTGGGGAAAGGGATACATTGGTTTCAGTGCTGTCACTCTGTGCCCAGACACACAGTAGTGCAGGCAAGTATTAGAATAATGGGTCTCTCCTTCCCTCTCTAATACAGACACACAGAGGCATAAAAAGATGCTAACTTGTTTAAAGTTGTTTCTGGTTGTGGGAAGGAGGCGAGGAGGTACAGTAATATGGGAAAACAATGACCAAAATTCATATTTACATATATATATAAAACAAAGAATAAACATAGAAATAAAAGAGAATATATTGATACAAAATATTTACTATTTCTAAAAATTATATGAAACAATTTTCATGTTCTTCACTTTTGTCAAACTTAAATTTATCATGTAGTCTGTCAGCAAACAAATCTAAATCACCCACACCTAACCCAATTTCCTGTTTTTGTTTATAGGTTGATCATTCACATCTAATTGTAACTAACTAGGAAGAAATGAAATTAAACAAAACTATGAAATGTATTAATTTGTTATGATTCTGGGAAGAAAATCTATTTTAGATACATTTTTCCACAAAAGGAAGACAATACAGTTTATCAGAATTGGGTTTCAATGAAAGAGGAGAATGTGTTTTGATCCATGGAAGGACTTCCCTTTCTTATGACACAGACTGGGTTGTACCAAACAGTACTGTGAACCAGAGGATGTTATTATCACACACGTTTTGAGTATATTTATTTCATAGACACACCACATACATCACATGTTTCCCTGAAACCCTTGTCCCTATCATATTAGAGGGCATGCATATGCAGACACACATGCATTCCACCACACATGCATACCCATACACACACACCACAAATAAAATGTAAACACACTCAAATCGCATGCCATTTGAAATACAATATGATTTACACACTATGTATACCACCCTGGTACATACCACACATACATAGATACCATACACACATGTACCCATATAACCTTAGCATGCACACACATAAAAACACACACACACACATGTACCACACGCTTGACCTACAATCTCAGATGAGATACATACCACAAAGTATAAAGACACTCATCACACACAAACACACCACATATTAACTACATACATACAGAGACACACTATACATTTCATACACTTATGACACACATCACAAATTACACATACACATAAAAAGTACACATATACACACATGATACACATATACAGACCTACCGAACACAGCATATATACAGCACATATATGTACATGATACACAGAGTCAGGAAATGAATGTATCACACACCACATATACAAGACACAGCCAAAAATCCCACACATCCCACACACATACACTACTCACATGACATACACACAAGATACATCATAGATAAACTGTATACAACATACACATCCCAAACGTGGAGATCTACCATAAACAGACAAACTACACACACACACACACGCACACACACACTCTCTCACACAATCACTAGATATATGACATATATGCTGCATAAACAACACGCACACCACACACCCACATAAATGATACCAACACACCATATCATACATAGACTCAAAATGCACACAATATACACCACACACACATTATGCATGTCCCATATACATACACCACAAATACCGCATCTCCAACCCCCACAAATATGCATATGATGCACATTCAGGACTCAGGCACATCATTTACCATGTGCACACACCATCTTTATTCCACTCATATACCACATGCACTGAAATATACTTAAGATACAGACACAGTGGGCATCACATGAATATGCTATATACAGAACATGTACACACACCACACACACAAGAATGACATACAACACGCACCATACCATAGACACATATCATACACACATAATTCATACACATAAACACATGATAAACACACTTAGAACATACCACACACATACACTGCAAAAAACAAATGCACAACACACATACACATGACACATATGATACCCTCACTTAGAACACAGGTAAACCACACACATGCACACCAAACACATCTCACATATACTACATATACCACACACAAACCACACCTACAAACACCATACAAACACATTGCACATACATGATACAAAGATAGACCACAGACACACCACATACTTCCTATATGTACACCACAAAAAATGCCGACACACCAAACATACACAGCCCATACCACACTCATTCTCTCAGGCACACCACCCAATAAACATAATACACACCACACACACATTACACATATACCATATACAATACAAATACCACATGCCCAACCCCCACAAATATGCATATGATACACACTTAGGGCTCAGCCACATCATTTACCACATATACCCACCACTCAGTATTCCACATGCATGCCACATACACAGTGGACATCACATCAGTACACAGTATACACTACATATATACACAATACACTGCACGTATCACATAATAAACACACCACAAATGTATTCCAAAGTGACTGATCACAAAATCATAGCACATCTATTTCAAACACTCCATACACATACATCACAGAAAAATACGTGATACCCACTGTACACACATTTACCATACACACAAACACACCAAACATATGAGAGAAACACTTAGCATATGCCCGTATGCCATATAAAATATCATGACATGCCCATACCACACAAGTACACACATGCATCATGTGCACACATATCACACAATACAAATACAAACCACACATACACACACCACATATAGAAATATTGCAGAAACAACACTTACAGACATACTACATGAAAATACACTACAAACATTACACTAACAAATACACACACCAAACATACCACACACATCTTAATATATCATACAAATATAAACACTGCACTACACACTCACAAGCATGCATACCATACGAATACACACTACACATCTACCACACATGTACTATACATGCTACATACACATACCACACACATGAACAACACATACACAAACATGTATGATACTATAAACCACACACCAATACTTTACACACACCGTGCACACAAACACAGCATACACATCCACAATGAAGTAATAAATACTATCTCCTTACCACTGTATATGTGAGGCAAAAAGTTTTATTTGTCTACAATCACCTCTCGTCCATGGTCAGGATTCATAATGCCTGACTAAGATGTACAGTGAAGGTTTACCTCCCTTCCCTTCCCTTCCCTTTCTTCTCATTCTTCACCCCTCTTTTTTCCCTTCCTCTCTTCTTTACTTTTCCATCTTTCTTCCTCCCTCTACTCCCTCAATTTCCTTTCCCGTTTCCCTTCTCTTTTTTCCTCCTCTTTCCAGGTTTCTTTCCTCTTCCCCCATTTCTATTCTCTTCCCCTCCCTGCTCCTTCTTCACCCTTCCTCCTTTCTCGGCTAACTCCTTTGTTCTTCCCACACATTCCTTCCTTCCTTTCCTCTTCCTTTTCTTTCTCCAACCTTCTTCCTTCCTCTCTTCTCCCTTCTCATTTCCCACCCCTCCTACCTAACCCCTCCCGTTACCATTTCCTCTCCCTCTCCCTTCTCCCTCTTACTCTCACCAGTCCCTTTTCTGCTCCCTCCTCCCTCCTCTCCTCCACTCCCTGGTCCTCCCCCATTCCTGCTCCTTATTCTGCTACCCACCCTTCTTTGTCCCCATCCCTCTTCGCTCTCTTTCTCTCTTCTATTTTCACCTTTCTGCCCTGCTCCTCCTCTCTCTTGAATTTTATCATCCTTCCACCCTCCCCCTCCTCTCCCTTCTCATTTCCCATCCCTCCTATCTAACCCCTCCCCTCTCCATTTTCCCTTCCCTCTCCTTTCTCCTTCTTACTCTCTTTCCCCATTACTCATCCATACTCTGCTCCCCTCTCTTCTCTTCTCCTTCACTATCACTCTTCCCTCCCTTTCTCTCCCATTTCTATCCTAATCCTCCCAACTCACCCTCCATTCTCCTTCTCTATGCCTCTTCTAAACTACTCACCTCCCTTCTCCTTCCCTATACATGCTCCCTACTCTGCTCCCCCTTCTTCCCCATCACTCTTCCCCACTCTTCTCCTCCCATCTACTTTCTCTCCCCCTAACAGTCTCCTTCCTTCCCATCTTTCTTCTGACGCTGTCAGAGCACATCCATGAACTTAGCTTTCTCCCACTATGTTCGGGCTTGATTTTATTTATGAGACCTGGTGTGTTTCGTAGTTGGTTATAGCCCCTCAGCCTGTTAGAGTAGCTGTAAGCCCATTAGGTCTGTGGGTGCTGCCATCCAGGAGGCTGCGCTTGGTTCACTTGGAGGAATTCTATTGCCCTTTCTTCCGCTGACTGCGGCTGCGCTTCTTCTTGGGCCAGCGACAAATAACAATGACGTTGGAACGTTGACCCTTATGGGGGCTCCGATCCAGCAAGGCTAGCACTCTTTCAATAATCTTTTCCCTCTGGTGAAGAAACAAGTAGGGGGACACTCTTAGTTCTGGGTAAACTTGTCAGGGACTGGCCAAGGGGGCCTCCTGAGAAGAGGGTATGGTTTGAAGAAGGGGTTTGGGGCCCAGGAAGCCAGAGAAGAGATCATGGGGTGGGGACCCTATAGAGAAAGAAGAGGAGCACAGGGTCGCCTGACCTCTTCGTCCTTTTTTTTCTCAAGTGCGCTGATGTCTTTAGCTTCTTTCTCTGAGTTGTTGTTTTGCCCGCGTTGTCCCTCCATGCTTCCAGTAGATGTTAAACAATGACACAGCAGCACGCGGGAAGCAGCTGACTGCAGCGGAGTCTCACCTTGGCAGTAACGGATGGGAGGCCAGGGGCTGGCCTTTATGTGCTGCTCACTGGGAAGAGTCACACCCTCAGGCTTTGTTGAGTCATCCAAGGGCTGCCCCAGCCAATGAGGACGCTCGGCTGCCCTTTGCATCATGATGCATACCCTTGACTACCTAGTGGGTGTGCCAGAGAGCGGGGGATGGGTAGAGAGGACACCAAGATTCTGGAATACCTCAACGCCCCTAGAATACGGAGCTCAAACTTTTCTTCTCCTCTCCATGTGTTACAGTCTGTAGGCACGCGTGGCAGTGAAGGTGAGGGCTTGCAGGCCTCCTCTTGATCACCCTGACTACTTGTCTCATTCTGTTACGGCTCTGCCTTCCCCACTGCCTGTTATCCTATGGGTCTCTGTCAAAATCCCACAGTGTTAGTGCAACTAAAGTCATATTTTCGCTGGAAATATGCGTCAAAGCATTTTCCACCAACTGTGTCAGCATCTGGAAGACACTTACTGCCTGGTCGCCTCTCAAAAGTTGTCAATGTCTTTCTAGTTTGAAATCACAGCCTTCAGTCTATGAAGAGCTCAGAAAAGCTTTCTGGAGTGGGTTTAATAATAGTGTTTCAAATTGACAGCATGTGTTCAGACCCAAGTCCCTCAAGGTCATATTCAGATATGGGTTTTACCATGAAGCAGGCAGAGCAAGTACTCACATGTAGAAAGTTCTCCAGGGTGTTTCCACACAAGGAAGTGCAACCCAATGAGACCCCCTGAGTCAGGAAGCAGACAGGAAATAACCTGGTCCTGTCTTAAGTGCATTTGGTTTACATTTTGCAACAGACCTTGCACAGTGACTATGCTTGGTGATCCTCTTTGGTGTGTTCTAGGAAAATGGGTGACAGAAACTTGAGGATCATCAGTGAACTGTGAACAAGGTTATGATTCAGTTGTGCTTTCCTCTATCTGATGTACTTGGTTTATAATTATGTCCTGTCTCCTGACAACAAAGGGACACACTCAAGTGATACTCTATGTCACACTGATAGTTCAGACTCAGCCAGACCTAGAAGGAGATACTCTTAGTACTGTTGGTCCTCTCTCTCTCTCTCTCTCTTTCTCTCTCTCTCTTTTGTTGCAGTCAGCCTGCATGGTTGCTGATAAATGACCATCAAATGGCTTAAGGGAACAAGGGGTTTATTCTCTTAAGATTTCTGGTTACAGTTCTCAATCCAGCTTGACAGGAGAGCATGCACCAACACCAGGGCCGAGGGAACTGGCCACACCATCACTGCATAATGGCTGAGAGATGGTCAATCATTACTTGCCAGACTAGCATGTCTGGCCAAGTGAACAGAAGGATGTCCACTCGCTCAACCAGCTCTCTGTGATTTATCCAGGGCTTAATCCCACCCATCATGGGCTGGGTCTTCCCCAGCAGCTAGACAATGTCCTTCAGTTTTGCCCTGGGCTTAACTCAACCATCAACTCCCTCCAAATGTGCCCAGAGCTCAAACCCTCCACTGTCAAGTTGACACCTGTGCCTAACTATGACATGCTCTCTCTCGCTCTTTTATCTCTCTTTATTCTCCCACCCCTTCCCTCACTGTTTCCTTCCTGACCCTGAAGAGGTAGTCTGTTGCAGGCTGAGCCTGGTCTGCCCAGGGATACCCATCCTCCCCATGTTTGCTCTAGGCAGGCAGGTTTCGAGCTCTCCCAGAATCTCCAGAATCACAGGGCAGCATCTCCTTGTTGGTGTGTCTCACTCTGACTTTGTAAAGAGGCAATGGCAGAGGAAGGCACGTCAAGCCATCTGGAGGGTAAGGAGGTGGAGAGCACTGGAAGGGGATGAGTTCAGCAGGTGCGACAAGCACAGTTCACTACAGTTGGCTCCACAAAGAAGGATCCTCCCAGGTGCTAATATCTGTTCCAAGCATAGGTAGGTAGCTATCACAGTCAAAGAGGTGACACACCCAAGCTGGAATCATGCACAAGGGAACTGCATACAACTAGTACAGGATAGAGACCATGCCATTATTCAGGACTAGTAGTGACCCAGGCACCATCAGCTAGAGCACAGCAGCTGCAACCTGTTGTTGTCTTTGAAAAGAATCTTTGGACTCTGTCATTGACATGTTCAGGTTGATGAGTCTTCCTACCACAGATATGCAGTCCCTTTCCAAGGACCCAAGATACAAAGCAGCATGTGGCTCTCCTAGCTTGTGCATTTCTTTGGGACAGAGGGACAATCTGGAGGGTACTGGCCTAGTCGTCCCTAAAGAACAGAGCATTGGCTGGCTCCTTCTGGAGAATCAGCCTGGAAACAGACTGCTTTAGACTGGGGTAAGCCACAAACAGAAGAACACCAGGTCACTAGACAGAACTCAATAAGCCCTTCCTTCACATGAGAACTGTCTAACAAGCCCTTCAGATGAGGCAGTCTGATGTCAGACCACTTCTACAAGTCCAGTGTTTTAGGACATTGCCCCTGTTCTGTGCCTAAGTCCATGAAAATGATCTGTATTCCCTATACCAAGAGTACTTGAAAGAATATTCTTATATTCTAGAATTTCTTCTGGGATTATTTACATAAATTTTGTATTTAGGTATTTCGTATTAAGGTATTTAGGCCAAAATTGTCCTTTCCATTATGGGCTGGTCTCCTACTTAAATTATGCAAATAAAAGACTCTATAATGCTCTTTCCTGTAGGCCACCCTAAAGGCAATAATTCCTCTATCTATATTTATTCACCTTCCCAGGGAATTGTCTTATGCACTATGAGTGGAGTGTTTCCACATCAATTGTGAATCCAAAACAATATTCCACAGGCTTGCTTAGAAGTCTGCCTTCTTGAAACATCTGTTCATTGTTGTGCTCAAAGGTCTGCCTCACAAGGGTAAAGACCAGAGCTGAAACTATCACAGATGGCTAGCATATCTGGTTTTGTAATCATTTTTGCAAACATCATTAGCTCTTTTCCTCTGCTGTTTACTTCAGCCATCTACCATAGCATATTCTGTACATAGCTTTTCCTCTGAAACAACAGTTGCCCTTTACAAAGTCTGCATTCCTAGCCCGGAGCATACAAACAAGAAAGGAGCAGAGGTTGGGTCACTTTGTAGTCATTTTCCCTGCAGCAGAGGACCATACCACACAGGCAGATAAAGTATGATGTGCTCAGTGCATTGAAATGCAGGAATCTCTCAGACATCAGCATAAAAAATTTTAAAAAATACAACCTCAATCAAAATTGCATGAGAATGTAATCCCCAGGTTGGCCTCCTTGTCTTTGACCTGCACCTTATTTCCCCATGATGCAATAAAGCAGCTGACTCTCCTGGGAAGGACCTCTGCCATCCAATATTCTTGTGGTCAGAATGGGTCGTTTATTTGTTTTGCATCTCTGGCATCCTCAGGCCCTTACTTTGCAACTTCTAAAGTTTTTTTTCCCTTTATAGACATGGTCAGGTTGTCCCAGCTTGACACAGAAGGACTTACAGACTGACATGACAAGGTGCAATGGAAATCAAGACCTAGCCTCTCAGTTTGGCTTCCAAGGATCATCATCTTTCTTTCCTTCCTTTCTGCAATTTGTTCCATGCCTGATTTGTAAACTGATATTCTTCAAAAATAATCAGAAAAGAGTTCAAGTACAGCTAGCAGGAAGAATCTTTCAAGGGGCATCACCTGCCACCCTTAGTGCCTGCTGGGATTCAGCTAAAGCAGACCCGGCCAGTAACCTTTGTGAACCAGAGGCAAGAGACAGGTTGCTAACACAGAGGATACTTACACAAAGGCCAGTGGGAGCACATGAGGGGCAGGAAAAGTTATCCCATGCAAAAAGTGTCAGCCATTTTCTCTAAATCTGAAATTAGAAATTAGAAAGTCAAATTTCCTGCACTGTTCTACAATCCTGCTAGTCTCTAAATGAGTTGACAGCATGAAGGTGGAGGTTGGAGTGAAAGATTTGAGCCCTCACATCTCCTTGCTGGCCATGCTTACTGAAGAGGTACCACTGTATCACCACCTTTGCTCACATGTTTAATCTCCCATCCCATTAGACATTTCAATTAAAGGAATTTAGCTCCATCCATTCAGCTGGTTCTGATGGACCAGGACAACAGCTTGTGAGCAAACATAGGACCCACGTGCTGTTAATACCACACAAGTACAAAAAAAAATCACACAGGGGGGCTGAAACCAAGGGATGGATACATACTCATACTGACAATGAAATTTAAAGAGAGGGATAATTTCATATTAGGGGACATATACTTTTTTCAGATCTCTATCCAGAGAGATCAGGCCAGTGTAGAGAGGAAAAATGAATCTTCCTAAACTCATACCACACACCTGATATATTTTTTACTAGAAAATTATACATGATGTGCTAGGTCAACCATAAGACTTAAAAGTTCAATAAAAAAGTAAAATACTAAAATTTTGACACATAGAGCTCCCAGGAGGATTAGATGAAACCCTTAAAGTATGTTCTATGAAAAAACAATTCATTGTTAATGTGCAGACTGCCTGCCCTTCCTCTTTCTGCACATATGGTGCTGAGACAACCTTGATGTAAAGATTTACTTTGTTTGTGATTTCCTGACTAGTAGCACACAATTTTAAACATCAGCTGAAAAATATTAGAGGTATGAATACATACTGAATGATGAAGGTATCTATGAATAGAAGTGAAAACACATGAAGAAGATTCCATACAGAAAATACACATTGAGCAGATCAGCACGTACTATTCTATACCCATTAAAATTGAAAGCAACAACGAGGAATTATGAGTTGTTGGATGGGACTCAGAGCCATGGGATCTCCCATTCACGTGTAATGGAATCTTGTCTGGAAGAATGTTTTCGGCAGTTTCTAAAATTTAAACATATGCTCATGATACCAACGCTTAATGCTAAACATTCATCCTAGACATTTTTCCAGGTAAATTAGGTCCAGAGTTTCCCTTTATGGGGAGGTTTAGTAAAACTGCTACTCCTTATGCCCATGAGCTATAAAATGACCTGAGTACCTTTGATGAAGAGTTCCATGTGGCTTTTTTCTGGAGACAGAGGCAAACATCTATTTATGTCAGTTAGAACATTTATAAACTGGACAATGGAAAGATTCCCTGCAGCTCTAGCTTGCTGACCCATGATTTTATGCGGACATGTGAAATAGTGAACTTAAAGTCCGCTGCATCACTGCCAGTCTCAGCCTGATGTGGGTGATGACTCCCAAAAACTGCATCTTCAGAGACCCTGCATAACTTACCCCCCTAGAAACTTCTGTCCCTAGCAACAGTTTCTGCTTGTGTGATCTTGACAAAAATTCCTGGGATCTTGTAACTCTTTGGGATTCCTAAACCTTAAGTTTACTTAGTCTTCTGGTTCCTAGGATCTTCTTTTCTCCCAACTAGGAATAGAATGAGTAATGTTTCAAGTTTGAGAAAACAGTGAGACAATTGCTTAAGTGACTAACTTAATTTAAATTACTAACTTAAATGTGGGATATCTGTACTCCGAAAAAATACTGGTGTGAAAATACTGCCGATATAAGCTACTTGAGTGATTATCGAAATAACTGAGGTGAAAGGAAAATTGAAGGTGAAGATTATAAGCTGTGGGATTCATACCACGTGATCTATAAAATGCAATGTATAAGAAGGAGACAAGATTGGTGATTGCTCGAGGTTTGCTGTGAAGGAAACAGCTTGACCATGCAGGAGAAACAGGAAACCTCAAGGGACTTGGGAACTCTTCACTACACTGATTATATTCCTGGTCTTAGGAATCTATAAGAGTACTAAGGTCCATAAAAGTGCAGTCATCAAGCAAAGTTAGGTTAGAGCATGTTAATTAAAATCAATCACTGAAAAGATTCAAGTTGCATATGTGCAGATGAATCCCACTAAAGAACAATAGCAAACTCCAATGGATTTCCTAAGAAAAACAAAGAACGTGATCCATTGTCAAAAGTTAACTTAGTGAAGTAAAGAATTTTCTAGCTTTTTTTCCATCACGCCCTCTCTAGAAAAATATCAGAAGTTGTACCTTATATAGTAGTTTCTACCACCTTTTAACTACTGCTGTTTTGCTTGAGAAAAGAAACTTGAAGAACAGTACTTTCATTTACTGTGAACACAAACATCACACAAGAGCTCATTATATTTGAAGAAACATGCTATTGAACATTGGCCTACCAATAGTGAAGCTTCCCAATGAAGTCCTCATATATTTTATTAATTCATTTATGTATTATGTATAAGGTAGTCAAATTCATTGAGGCACAAAATATTGTGTTAGTTAGGGCTAGAGGATAGCTTAGGGGCAAGAAGGATAGCTCAACCAAAATGATGTGGGGTTTCTTTTGTTCCAGAGAGAAAGCACAGAGGATGTGAAGGGGTGCTGTCATCTATTTACTGGCAGATTTCAGAAGATGTACCTGATGAAATCATCCTATAGAAACTACTGGATAATGACATCAGAAGTATTTCTCCAGTCCATTCTTGACAGTTGTCCTATATTGCTCTGGCCTTTCTGCCTGCCCTGGATGCTCGAAAACCAGAGAGCCCACAATGCTTCTCAGGAACACAACAGACACTTGGAGGAGTTGAGAAAAACAAGAAACAAAAACAGGCATAGAGCAGTTAAAACACTCTCAAACAGAGTTTAAAATTGAACTAAAAGACAAGCTATCTTCAATGCAGAACTCAACAGAGAGTCTTATCAGCAGAAATAACAGAAGCAGAAAATAGAATTTCAGATCTTGAAGACAAAGTGGAAATATTAACCAGCTCAATGAGGTTGTTGAAGGCAAAAAGATACTTTAGCACAATATTCAAGAGATATGGGACACCCTGAAGAAACTAACAAGCACATTCATGGAATACCACAGCAAGAATCCCAAAATACCACACCTTAGGAAATATTTCACATTATCATAAGTGAAAACTTCCCTCATCTAAAGAATGAGAGGACCATCCAAATACAAGAGGCATTCTGCACCTCAAACATATATGACCAAAATAGAAACTCGCCACGGCAAATAATAGTCAAAATACTCCACATTCAAGACAAAGAAATGGTGCTGAGAAGTTTGAGAGAAAAAAAAAGTCACTTTTAAAAGTAAACCTATGAAAATAACAAATTACTTCTCAATGGAAACAGTAAATGCAAAAAAGATCTTGGAGAAACGTACTTCAAGTATTGAGTGAACAAAAATGTCAACATAGGCTGATATACCTGGCAAAACTATCCATCATGATTGAGGGAGAGAGAAAAGTTTTCCAGCACAAAGACAAATTGAAGGCTTACATGTCTACAAAACCAGGCCTCAAAAAATGCTACAAATGATACTCAAGCTTGACGGAAAATACAAACTTATCCAGGAAGACAAAAGGGAAGTACAATACCAAAACCTAAAAGCCAAATAATACACTTATAAAAACCACTAAACATAAAAAATGTCCGAAATGTCCGGAATTAAAAATAATTTCTCCATTATAACATTAAATGTCAATGGAATTAACTCACCAATCAAGAGACACAGATTACAAACTTGGATTAAAAATCACAATCGTCAATTTGCTGCTTTCAGGAAACACATCTCACCACAAAAGAGAGGCACATCCTAAAAATAAAAGGCTGGCCCAAAATTCTGCAAGCTAATGGAACCAGGAAACAGGCAGGAGTAGCTATTATGCTATCAGACAAAGTTGACTTTAAACCAATAAAAGCATAAGAAATAAAGTGGATACTACATTTTAGTCACAGATACAATTCAGCAGGAAGACTTCACAATAGAGACAATATGTGCACCTAATACGGGCTCCTCCACATTCATTAAGCAAACCCTACAGCATTTAAAGTGAGAAATCAACCCCCAAACCATAACTTTTTGGGATTTCAGCACCGCTCTCTCAACATGGGATAGATCAACAGGTAAAAAACTTAATAGAAATTCTTTGGAACTTTATCAACCTCTTACTGAAATGGAGCTTACAGATCTCTTTCGAACTTTTCATCCATGCACCAAGGAATACAAATTTTTCTCAGCAGCACATGGAACTTTCTCCAAAATATATCACAAATTGGGCCACAAAATGAATCTCCACATATACAAGAAACTTGAAATTCTAGCCTATACGCTATGAGACCACCATGGTCTAAAGCTTGACATCAGCAACACAACAAACAGAAAATACACTAACTCCTGGAAACTAAACACATGATGCTGAATGAGAATTGGATTCAGGAAGAAATTACGAAGAAAATTCAAGATTTCCTGGAAGGGAACAATAATGAAAATAAAACTTATCAAAATTTTCGGGATAAAATGAATGCTGTCCTAAGAGACAAGTTTATAGCTCTTAATGCCTACATCCATCAAAAAAATAGAAATATCACAAATAAATAACTTAAAAATGCAGCTTAAAGCTTTAGAGTCAGTAGAGTAATCTGATCCCAGAAGCAGTAGAAGAGAGGAGATTAGCAAAATAAGGGAGGAAATATCCAAAATTGAGATAAGGAAAACAATACAGAGAATCAACTAGTCAAAAAGTCATGGTTAGCTGTATAAAGTTTTCAGTTTCTCAGTAAGGCTATTCTTTGTGTTTCACAGCTGTTGTGCCTGTGAACACTCATTTGGCCTTGGATTCCTGTAAGTTTGATGGAAATTGGAAGGACAAACAATCCCTGTTCTAGGAAGCCGCATGTTCAGAAAGAGTAGCCAGTCTAGGAGTGGTTCTTAAGAAACCAGATGTCAATGGTATCATGTCATAGTGTTCTTGTTGGGTGGAAAACTGATTTTTTGTGTGTGTGTGTGTGTGTGTTTGGGGGGATTCCCGTGTAGAAGAGAGCACTGTGTGTGCTTGTGGAGGCCCATGGATGACTCTCAGGAATCATCCTGTGCAGAGGATGTAGCTGGCCTTCCCAGGACTCCTTGAGTATAGATCAGGCTGGTGCAAAACAGAAAGCAGTGGAGACATATCTCCTGATCTTTGGCTTTCTGGTGTCTGTTATTTGTCCTGTGATCTAATCTTGGAAGGGGAAAACTGATGCCACATAGTTAAACATGCTTTTTCCCTAAAACTATATTTAAGGTCCACATTGCTCCCACATTGTGGAAGAAAATGTATTCTTTTAGACACTGTTAACTGTATACATTTACTGACTGTCTGAGGATGCAGGAAATCACAAATGACTTCATGAACATCCTTGAAACTTCCCTGTGACAGTTGTTGATTGTTTAGGATTCCAAGCATCTATATGTATTTTCTTGTACATCATCCTGATATTCACTTATGTGCCCCTAGTTCCTATGAGATTTTGCTGTTCCTTATTATAATCCTTATAGTCAATGATTCTGGATGATTCCCTATGTGAAACACTTATAAGCACATCTAGCTGAGAATAAACTTGGCTTAATACAGTCTCATGCTGGGTTGTATGGAGATCCCTCTAGACTCTGCCTGGAGTCAATTCTTGTTGCTCCCTTTCAGAGACCCCATGTTACTGTAAATGCTGGCATTTACAATCCTTTTTTTTTTTTGCTCTGTGCTTTTCCAGCCTCTGCCTTACAGGTCTGGAAGTACAGACCGCTGCCATTTCCAGGGGATATGGGAACCAAACTGGGGTATTTTTATATATGGAACAAATGTTTTTACCTCTGACCTATCCCTCCAACCCAAGTGGAAAAGTCTTGAAAAGGAACATTCCAAAACAGTCTCTGGGATCCAGAGATTTAAAGAGCCATTCCTCTCCCACTACCATAGCCTGAACTGAACTGAAGGTAGGACAAAGGGAGCCTAGCACATTACAACAGTAGTTGTTTAGATGGGCAAGTAAGAGGTGGTCCTTTGTCTTATACCAGGGGTCCTGAAACTCCCTTTGGACAGTCTTCAGGAGATCTATGATATCCTGAAGTTAGTGGGTGTAGTAAGATCTAACTCTGACTAGACAAAGGCCTGGTGATTGATCCTAGTTTGTGATCTGTCCATGTAGATGAAGAGAGATCACAGAAGTCTTTTGGCAGAGGATAGATATAGTGGGCACAGCCTCATGTATAGCAGGCAACACTTTCCATCAGTTCTGGTGTGTACAGTCCACTGGGGTTAAGGGATCATATGGGGCAATAAAGCATAGTTTGTGCCACCATAATGTCACCTAATACAAGCTTGAAGCTGAAATCCTCCTTGGATTAAAGTGGGGAAATTGGTGTACCTTTTTGGGTAACACATGAAGTAAATAACAGGTCTCTAGAAAAGATTTTGTGCATACCTTGTTGTGCCTGTACCTGGGCACAGGGTGATGGTCAGGAGGCACAATGCATCCTCAGGATTGAGTCCTCACAGTATCCTTGGAAACTTTGCAGAAGTACCAGTCAGAGGAAAGGTGGCGGCGAATGGAGTCAGTCCTGCTCTCATTATAATCTTTGAAGAAGGGGGACATGGGCTGGCCTGAGGCTCACCAATGAGCTGAGCTTGTTTCAACATGCATAAAGTATAGCCTGAACCATCAGAGTAAGCACAGTCAAGCAGGCATGAGAGATACTATATGTTGTGTGCATCTTTTATTCCTGCTCTTGAGATGCTAACAAAGTGACTTTGTCTCCAGGGGCCACCCTATGCAGAAGTTGCTGCTTCAGGACACCATGCAGGGTAGATAGGTAGTATTGACAATGGCCTGAGCTACGTGAGTACTCAGGATAGCACAGCAGTAGAGCAAGGTTAGTTAGGCCTCTACTCAAAGGCTAGCTGGGTTTCACAAATGTGTTCTGTCATTCTGCAACCAGGTCAAATTTAAATATCCTGGCAATATTAAGGGAAAATCTTTAATTCGTATTTCAAGATGAAGGATTGAAGGTTTTCATTCATCTACTCTACACATTTCACTTATTATTGCCAATTAATATGTGATATGCAAACCCTTTTGAAATTATGTAAAAGCTGAAGGGGTGAATTCATGTGGAGTGTTTCTTTAGCAGAGTTCTGGGTATGATTATGAATATGAGAACTGAATAAGTGTATATTTATTAGGTTTTGGGATTAAGACAATATTAGCTTCATAGAAGGAATTCGGTAGTGTTCCATCCTTTGCTATTTTATGGAACAGTTTAAGAAGTATTGGTGTTATTAGCTCCTTAAATGTCTGGTAGAACTCTGTGCTGAATCCATCTGCTCCAGGACATTTTTTGATGCAAAGATTCGAGATTACTTCCTCGATTTCCTCATATGTTATAGGATTATTTAAATAATTCACAACTTCCTGATTCAATTTAGGTAAGTTGTGCTTACTCAGGAGTTCATCTATCTCTTTTGTGTTGTCAAATTTCACAGAGTATAAGTTTTTGAAATATGATGTTATAATTCTCTGGATTTCTTGGGTATCAGTAGTGATAACTCCATTTTCATTTCTAATTTTGTTCATTTGGGTTTTCTCTCTCTCTTGCTTTTGGTTAATTTAGCTAGGGGTGTATCAATCTTGTTGATTTTTTTCAAAAAAAAAAACAGCTTTTTAACTCTTTGATTTTCTGTATCATTTTCCTAATCTCAATTTTTGATATTTCTCCCCTTATTTTGCTAATCTCCTCTCTTCTGCTGCTTTTGGGATCTGACTGCTCTAGTTTCTCTAAAGCTTTAAGCTGCATTGTTAAGTTATTTATTTCTGACATTTCCATTTTTTTGATGTCCAACACACTATTGACCCTACATAGTCTAGCATTTGCGGAAGGCACTAGGATCCTTGGAGGCAAGGGATTGATAGCCACAGTAGTGTTCCTATGCTTAAGGTGAACACAGGAAAGGGTTCTGGGAAATGCCACTGGGTCCTTGCACCTCATCGGAGAGGAGGACCCAGAGGAGAGTTTGGCATGCACATTAAAGGATGCTCAGGGGATGGGAGGGGAGGCACTGGGAGATGGGGAGGGAGAGAGGAGGGGAGGGGGGAACAGGGCAGTGGGAGGTTGGAGGAAGGGAGGGGACCAGTGTACCTGTTACGTTTGTATTAGTGGAAATAAAAAAAGTTTCAAAGCCTTATTCTAAAAAAAAAAAAAAAGAACTGAATAAATAAATTGATAGTTAATAAGTTAATGGAAACATGGATACATGTTACAGGCATATTCTGTATACAGCATAACTTCATGCAATATTCAGCATAATTTAGGAGACAATCAGCTAATTATAATTTGAAGTGGATGAATTGCATGAATATAAATGATTTCTACTATTGCAAAAAATAATCATTTGTTTCCATTTGAATGATTTCTACTTTATTCTACCCTGACAATTTTAGAAATTAAAACTTTAATTTAAAAGCAAGTTTGTGGCATTTTTGAAATTATCGATTTTTAGAGTAATGGTCAACTCCCTGAAAATGCACTACATATATGAAATTGTAGCACAATTTTTTCCACTTTTCCTGGTTGGCTTTAGAGAATCTGATGTTTGGAAAGTGTGACACTTCTCACCATATTTGAATTTGTTTACTAATACATTTTATGTCACAATGCTAAAACCTCAAGCATGATAAGCAAGAATCCTAACACTGAAATCTGTTACCCTGGTAGTAATTAACACATTCCATCCTTCTCTTTGAAGATGCATATTAACCATTGATGATTTGAATTCAGCAAAATTTCTTCCATTCTTTTTGATGCAATTTAATTGCAGAATATGGTTACTGATCTTTGTTAACTGAGATAGTAAAAATACTTTTCAATTGGAAAAAATACCTATTTTATGACAAAATTCTTACAATATAAATCTGTGAGAAAGTACTCTTTGGAAAATATTCTAAGGAAATAACATTCAATTCATTTTATTTTAACATTTAAAATCTGAGATGCCCAACAATTTTTTACACATAGACACACACATAGTGTATTAAAAGCATTAATTCATTTTGTAAAAATTTATAGATTAGGCTTTTAAAATGCCAATGAAAACACTCCATCAAAAACCGATTTCTCATTTGGGAAGCTGAACTCTAAAATCAGTGGTTAAAATAAATTTTGCAATAAATATTGATGTAGAGATTCAAGTGCACATACACGTGAAAATTTTGAATGTGACATGGTGTTTAAATAGGTTTGCACAACTTGACATCACCATCATATCTGTTGGCTTCAGATAGTTAACAGATCTACCTCCTGCTGGTGACAGAAACATGTGTCTAGAAAAAGAACAACCGAAATGAAATATTTCCAATCATCTGATATGAGTGAAATTTAATAAACACAATACAAATACTTTTATTGCTTGCAAATAACATTTCAGTGCTAATTTATAAAATTAAGTTCATTTCAAATCTTATGTTTGGTTCGTTATGATCTGTGTTTAATTCATTCCCCCTTTTTAGTTTCCTGAAGTGGAAACTAGTGTTGAACTTCATGACATTTCGTATTTTGGAATATAATATTCAAAATTGTCATTTAATTAAGCTTTGCTGAATCACATATTGTGATATACTGTGATTTTTATTTTCATTTGTCTCCAAATACTGTCTAATTTTTATTTAATCTCCTCTTTGACTTATGTTTATTACACTGTACTGTTTGATTTCCAAATAATTGTGTATGGTATTGTCTCATACGTCTATGGTTTCACTTTCCAGAGTTTCAGATAGAAGATGTGAGTGCTGTTCTAGATAATATCTATTAAATACTTCAGAAATAAGAACTCATAAATTATAAATGGTGCTTTTCTGTGTTATAAGGAAATCACATACTATTTTATTCTCTCCAACCTATGATCTGAATCATCTTGTAAAACATCTCCACACTGTGTACAATACATTCTGATTACTCAGTAGTCATTCTCACAGAGTAAATTTTGGGATCTCAGTTCTGTATTGACATATCTACATTAATGGATGTGATTTTTTTCATTGAATTTTATCCATTTTTATCTAGTGACTAGTGTGTACAAGTCACTTTATTTCCTCCAGTGTTTTTACTTTCTCTAATTTTCTGTCAATACTTTACAACAATTCATATCTTCTTTCTGTATTTATTTAAACTTTATCATATGAAGCAGTCACTGTAAGTTGCTGTCTGATAGTACAATCATGGTTTTATTATTTTTATATTTATTTTTTCAAAATCAATACAAACCTCGTTTATTTTAAGCTAGTGTCAAGAATCAGGTACATTCTGCTTTTCAAAGATAATATTGCATTCCTTTAAAAACCTACAAGTCTAGGTATATAATGTTAAGAATATAAGGCAGAACTTTTTCCCCACCCGCCCAGGATGCAAGCAGTCCAGCCACACCACACTGCGCCCTAGGTAAGCACCCCCTGCTCACCCCCAAAACCCAGGCAAACCACTAGTCCCACCTCTTCCCACCAGCCAGCTGGAGCAGGCGCAGCTCAGGGCCAGAGAAAACCCCTGGGCCATGCCCCAGCTCCCCAAGTTAATTGCACTTGCCACCTCTACTTCACCCGTTTCCCCACCCGACCAGGATGTGCAGTCCAGCCAGGACACACTGTGCCCTAGGTAAGCTTCCCCTGCTCACCCCCAAACCCCAGGTAACCCACAAGTTCCAGCTCCACCCACCAGCCAATCAGAGCAGACGCTGCTCCAGGCCAACTAATTCAGTTCAGTGAAAAACACACAGAAAGTGAAAGAAGGTCTTAAGAGTTAAAACCAAGTCAAAGTGTAAATCCATGAGAAACAAAACTCAAGAAAACAAATCTCCCACTGAAGGAATTAAACCCATAATGATAGACCAGAACAAATCCACGGAAAATAGCCAAGTAAGCCTGACCCAAGATAATGACTTTCAAAACATGATCACTACCGTGATCAATAATATGAAAGAGGAAATCTGGGAGGAAATAAATAACCGCATCAACCACTTGGAAAAGGAACACAACAGACACTTGGAGGAGTTGAGAAAAACAGTTCAAGAAACAAAAATAGGCATAGAGCAGCTAAAATAGATTCAAGCAGAGTTTAACTGAACTAAAAGACAAGTTACCTCCAACCCAGATCTCAATAGAGAGTCTTATCAGTAGAACTAATGAAGCAGAAAATAGAATTTCAGACCTTGAAGACAAAGTGGGAAGACAAACCAGCTAAATGGAAGAGGTTGTTAAAGCCAAAAAGATACTCGAGAGAAATATTCAAGAGTTATGGGACATGCTGAAGAAACCTAACATGAGTATTCATGGAACACCAGAGCAAGGATCCCAAAATACTACACCTGAGGAAATTTATCAAACTATCATCAAGGAAAACTTTCCTCATCTAAGAAAAGAGAGGTCCATCCATATACAAGAGGCATTCCGCACCCCAAAGAGATATGACTAAAATAGAAACTTGCCATGGCATATAATAGTTAAAGCACTCCACATTTAAGACAAAGAAATGGTGTTGAGAGCTTCAAGGGAAAAAAAAACCAAGTCACTTTTAAAAGTAAACCTATTAAAATAACAAGACTTCTCAATGGAAACAGTAAAAGCAAGAAGAACTTGGGGAGACGTACTTCAAGTATTAAATGAGCAAAAATGTCAACCCCAGCTAATATATCCTGCAAAACTATCCTTATGATCAAGGGAGAAAGAAAAATTTTCCAGCACAAAGACAACTTGAAGGGATACATATCCACCAAACCAGGCCTTAAAAAATGCTAGAAATGATACTCAAACTTGAAGAAAAAAACAAGCATGTCCAGGAGGACAGAAGAGAAGTATAATAACACCAAAACATAAAAGGAAAATAATACACTTACAAAAGCCATTAAACATAATAAATGTCCGGAATTAAAAATAATTTCTCCATTATAACATTAAATGTTAATGGAATTATCTCACCAATCAAGAGACACAGATTGCAAACTTGGATCAAAAATCACAACCCATCAATCTGCTGCCTTCAGGAAACCCATCTCACCACAAAAGGTAGGCATATCCTAAAAATAAAAGCTTGGTGCAAAATTCGGCAAGCTAATGAAACCAGGAAACAAGCAGGGGTAGCCATTTTGCTATCAGACAAAGTGGACTTCAAACCAAAAAAAAAATTATAAGAGACACAGATGAATACTACATTTTAGTCACAGGTACAATTCACCAGGAAGACTTCACAATACTGAACATATATGCACTCAATACGGGCAACCCCCCCCCATATTCATTAAGCAAACCCTACAACATCTAAAGCGAGAAATCAATCCCAAAATGACAATTCTTGAGGATTTCAACACTGCCCTCTCAACATGGGATACATCAACAGGTAAAAAACTTAACAGAGACACTTTGGAGCTTAATCAAACCCTTACTGAAATGGACCTTACAGATCTCTATCGAACTTTGCATCCACGCACCAAAGAATACACATTTTTCTCAGCAGAAAACATGAAACTTTCTCAAAAATAGATCACATATTGGGCCACAAAACGAATCTCCACATATACAGGAAAGTTGAAATTCTAGCCTGTACCCTATTAGACCACCATGGTCTAAAGCTTGACATCCACAACACAACAAACAACAGAAAATACACTAACTCCTGGAAACTTAACACTATGATGCTGAATGAGAATTGGATTCAGGAAGAAAAAAGGAAATTCAAAATTTCCTGAAAGCGAACAATAATACAACTTACCAAAATCTCTGGGACACAATGAAAGCTGTTGTAAGAGGTTAAGTTCATAGCTCTCAATGTGTACTTCAAAAAAATGGAAGCATCAGAAATAAATAACAATACAGCTTAAAGCTTTAGAGACACTAGAACAATGCGATCCCAAAAGCAGTAAAAGAAAAGAGATTAGCAAAATAAGGGGAGAAATATCTGCAATTGAGATTTGTAAAATGATACAGAAAATCAACCTGTCAAAAATCTAGTTTCTTGAAAAAAATCAATAAGATTGATACACCCCTAGCTAAATTAACCAAAAGCAAGAGAGAGAAAACCCAAATGAACAAAATTAGAAATGAAAATGGAGTTATCACTACTGATACCCAAGAAATCCAGAGAATTATAATGTCATATTTCAAAAACTTATACTCTGTGAAATTTGACAACACAAAAGAGATAGATGAACTCCTAAGTAAACACAACTTACCTAAATTTAATCAGGATGTTCTGAATTATTTAAATTGAATCATAACGTATAAGGAAATCGATGATGTAATCTTGAATCTTCGCATTAAAAAATGTCCTGGAGCAGATGGATTCAGCACAGAGTTCTACCAGACATTTAAGGAGTTAATAACACCAATACTCCTTAAACTGTTCCATCAAATAACATAGGAAGGAACACTATCAAATACCTTCTATGAAGCTAATATCATCTTAATCTCAAAACTTAATAAAGATACACTTAAAAAGAAAACTGTAAGCCAATCTCTCTGATGAACACAGATGCAAAGATTCTCAACAAAGTCTTAGCAAATCATATTCAAAAACATATCAAAAAGATCATTCACAGAGATTAAGTAGGGCTTATCCCAGGCACTCAAGTTTGGTTTACCATACGCAAATCAATAAATGTAATTCATATCTTCCCTCTGGAACCATAAGCTGAGTAAACCTCCCTTTCTCCCTTAAGTTGATTGACTTTGAGTGCTCTCTCACAGCAATAGTTAAGAGTAACCATTACAACCAGTATTAGAGTTCTGAAAAAAAATGTAATTCACCATATAAACCAGTCCAAAGTCTAAGACCAAATGATACTCTCCATAGATGCCAAAAAAGCTTTTGACAAGATCCAACAGCCCTTTATGATCAAAACCCTAGAGTCAGTTGGAATGGAAGGAACCTTTACCAATATAATAAAAGCTGCATACAACAAGCCAACAGCAAGGCTTATATTCAATGGGGAAATACCTGAAGCATTCCCACTTTGGTCAGGAGGTAGACAATGCTGTCCACCCTCACCACTTCTATTCAATATTGTACTTGAAGTCTTAGCTGAAGCTAGAAGACAGGAAGGAACATAAAAGGGATTCAAATCACCAAGGAATCAGTCAAGTTATCTCTCTTTGCAAATGACATGGTCTTATATGTGATTGATCCCAAAAACTCTACCAGATAGCTCCTGGAACTAATACAGAAGTTCAGCAGGGTGGCAGAATACAAAACAAATGTATAAAAATCAGTGGCCTTCCTTTATGCCCAGAATGAAAGAAGTGAAAAAGGCCTGAGAGAAACAATCCTATTCACTATAGCCCCTAAAAAAAAGAAATACCTTTTCATAAACCTTACCAAGGAAGTAAGAGATCTTTATAAAGAAAACTTTAAGACCCTAAAGAAAGAAATTGCAGAAGGCACCAGAAGGTGGAAAGACCTCCCATGTTCCTGGATCGGCAGAATCAACATCGTAAAAATGACCATTCTACCAAAGGCAATATACAAATTCAATGCTCTACCAATTAAAATCCCATAGCAATTCTTTAAAGAAGTTGACCAAACAATCTCAAAATTCATATGGAGGCACAAAAGACCCAGGATAGCAAAGACAATCCTGAGTAACAAAAACACTGCTAGAGGTATCACCATACCAAACCTTAGTCTATACTACAAATCCATAGTTGCAAAAACAGCCTGGGACTGGCTCCAAAATAGACACACAGATCAATGGTTAAGGGTTGAAGACCAGATATAAGCCCACACAAATACAGCAGTTTTGATCTTTGACAAAGGGGCCCAAAAACCCAATGGAAAAATAACGGCATCTTCAACAAATGGTGTTGGCAAAACTGGATGTCCACCTGCACAAGATTAAAACTGGACCCATACTTGTCACCATGTACAAGAATTAATTCCAAATGGAGCAAGGACTGTGATATAAGGCCAGAGACTATGAAAACCATAGTTGGAAGGGTAAGGAACTCCCTCAAGATGATTGGGCTAGGCCAACAGTTCCTGAACAGACATCCAACAGCACAGTCCAACACTCAACAGATGGCATCTGGTGAAATTAAAGAGCTTTTGCTCAGATAAAGAGACTGTAACTGGAACACTAAGGTAAACCAGAGAATGGGAGAAAATCTTCTCTAACCACATATCTGATAGAACTCATTATTTAAAGTGCACAAAGAACTTTGAAAACTAAACACCAAGGAAACAAATGGGCCAGTTAAAAAAAGGGCCTTGGAACTTAAAAGAAAATTTACCAATGAAGAAATTGAAAGGTCTACAAAATATCTTTAAAAATGCTATGCATCCTTAGCCATCAGAGAAATCAAAATCAAAGCTTCCCTGAGATATCATCTCACTCCAGTCAGGATGGCAAAAATCCACAATACAAACAACACCAAACGCTGCAGAGGATGTGGAGAGAGGGGAACACTCCTACATTGCTGGTGGGCATGCAGGCTCATGCAACCACTTTGGCGAGCTGTCTGACGATTCTTAAAGAAGTTAAAGATTGACATGTCACATGACCCTGCAATTCCACATTTGGGAATAACCCCACATACAGCAAAATTCACCTCGGTAGCACAAGCATGACCATGTTCACAGCAGTACTGTTTACAATAGCAAAGTCATGTATTCAACCCAAATGTCCAGTAGTTAACGAGTGGATAAGGAAATGTGGTACATTCATACAGTGGAATACTACTCAGTCATCAAAAATGATTAATTAATGCAATTTGCCATGAAATGGATGGAATTAGAAACAATAATATTGAGTGAAGTATCCCAGACACAGAAAATTAAGCGGTGTATGTACTCCCTAATTGGTGGATCCTAGTACCAAACCCACTTAGAGACACTCAAAGATAAATCTCTGTAATACCTACAGTAGTTGCAAAGATTATAAACAAGAGGGAGGGGGAAGGAGGGCCCCACAAGAAACAAGGAGAGAGGGGATCATGCTACAGCAGAGAAAATAGGCCACCATCAAAGACTGCAAGTAAATAATGAGATATCTGGTTATGTTCACAGATTTTCCTTCCTGATCATTTACAACTGAGGGAGTATGATCTCACCAGAAGGGGAGGGCGTATGGTCTGGCAGATAAAAAGTAACCATTTTGCAAATGGGAAACTGACCCCTCCCTCACCATGGTCTCCTACTTTTATTCCATCTACCTTTGAATATACTCTTATAAAAAGACTCTAATTTAACAGGTTTTTATCTCTGGCCAGGGGGTGACATCCAATATCCATCAGGGTGGAGCCAAGTGCATTGCAGGAGCAGCAAAACGGGAAAAAAAATCAACAATCCATAATCCAGAACATCAGAGACTCTATATCAATCACCTCAAACTAGGCCAGCCTAATCTCTCCCCATCCTGAAGCTCAGGGAAATTTGCAGAAGAGGGGACAGTAAGATTGTAAGAGCACATGGATGGGAGGAGCAATGATATGTAAGATACTCCACACAAGTTAGGGCCGAAGCAGTCATATTTGGACTTTACATGCCCTGTGCAATGTCCAACACACTATTGACCACACGAGGTTTAGCATTTGCTAAAGGCGCTAAGATCCTGGGAGGCAAGAGATTGACAGCAACAGTAGTGTTCCTATGCTTAAGGGGAACACAGGATGGGGTTCTGGGAATGACACTGGGTCTTTGCATCTCATCAGAGAGGAGGACCCAGAAGAGAGTTTGGCATGCACATCAAAGAATACTACAGGGATGGGAGGGGGAGGCACTGGTGTATGGGGAGGAAAGGAGGAGGGGTGGGGGGCACAGGGGGATAGGAGGTTAGAGGGAGGGAGGTATCGCTGTATCTCTTAAGTTTGTATGAGTGGAAATAAAAATAATAAAGAAATAAAAAGACTCTAACTAAACAGGTTTTCAACTCTGGCCAGGGGGTGATATCCAATACCCATCAGGATGGAGCCAAGGGCATTGCAGGTGCAGCAAAACTGAAAAAAATCAACAAACCATAATTCAGAATATCAGAGACTCTATATCAACCACCTGAAACTAGGCCAGCCTAATCTTTCCCCATCCTGAATCTCAGAGAAATTTGTGGAAGAAGGGGTGGTAAGATTGTCAGAGCACAAGGATGGGAGGAGTAATGATATCCAAGATACTCCACACAAGTTAGTGCTAAAGCAATCATAATAAGACTTTGCATGTCCTGCACAATGTCCAACACATTATTGACCCCTCAAAGTCTAACATGGACTAAGGGCACTAGGATCTTTAGAAGCTATGGATTAACAGCCACAATAGGGTTCCTATACAAGGGAAATACAAGGAAATGTTGTAGGAAATGCCACTGAGTCCTTACACCTCATCAGAGAGAAAAACCCAGACATATACTTTAAAGGGTGCTTCAGGGATGGGGGGAAGGAGGCACTGGGAGATAGGGAGGGAGGGGGGGAAAGGAAAGGATAAGGGAGGAGGGAGCTAGGGATTCCAGGGAGGGGTGTAGTGAGGGGGGTGGGACTGGTGTACCTATTAAGTTTGTATGAGTGGAAATTAAAAAAAAGAATTTAAGTTAGAATATTAAATTAATTGTTAATATGTCATTCTTCAAAATTCTAAATAATTACTCTAATTTAGCTATTATTTTAAGGTATAATTACATGGAATAAATTTACAAAGCAGATTTTGGGATACTTGATGTATTTGAAAAACATCTATTCCTATTTATATATGTCCTAAATATCTCTGCTCAAAGGATTATAAGACATTCATCCTTTATTTTTTTAAATATTTAATTATTTTTTTCCACTCATACAAACTTGAAAGGTACCCTATTCCCCTCCCTCCCTCCACCCTTCCCTGGATCCCCTTGCTCCCTACACACTTTTCCCCTTCCTTTCCCCTCTCCCTTTCTCCCATTGCCCCTTATCCCTACAACATCTTTTCGTATGCATTTCAAACTTCCCTCTGGGTCCTCTGCTCTGATGAGGTATAAGGTCTCAGGAGCATTGCCTAGAGTAATTTTTTGGGTTCCCCTTTAGTATGGGAATACTATTGTGGCTGATAATCCTTGCCTCTAAGGATTCTAGTGCCTGTGATCCATGCTAGACTTTGGAGGGTCAATGATATGTTGGTCATTGTGCAGGTCATGCAAAGTCCTATTATGATTACTGCAGCCCTGTCTTGTGTGGTATATCTTGAATATCATTGCTCCTATCCATCTTTAGGCTCTTACAAGCTTACTGTCCCTTCTTCTGCAAATTTTCTCAGCTTTAGGATGGGGAGAGATTAGACTGGCCAGGTTCCAGGTGGTTGCTACAGTCTCTGATGGTCTGAATTGTGGTTTCTTGATTTATTTTTTTTCATTTTTCCTGCTCCTGCACCGCCATTAGCTCCATCCTGATGGGTATTGGATGTCACCCCCCTGGCCAGAGATAAAAGGCTGTTAAAATAGAGGCTTATTATAAGAGTAGATTCAAAGGTACATGGAATAAGAGTAGGAGACCACAGTGAATGGGGGGAGTCAGTCTCCTATTTGCAAAATTGTTACCTTCTATCTGCCAGACTGTATGCCCTCCCTTTGTGGTGAGATCACACCCCAACAGGTACAAGTGACTATGAAGGAAACTCTGTGAGCTTAACCATATATCTCATTACTTACTTGCAGCCTTTGATGGTGGCCTATTTTCTTCATTGTAGCATGATCCTCTCTCTCCCCATTACTGGCAGGGCCCTCTTTCCCCTTCCCTCCCATCTATAATCTTTGAAATTACTGTAGGTATTACAGAGATCCATCTTTGAGTGTGTCTCTAAGTGGATTTGTTACTAAGATCCACCTATTAGGGAGTACACACATGAGGAAATTTTTCAAATTATCATAAATGAAAACTTCCCTCATCTAAAGAACGAGAGGCCCGTTCAAACACAAGAGGCATTCTGTACCCCAAACAGATATGACCAAAATAGAAACTCGCCATGGCAAATAATAGTCAAAACACTCCCCATACAAGACAAAGAAAAGGGACCGATCCTCCACGTCCTCCTGCCCCCACACGCCTCTGCCGCCCCGCCAGCTCACAGGTGAGTGAGTGAGAGTCCGCCCAGCCCAGCCCCCCACCCAGGAGCCCCCTGTCTCCCAGCGAGCACCCAGGAAGCCTCCGGGTTAGTCTGGGCCCCACACCGGACCCCAGCCCCTCACGTCCTCCCGCCCCAACCCGCCTCCGGCGCCCCGCCAGGTCCCAGGTCCCAGGTGAAGAATTCTGCCATCAACATCAGCACCTCTTCTTCTCCGGCCAAAAGGGAACCTACGTACGTGGTCCACGGAAGACGCACTGCTACTCAGAATTCAATAGAGCCCAAAGGAAAGTCAAGCAAAACTCTAAGGAACAAAGGGAACAAAGGCCATACATCTGGAGTCTGCTACAGTCATTATATCACATGGGCGAGATTCTTCACATCCAGCCCAAAGATAAGTAAACCTTTTTTTTTTCCTTCTTTTTTTTTGTTTTGTTTTTTTCCTTTTAACCTTACTGATCCTTTCTAGTATCAATTGCTGTAGATCAACTTCCTCATACAGCCACCCCCAAAACATACAACTCCAGGGAGCACAGCACTCACCCTCACATATCACCAAGATACTAAATGGTAAAAGTGCACTACCATACTAATATTCACTCCCTGGTTACTTAACCTGATACTGATGTACTGAATCTGATATACTAACAGCCTAATAGCCTCATCGAGGATATAACAATAACAATACACAAACATACCCAATCCAAAGCAAGCACTAGTAATAACTGGAAAGTGTAACAATACCAACTGCATCAGTTCAGTGAAAAACACACAGAAAATGAAAGGTCCTAAAAAACAAAACAACAATGCCCAAGTCAATGTGCAGATCCACAAGAAACAAAACCCAAGAAGACCAATCTCCCACTGAAAGAATTAATCCCATAATGATGTATTCCTACCAGAACAAATTCACAGAAAATAACCATGAAATCCAGACCCAACATAACGACTGTCAGAGTATGATCATTACCATGATTAATACTATGAAAGAGGAAATCCGAAAAAAGTTAAAAACCGTATCAATTATTTTGAACAGGAACACAACAGGCACTTGAAGGAGTTGAGAAAAACAGTTCAAGAAACAAAAATAGGGATAGAGCAGTTAAAACAGTCTCAGGCAGAGTTTAAAATTGAACTAAAAGACAAGTTATCTTCAACCCAAAACTAAACAGAGAATCTTATCAGCAGAAATAATGAAACAGAAAATAGAATTTCAGATCTTGAAGACAAAGTGGGAGAATTAACCAGCTCAATGGAAGAGATTGTTAAAGCCAAAAAAAAAATACTGGAGAAGAACATTCAAGATATATGGGACACCCTGAAGAAGCCTAACATGCGCATTCATGGAATACCAGAGCAAGAATCTCAAAATACCACACCTGAGGAAATATTTCAATTCATCATAAATGAAAACTTCGCACAACTAAAGAATGAGAGGCCTATTGAAATACAAGAGGCATTTCTCACTCCAAACAGATATGATCAAAACAGAAAATCACCACGGAAAAAAATTGTCAAAACACTCCACATATAAGACAAAGAAAAGGTGCTGAGAGATTCAAGAGAAAAAAAGCAAATCACTTTTAAAGGTAAACCAATTAGAATAACAAATCACTACACAATGGAAACAGTAAAAGTAAGAAGAGCTTGGAGAGATGTACTTCAAGTATTAAATGAGCAAAAATGCCAAGCCAGACTGATATACCCGACAAAACTATCTGTCATGATTGAGGGAGAAAAAAAAGTTTTCCAGCACAAACACAACTTGAAGGGATACATGTATACCAAACCAGGCCTTCAAAAAATGCTAGAAATGATACTCAAGCATGAAGAAAAGAACAAGAATATCCAACAGGACAGAAGGGAAGTATAATACACCAAAACATAAATATCAAACAACATGCTTGCAAAATCCACTAAACATAAAAAATGTCCAGGATTAAAAATAATTTCTCCATTATAACATTAAATGTCATGGTATTACCTCACAGATTAAGAGACACAGATTACAAACTTGGATTAAAAACCACAATCCAACAATCTGCTGCCTTCAGGAAACTCATCTCACAACAAAAGATAGGCACATCCTATGAATGAAAGGCTGGTCCAAAATCTTGCAAGCTAATGGAACCAGGCAGCAGGCAGGGGTAGCAATTATGCTTTCAGACAAAGTGGACTTCAAACCAAAGAAAATCATAAGAGACACGGATGGATACTACATTTTAGTCACAGGTACAATTCACCAGGAAGACTTCACAGTACTGAACATATATGCACTGAATACGGTCCCCTCCACATTCATTAAGGAAACCGAACAGCATCTAAAGCGAGAAATGAACCCCCAAATGATAATTCTTGGGGACTTCAACACCGCCCTCTCAACATGAGATAGATCAAAAGGTCAAAAGCTTAACAGAGACACTTTGGAACTTAATCAAACCCTTAAAAAAATGGACCTTACAGCTCTCTATCGAACTTTTCATCCACGCAAAAAGAATGCACATTTTTCTCAGCAGCACATGGAACTTTCTCCAAAATAGATCACATATTGGGCCACAAAATGAATCTACACATATACAGGAAAGTTGAAATTCAAGCCTGTGCCCTATCAGATCATCACGGCCTAAAGCTGGACATCCACAACACAACAAACAAGAGAAAATAAATTAACTCCTGGAAACTTAACACTATGATGCTGAATGAGAACTGGATTCAGGAGGAAATTAAAAAGGAAACTCAAGATTTCCTGACAGTGAATGATAATGAAAATACAACTTACCAAAATCTCTGGGACACAATGAAAACTGTCCTAAGAGGTAAGTTCATAGCTCTTAATGCCTACATCAAAAAAATGGAAACATCAGAAATAAATAACTTAAGAATGCAGCTTGTTTAAAGCTTTGGAGAAAAAAGAGTAATCTGATCCCAAAAGAAGTAGAAGAGAAGAGAAGAGCAAAATAAGGGGAGAATATCTGAAATTGAGGTTAGGAAAACAATAGAGAAAATCCACCAGTCAAAAAGCTGGTTCTTTGAAAAAATCAATAAGATTGATACATCCCTAGCTAAATTAACCAAAAGCAAGTGAGAGAAAACCCAAATTAACAAAATTAGAAATGAACATGTAGTTATCACTACTGATACCCAAGAAATCCAGAGAATTATAAAATCATATTACAAAAAATTTTACTCTGTGAAGTTTGACAACACAAAAGAGATGGATGAATTTCTAAGTAAACACAACTTACCTAAATTGAATCAAGAAGTTGTGAATTATTTAAATAGTCCTATAACAGATAAGGAAATTCAAGAAGTAATCTCGAATTTTCCCACCAAAAACTATCCTGGACCAGATGGATTCAGCACAGAGTTCTACCAGACGTTTAAGGAGTTAATAACACCAATACTCCTTAAACTATTCCATCAAATAGCAAAGGAAGGAACACAACCAAATTCCTTCTATGAAGCTAATATCATTTAAATCCCAAAACAAAATAAAGATTCACTTAAAAAAAAAACTATAAACCGGTCTCTCTGATGAACACAGACGCAAAGAATCTCAACAAAGTCTTAGCAAATCAGATTAAAAAACATATCAAAAAGATCATTCACAGGGACCAAGCAGGCTTCATCCGCGGCACACAAGGTTGGTCCAACATACGAAAATCAATAAATGTAATTCATCATATAAACCAATCCAAAGTCCAAGACCACATGATACTCTCAATAGATGCAGAAAAAGCTTTTGACAAGATCCAAAAGCATTTTATGATCAAAACGGTAGAGACAGTAGGAATGGAAGGAACCTTTATCAATATAATAAAAGCTGTATACAACAAGCCCACAGCAAGTATTATCCTCAATGGGGAACAATTGGAAGCATTCCCACTTCGATCAGGATCTAGACAAGGCTGTCCACTCTCACCACTTCTATTCAATATTGTACTTGAAGTCTTTGCTGAAGCCATAAGACAAGAAAGGGGCATAAGAGGAATTCAAATCGGCAAGGAAGAAGTCAAGCTATCCCTATATGCAGATGACATGATCTTATACCTGAGTGATCCCAAAAACTCCACCATGAAGCAACGGAAACTAATTGAGAAGTTCAGCAGAGTGGCAGGATACAAAATAAATGTACAAAAATCAGTGGCCTTCCTATATGCCCAGAATGAAAGAAGTGAAAAAGTCTTGAGAGAAAAAATCCCATTTACGATAGCCCCTAAATAAATGAAATACCTTGGTATAAACCTAACCAAGGAGGTAAAAGACCTTCACAATGAAAAGTTTAAAACCCTAAAGAAAGAAGTTGTAGAAGACACCAGAGGATGGAAAGACCTCCCATGATCCTGGATTGGCAGAATCAACATCATAAACATGATCATCCTACCAAAGGCAATATACAAATTCAATGCTATACCAATTAAAATCCCAAAGCAATTCTTTAAAGAAGTTGAACAAACAATCTCAAAATTCATGTGGAGGCACAAAAGACCCAGGATAACAAAGACAATCCTGAGTAACAAATACACTGCTCGAGGTATCACCATACCAATCCTTAGTCAATAATACAAATCCATAGTTATAAAAACAGCTTTGTACTGGCTCCAAAATAAACACACATATCAATGGATAAGGATTGAAGACCCAGATATAAGCCCACAAAATTACAGCCATTTGGTCTTTGACAAAGGGGCCCAAAGAATCCAATGGACAAATAACGGCATCTTCAAGAAATGGTGCTGGCAAAACTGGATCTCCACATGCAGAAGATTAAAGCTGGAACCGTATTTGCCACCATGTACAAGACTTAATTCTAAATGGATCAAGGACCTTGATATAAGACCAGAGACTTTAAAAACCATAGTTGAAAGGAAAGGGAACTCCCTCGAGCTGATTGGGCTAGGCCAACATTTCCTAAACAGATATCCAATAGCACAGTCACTGCTACCAACTCTCAACAGTTGGGATCTTATGAAATTAAAGAGCTCCTGTTCCGATAAAGAGATTGTAACATGAGCTGAAAGGCAACCCACAGAATGGGAGAAAATCTTCACTAACCACATATCTGATAGAGCTCTACTGTCCAGAGTGCACAAATAACTTAGAAAACTAAACACCAAGGAAACTAATTGCCCAATTAAAAAATGGCCCTGGGAATGTAAAAGAAATTTTACCAGGGATGAAATTAAAATGTCTAACAAATATCTTTAAAAATGCTCCCCATCCTTAGCCATCAGGAAAATGCAAATCAAAACCTCCCTAAGATATCATCTCACTTCCGTCAGCATGGCAAAAATCCACAATACAAACACCACCAAATGCTGGAGAGGATGTGGAGAGAGGGGAACTCTGCTACATTGCTGGTGGGAATGCTGGCTCATTCAACGAGTCTGGCCAGCAGTCTGGAGATTCTTAAAGAAATTAAAGATTGAAATGCCATATGACCCTGCTATTACACTTCTGGGAATAACCCCATATACAGCAAAAATTCACCTCGATAACCGAAGCATGACCATGCTCCTAGCAGCACTGTTTACAATAGCAAAGTCATGGAATCAACCCAAATGTCCAACAGTTGACGAGTGGATAAGGAAACTGTGGTACATCTATACAATGGAGTACTACTCAGCCATCAAAAATGATGAATTACTGGAATTTGCAGGGAAATGGGTGTCAGTAGAAACAATTATATTAAGTGAAGTATCCAAACCCAGAAAATTAAGTGCCGTATGTACTCCCTAACAGGTGGCTCCTAGTACCAAACCCACCCAGCCCACCTAGAGACACTCAAAGATTAATTTCTGTAATGCCTACAGTAATTGCAAGGATTATGAACAGGAGGGATGGGGTAAGGGGGCCACAACAGAAACAAGGAGAGAGGGGACCATGTTGTAGCAGAGAAAATAGGCCTCCATCAAGGACTTCAAGTAAGCAATGAGACACCTGGTTAAGTTCACAGACTTTCATTCTTGATCATTTACAACTGAGGGGGTATGATCTCACCAGAAGGGGAGGTCATATAGTCTGGTGGATAAAAAGTAACCATTTTGCAAATGGGTGATTGACCCCTCCCTCACTGTGGTTTCCTACTTTCATTGCATCTACCTTTGAATGTGCTCTTATAACAAGATTTCAGTTTAACAACTTTTTGTCTCTGGCCAGGGGGTGACATACAATGCCCATCAGGATGGACTGAAGGGAAATGCAGGAGCAGCAAAACTGCAAAAGAAAATCATCAAACCACAATCCAGAACTTCAGAGGCTCTATATCAACCACCTAGAACTAGGCCAGCCTAATCTCTCCCTATCCTGAAGCTCAGGGAAATTTGCAGAAGAGGGGGTGGTAAGATTGTAAGAGCAAAAGGATGGGAGAAGCAATGATATGCAAGATACTCCACACAAGTTAGGGCCAAAGCAATCATAATTGGACTTTGCATGTCCCACGCAATGTCCAACACAATATTGACCCCACAAAGTCTAGCATTTGCTAAAGGCACCAAGATCCTTGGAGTCAAGGGATTGACAGTGACAGTAGTGTTCCTATGCTTAAGGGGAACACAGGAATGTGTTCAGGGAAATGCCACTGGGTCCTTGTACATCACCGGAGACAAGGGCCCACAGGAGAGTCTGGCATGCACATTAAAGTATTCTCTGGGGATTGGGAGGGGAGGCACTGGCTGATGGGATGGGAGAGGTAAGGGAAGGGGAAGCAGGAGGGGTGGGGGGAGGAGGAGGGAGGGAGGGAACCGGTGTACCTACTAAGTTTGTATTAGTGCAAATAATAATAAAAAATGTTAAAAAAAAAAAAGAAAAGTGGCTGAGAGCTTCAATGGAAAAAATAAATTACTTTTAAAGGAAAACCTATTAAAATAGCAAATGACTTCTCAATGGAAACAGTAAAAGAAAGAAGGGCTTTTAGAGATGTACTTCATGTATTAAATGAGCAAATGAGACTTTTATACCTGGCAAAACTATCCTTCATGATCAAGGGTGCAAGAAAAGTTTTCCAGCACAAAAACAACATGATGGCTTACATCTCTACCAAACCAGGCCTTCAAAAATTGCTACAAATGATATTCAAGCTTGAAAGAAAAAAAAAAAACAAGTGTATCCAGGAGAACAGAAGAGAAGTATAATACCACCAAAACCTAAAAGCCAAACAATACGCTTACAAAAGCCACAAAATATAAAAAAAATATCTGGAATTAAAAATAATTTCTTCATTATAACATGAAATGTCAATGGAATTAACTCACAGATCAAGAGAGACAGATTACAAACTTGGATTAAAAATCACAACCCATCAATCTGCTGCTTGAAGGAAACTCATCTCACCACAAAAGTGAGGCAAATTCCTAAAAATAAAAGGCTGGTCCAAAATTCTGCAAGGTAATGGAACCAGGAAACAGGCAGGGGTACCCATTATGCTATTGGACAAAGTGGACTTCAATCATGGTTTTCATACATTAATCTGCTTCTTTAGTTTGTGTAGTGTCTTCAAACTTTTTCATTCACTTGCTTGTTTTGGTTCTTTAATTTAAAACTGAACAATTTTGGTTCAAAAGAAGGACAAGATTCGTAGATTTAATCATGAGAAATGAATACACCTAGTGTACAAAATTAAGTCAATATACATAGTCAGAAGACGACTGGTTTAAATTTTGTTGCTTCCATGATGATTCTCAATACTCTGTCTCAAAAGCAGAAGGTCCTGAGTTTGTATTCCCATTCCCATGTAAAAGCACAAGGTCGAAGTAACCTGTGACCTTCAATTCTGGCTCTAGTGGGTAGAGCCTGGGAAATCCCAGAGTGAAGCAATAAGGGGCAGACACAATCCAGGATTATTCCCGAGGTCACCCTTGGTCCTCTACGGGGACATATGTGCTCTCTGATACAAACACACAAGCACACTCACACACACATACACAAACACACACACACTTGCAAACACACACACACACTTGCACACACATACACACAAATGAGTATGCCTGAAGGTCAGATAACATGCATATACTCAAACAGAGTTTGAGGAAGGAAGACCCTGAATTTAAGGTGATCTTGAGGTGCATAGTTTCCAAAAGAATGTATATGTAAGGAGATAAATGATTATCAACTAGGTATCCATCCACTATCTTGTTCATGTTAGGCAGTACATTGCACATTGTTCTCATATCTTGTCAATTCTTCAATAATTTTAAATGTTAAATGTTAATACTATGTACTCATCATACTCAATTTTCATGGTAAAATAAGCATACATTGCAGAATGGGCAGCTAAAATGCTAAATAAATATTTTCCATATATATATATATATATATATATATATATATATATATAAACCTCATCTGCTTTTAATAAAAGAAATGTTTAAAATCTGCTGGCTTAACAGTCTTCAAGAATGCAGTATGTCACCATCTGCATGTCTGCATTATTCAGTGCCTTTTGTAGTCATTTCTTCTACCCCCAAATTTGTATACTCAGTGTTCTCACATGCTCTCATCCCCTAATTTCCTTTTAACACTCTCTGTAGCTTAGAATTTTCTTACTTATTTTAAAATAAACATTTGCATTTATCTCTCCGAAGTTGAGATTTGGTATGAGACCAGAGGTTAGGAAAATTGTATGGCTTTTCCAAAGATGTGTCTAGTGTTGACAGGCTCAAGGTACATATTTTGATAATGTTTTTCTTTCTCTAATAGCCTAAAGCTATAGTTTCAAAGAACTGATACTACCTTGAAACTCCATAGTTTAATGAAGTTCCTTACAGTTTACCTCACTTGTCTTTTTGAGTTCAAAAGGAGTTTGTGACTTCTAATTCTGGGATTATTTCAACAGCTCTTTAAAAGTACTTATGATCAATGCTCAACAGAAGACAGACTTTCATGCATTGTGTGCCATCTCCTTTATTTGAAGTTTCTGATACTTATTCAATGACTTAACCTTGGTGGTTGCAATTGCTTTTGCAAATATTTTATTTATTATTTGAAAGAGAAGAAAGAAAGACGTAAAGAGAAAACGGAGGTAGATAAATTGAGGGGAGTCACAAACGTTCCAAGCAAGGGACATGTGTAGAGGTCAGAGGACAACTTTGGAAAGTCAATTCTCTCCCTCTACAATGTGAGCTCTTGAAATTGAAATCAGGTGGCCAGATTTGTAGATACCTGCCTCTTAAATAGGATTTCTGTGATTTATAAACCTAAACAAACAGCTGTATTTTTTCTAGTGTCTCATAAGCATGAAGCTGAATCCTTATTACACAAAGAAAGGCAAGGAGCAGGTAAGGTACTAAAAGGGATAAAGAGGTAGAAGGCTATCCAGAAGCTGAACATGGCCCTGGTTGCCATGGAGACAATTGGCTATGTCCCCAGTGTCTACATCTGTCTAGACCAATAACATTATATACTACCTGTCACACATTAAACTTTGTATGAAACAAGGAATCTTGGGAGGGAAAATATTTTTCACAGTCTTAGAATATAGAAAATGTGCAGGGATAGTAATTCAGTGCCTTCATAGATGGTAAATGAAGTAAGTGACAAGTATTGCCTTATCAGTTTTAAACTCAATGACTGAGGAAGGATAAGAAGTTACTTTATATTTGCCTCTTCAAGGATGACACATTTTACAGATGTATTGCCTGCTGACTCCATGTCAGACACCACACTGTCCTTTTCTGTTTCATGTCTATGTTAATGTTGAGAACAACATTGAGAGTCATATTAAAACTTAGAACTTAAAATGTAGCTTCTTTCAAAAGAGATGACATGAACTACTGAACGTCCATTCAGAAGTTTATTAGGAGTGAGAACCTGAAGACCATGGGCAGCAACCATGATCAAGCCAGGCCAGGAAGAGGGAGACCATTAGGAAAACATTCTGGAGAAATCATTATGTGCCCCTGAAGACGGACAGAGAGAGAGAGAGAGAGAGAGAGAGAGAGAGAGAGATAGACAGAGACAGAGAGACAGAGAGACAGGGAGACAGAGAGAGAGAGAGAGACAGTATTCAAATTCCCTTCAAACCCAAGATTGAATGCTATATCTGATTCATAAGTTTCTAGGTTGGGCTGGCAACCTCCACACTGGCCTGGTCTACATGCCACAAGTCAGGAAGGTCAGGAAAGGACTGATAACAGCCACTTAGAATCAAAGCTTGTCCCGAGCCTGGGAAGGACGAGGCTTGGTTTGCTCATAGCTACAAGCAGGAGATAAAGGACTGGAGTCTTTTGAAGAGTTGTAAAATCACAGCCTGTCTCAAAGATGGTTGTAGGGGACATAGCCTGATTTCTGAGAGGAGAGAAAGACAGCTGGAGGTCCTGTGAAGTCATAAGGTGGCATTGGTAGTTCACTGCATGACAGTGATGAGGCAGTGGGAAAGAGAGGTACAAGAACACCAGAGGCTAGTCTCACTTTTCTTACTGACTTTTCCGCGGTCATGTCTGTGGAGCATCAGAGTGAGTCTTTTCTGTTTTTGAAGTCCTGACTATCTGTTCCTGGTGACTTACTTTGCAAGTCACTGAAGTCCTAACTATCTGCAGCTGGTGATTTTTTTTGCACGTCGCATGGCCAGTGAAGTTAGAGTGACACTGTGCTCAAAGTAGGGGCCTGCAGAATGAACTAAAGCACCAGAACTCCTTTATCTTTGTGTTCATACTTGCATGTGCATGAGGCTCTTTTCCTTTCAGAGGAAACGCAGGGCATTTGTGCAGGGACTCCTCTGCATGTGACAGAACCAACAGTCAGAACTTCTCTTACAGTTACACACAATGTAGATGGTCACAGCTCACATCACAGGCTCAAGCCTTCACTCCGGTTCCTCAGATGATACCATTGTCTGCAAATAGATGTTTTCCAGAGGAGCAAAGCACATGCTTCCCTCATACATAGTTCACACACCTGTGTGTCTGTGAAAACAAGGCAGGGGAAGGTAGCCAACTGGTAAATGACATTTTCTCTTGAGGAAATGGTAAAGAAGAAATAGAGTGGGGTGCTGCCTGTAGATGATGAGACCTCCACTGCAATTGTAGAGATGCTAAGCATTGACTTGGAAGCTGAAGCTGGGGCATCTGTGTTAATCATCATTGTGCGCTGCCCTCCAGAGCTCCTGTGCTGTATCATCAGTGTGTGCTGAAGGGCAGGCCCCTGTGCTGTATCATTAGTGTGCACTTCGGGCATGACTCACTACAGGACTACAGGAAATCTTAGCCTACAGTTAGTCTAGCACTGCAGGGCCCTCCTGTCTATGTGTCTTCCTAAGTTTCCTTCCCTGCCTCAGCCTCCTACTGATGCAGGTTTTTGAGTCCAATAGGACCTCCTTTAGCCCAGTCCAGTGCAGTCCAGGAAACTAAGATGTGTGACAATCACAGTCTCAATGATCAACCTGGGACAGTGGCTCTCAATTTCATCTCAAAGTGAAGAAGATTATGGTCATAAAGACTCATGTAGTAAGCAGAGCAGATGCGAGCTTTATTAAGAGACATGAATGAAAATGAGAGAAATCTCCTGAGGGTGGTTGGGGTTTTCAGGAGAGGAAAAATTCATTAGAACTACTTGGTGTACGATTTTGCTGGGGACAGAGGCAGAAACTGGATGAAGGCTGATGTAATCTACTGATGTTCATTTATACTCTGAGCTATTGTGGTGTAAGCCATGGAGAGCCCAAAATGCTCCATGTTCCCTTGGCCCAGCTAGGAAAGACATGCACAGTTCTGTGCTCTTCTATCAAACTGTTTGATTGAAGATCCATTCTGACATCTCTGACTTTTTCATAGTTAGCTGTTGAACATGAGTGTCTACTTGCTGTTAGGCACTCTCTGGTGTTGCTACCTCTGAAGTAGCAGGTGCCCCTAAAGGCTATTAATTATCCTAAGCTGCCTTTGTTCTCACACTTACTGATCTCTGCTCCTCACATAGTGGCAGAGGGCCACTCTATAGCATTCACCCAAGTAAATACTCATAGCACTTATTGTTTGTGGAGTAGTCTGGGACGCTCTCCTATGTGGCAGCTACGGTAACAGGCACCCATCCTTAAAATTAACTCTGCTACACTTAGCTGCAGTAAGACAGATATATGGAAAGGACAGTAGTAACTTACATGTGCTCCTTGGGTCCCGGATTGAAAAAAATCAGCCTGCACTCTCTGACCCAGAGCCCTGCTTTTGCCTTTCAGTTTAGATTGGTGATCTCATACTCACCCAAGGACTCTACTTGTGTCCTTCAGTACTTCTGACTCTGCTTTTTAGCGCTAACTTTTAACACACCAGCCTCTGCCACCACAGCATGTGTGAATAGCTGACTATTTGCTCTCTCTGCCTGTTTTAAACTGACTCCTGACTCAATAACAAAACTCTCCAAGTTTCATGGTTCCAACTGGATGATCTCTTTCAGCAAGATTGGCTGTCTAGGAACTTTTAAATACATCATCCATAGAAGACTAGGTTTGCTTGCAGCCCTGTGTGTGTCTGCAGTCATGGCCTTTCGTCTCTTCCTAAGTAGCCCTTGTGCCACCATTTCCTTTGACACAGCCTAGTGTCATCTGAGACCTGGAACTCAAGTCAACACTGTGTCCTACCGTCCCCAACAAACGCAGGGCCCAGACCACTGGAAACCTTGGTGAGTTGCTGTCACTGAGTGGCCTAATAACCTGGTTCACCTCTGAGTTCTGCCCTAACACTTGTGAGTTTTCAATCTAGGCAGCGATTATGCAAGTCTCAAAGTACCATCTGTGGTTTTTTTCCTGAAATCTATTCAAGCACTGACCTTATCCACTCTGATGACATAGGTTCTGTGTCTCAGAGGCCACCAGAATTTCCTGAGGTTATGGCAAGTGCATATGTACTTTCCTCCACGCCAGGAATATCATGAGGGTATATCTGAGTTCATTTGTTTGCAGAAATAGACAATTCCTCAAGTGCTAGGTTAATCCAGACCTGCAATTTTTCCTGGCCTGTGTGCTCTCTCCTCTTCTTACCATCTTGCCAGAGTAGATGAAGAACAGAACAGAAATTGAAGTCTGGGCTGCTCAACGCCATCCACAAAGTGCAACATATGCTTTTGTCTTTATCCCCTTTCCAACAGAGATTGTCACAGCCCTGGACACTGTGACCACACCATCTGGATGCAAACTCATCTGTTATGTGTCACCATC